>CAJHNH020001302.1:695486-850486 GCA_905116865.2 Candidula unifasciata | reverse complement strand
TATGAGTTTGTGTGTGTGTTCTAGGATTCGTGCCTGATTATGAGTTTGTGTGTGTGTTTGTGTGTTCTTGGATGCGTGCCTGATTATGAGTTTGTGTGTGTGTGTGTGTGTGTGTGTGTGTGTATGTTCTTGGATGCGTGCCTGATTATGAGTTTGTGTGTGTGTGTGTGTGTGTGTGTGTGTGTGTGTTCTTGGATGCGTGCCTGGTTATGAGTTTTGTGTGTGTGTGTGTTCTTGGATGCGTGCCTGATTATGAGTTTGTGTGTGTGTGTGTGTTCTTGGATGCGTGCCTGATTATGAGTTTGTGTGTGTGTGTGTTCTTGGATGCGTGCCTGGTTATGAGTTTGTGTGTGTGTGTGTGTGTGTGTGTGTGTGTGTGTGTTCTTGGATGCGTGCCTGGTTATGAGTTTGTGTGTGTGTGTGTGTTCTTGGATGCGTGCCTGGTTATGAGTTTGTGTGTGTGTGTGTGTTCTTGGATGCGTGCCTGGTTATGAGTTTGTGTGTGTGTGTGTTCTTGGATGCGTGCCTGGTTATGAGTTTGTGTGTGTGTGTGTGTTCTTGGATGCGTGCCTGATTATGAGTTTGTGTGTGTGTGTGTGTTCTTGGATGCGTGCCTGATTATGAGTTTGTGTGTGTGTGTGTGTGTGTGTGTGTGTGTGTTCTTGGATGCGTGCCCTTACACATAAATAGACAGCACACATCTAACATAAATATCTTCAGAAACCAACTTCTATATTAGAATCGCAAATAGAGGATGGAGATTTTGTTTCCGCTTTAAGTAAAGAACAGATTCCTTTTTACGCCTTTATGCGCATCGGGCATATGGGAAGAGCACCTTAATTTTTACAGACCATCGGCAATAGATGGGTAATGTGGTTAGCATTACGCCGGTCGTCTTTCCTTCCCCGGGACATACATCCTGGTACAGATTTTAGGCTGGATCAACCTGCGACGCCCCACACCACGATACAAATCCACGATTTTCCGCCTAATAAATGATTTTTTTTTTTTTCAAATCATGATCACGGCAGAACTGACTTTAGTGCAGAGGTGGTTTGAGACAGACATGACTACCAACGCCACAAGTCATGGATTTCCGCGGACTTTAAAATTTGTTCCACTGACCGCTTGGGGCCCCCAACCCACAATTTGGGTACCGCTGCGTTGCAGTAAATATTGCGTTTCCAGGAAAATGAGGCTTCAATAGAATAACAGCCTTAGGTTGATTTTTTTCCCACTATGATACATATAATATGAGCTTTCACCTTAATTCCACGCCGTGTGGTATTGGTAATCATGTTTATCCACAACCTCATGTCTCGTGGACTTTCAACCAACTATGACAAAGATAATCCTCCATGCCATGAAGTCAGACTGTCCAGCATTTATCTCTCGGCCTGTCTCTACCTCTTTTCCCCTCCAGCTTTCCTACCCTCACTATGTACTCCAGTTTTCTCTTTCTCATGACATGACCGAAGAATGTTGAGTGTCTCTTTCTGATATGGGCAGTCAGTTCTCTTCATCGGCTTGTGATTTTCAAGACATCATTACACTTTTAATCTGCCTTGGATATTCACATCAGTTGTCTGAAAAACTACATCTTTGAAGCTTCAAAACATTTTTTCACTGTCCACGATTTACTTCAGTATACCAGGACAGAATTTATATAAGTTTAAAAATTATCTGTCTTGTTTTAATTAACGAAGAGATAATAATACAAGCCTTACCACACCAATTAGCCTTTGCTAAGATTGTCAACAAAACGAGCAGATATTGTAGTTCCGCTGACAAACATGTTGACTTACAAAGCTACAAATGCATAAATAAATAATTAAAAAATAATTTTATCGACATTAATGCTTAGAATAACTGATAATCTAAATGTTAATTGGTGTACATTAAAAACCTAAGACTTCCCATGGAAATAAGGCATAAGGGGTCTTTTGGAGCAATCGGTAATATATAAACTTATCTTGGTTTTCGCAACAAAACAGGGTATAATGATCTTCAAAGCCCTTACGTCGAACTGTCCAGCATTGCCGCTCCCGGTCTGCCTCTGCCTCTTTTCCCCTCTAGCTTTCCCCTCGACACGGTGTACTCCAGTTTACTCCTCAGGATTTGGTCAAAGAATGTGGACTGTCTCCTTTTGGTGTGGGCAGTCAATTCTCTTTATGATTCAGTTTCCTTTGAGGCCTCTTTATTACTATTTTTTTTAACTGTTATATTCAGTCTGAGAAAAGAAACACACTTTAGAATACAATCTGAAAATAAAGTATAACATTTCCTTAATATCTGCTAAAGTCAAAGTCTCTATCTCGTAATACCAAGATCAAAGTATATAAAACGTTGATAAGACCAATTGTTTCATATGGCTCTGAAAATTGGAGCACAGCTCAAAGCAATGAAGCCTCATTAAAAACTTTCGAAAACAGAGTATTGCGACGAATCTATGGACCTACCAAAGATGTAAACAGCGGGGAATGGAGAGTGAGAAGCAACAACGAAATCCATTATCTGTTTAAATCACCTTTGTTCATTGACCTCATAAGAGTTAATAGGCTAAAATTTCTGATAGGGGGGGGGGGGGGGGGGGGGGAGGGTGCTGAGAGAATGTCAGATGACAGAGAGTAAAACCTGAATATACCAGAAAGATGAATTATTTTAGACCACGAGGCAGACTAAAAAGAAGATGGAGAGATAATATCCAGAGAGACCTGCAAACACTTGATGTTGCCAACTGGAAAAAGAAGGCCAACAAGAGAGATGAGTGGGGGTGGGTGATATCTGCTGCAATAAACCTCAAGGGCTTGAAATGCTGAAGCGAAGGAAGAAGAAGTTCTATTTAGTCAAATATATTAATTTAATCACTGATAATGTTGCAGCTGGTTAGGATGTGACGTTAGCTCGTTTTCATGTTGCAGCTGGTTAGGATGTGACGTTAGCTGGTTTTCATGTTGCAGCTGGTTAGGATGTGACGTTAGCTGGTTTTAATGTTGCTGCTTCAAGCAAATGCTTTTTCTTTTTTTTTTTAGGTTTGTTCTTTCCGTCTAGAACGCGGTACTGATTATTTGGGCTGGCCGTTACCTACTCCTGGCCTAGTGTTACTTAAAGAGTACATCAGTTAAATAATTAATATAAAGTACAAAGATTACATTCAGCAAGCACTTAATGAGTTTCATCAGCTCATCTCATCTTGCTCCACTGGTATCTTGCGGTATCGAAATGAAGATTAATGTATCGAAAAGTGCCCGTTTCTGCGCTTCGTAAATGGGGATTCCCGTGGACTCTGTTTGTATGGTCGACCTTTACTTCGTTTCTCGTACATCATTGCTTGCTGTGGTATACTGTTTGCAGACATCCGCTCTATTTGGTCAAATCAATTTGCCTGTTGCCTTCTAATGAAATCCAGAGCTGCTGTTATCACCTTTCTCTTTCGGATTTCCTCATTCCTGATTTTATCTGTTATTTTTTTTTTGAGAGCCCTCTTCATGCCTAATGGTGTGAATGTCACACTGATTGGCCTTAACTTTCGGTACAGTTTCTTAGACCCATTTTAGGCTGGGTCAATCTTACAGCCTGTGATAGTTTTCATAAAATTACTGCGTGGAAGAGATTGGAATTCATAACCCTCGAGTAAAATAAAAAGCCCGCTAGCCACTGCGCCATGCGCATTGTAAGAACCTGATTAATTTATCGCCTGGTTTTGCCGGACACTGCATTGAAGTAGCGCAGTGGCTAGACCAAAGCCTACCAATTAGATAGTATAGGGTTCTAATCCGAATCGGGCGGATTTTATTTTAATTTATTTGTTATTTTATTTACAAAAACAAAAATCTGGCCTTCCGAGTCGTCCCAGCCAGAAATGTTTTTTAGAGAATGTCTGGATAAATGAAGAAGGTCGACATGATGTTGATCACGTCCACCAACTACTGCTGAGTCAAGCACCGAGGCGCTAGTGGCACGAAGAGGGTCTATTGCCCTCTCAAACCATTTTATTCCACTGGCAAGACATCAACATGGCTGCTTCTGGATACTCAGTTAAGTGATTTCGTTTATTAGAATGTGTCCAATAGAGCGCCATATTCTCTGTCTTATAACTGTTGATAATAGTGTGGTGGCTCAGACATTTCTATCATGTTTACATTACAGATATAAAGAACAGAATAAGATAGATAAAAATACATTTTAAAAATGAAGAACAGCTTATGCAGTAAGGGCATGTAATTGGAAGTTAGACAGAGAATTATAGCATGTTACATTGAGCCAATTTAAACATATCGCTCTGAATCCCGGACAATTATTAAACTAGCCAAACAACTTCTTGAGGCCTTGAAGATGAGGTTTTATAGAAGAATCCTCAACATTCAATAGGCTGACAAAAAGAGCAACGCATATGTTTTAAATGAGGCAAGGACTCGTAGACAACTTATCACTAACATCAGAAACAGTCAAACTTCATGTATTATTTTATCATGTTTTAGGAGAGGAAACAAATTGTGGCGACTGGAAAAATTTGTGGGGAAAGAGACAAAGGAAGGCAGCCCAAGAAGGTTCTTGGCAGCCTTTTGTCATGGCATGGAGAGGTGTCAGAACGCTATCTGATACATGCTGTTGTCGATCGCATATTGAGGAGAAACATGATCTCACAAGCCAGTTGACTTGACGATGCTTATATATATATATATATATATATATATATATATATATATATATATATATATGTGTGTGTGTGTGTGTGTGTGTGTGTGTGCGTTTGTGTGTGTAAAAGATGTAAAATAGAGAGAGAGTGTGTGTGTGTGTGTGGTTTGTGGTAGGGTTCTCAAGCAGGTTTGTTAGTAACATACTTTATTGAGCTAGATGTCTTCTCAGCCTTCCGCACCCCTCCTCATCTCGTCTCATTGTGTACCTCTTGTGCCTGGCCGTTTGGTAAAGTTAAAGTAAAGGTCCGTTTACATGCCAGTGGCGCATCGGTCATAGGATGCTACACACATATTTGTATCGACTTCCCTCGACGGGTGATATGGTCAGTATCACACTGGCTGCCTTTTCTTTCCAGGACTTTACCTGGTACCAATTAACACTCGGTCGGACTGTGAGCCAAGGTCACGTCGGGAAAAAATCCGGCTGCAGGTGGATTTGACACATCTAGCCGCTACACTATGGCGGCCCCTAGACAACACCCCCTCCCCTTTCCATCCTTGCGGTTTTGAGTTGGAAGTAAAAACAGGGAGATTTTCCTTTGTGCATTTCGTATAGAAGCATCCCCATGGACATGCTTATGCCCTCTATTAGTAGTTTACATGGGTGTCCTCTCTGTCGATTCCCATTTGATACATCATTAGATGAATGATGAGGATACCTTAGACAGATAAGAAGAGTAATGAAGATGTCTTGAAAGAAACTGACCAACATCAGAAAGAGATAATCTACATTCTTTGGGCATGTGATAAGAGGTAAAAAAGCTGGAGGGGAGGGGAGGCAGAGGGAGACAGTAAGAAATGATGCTGGACAGTGCTACCTCATGGCATGGAGGATCATCTGTGTCAGAGTTGACTGAAAGTACACGAGACAGAAGGTTGTGGATAACCATGACTACCAACGCCACACATCATGGACTTTAGGAAGAAAAATTATACATCATTGCCAGTTGGCTGTTTTACTGGTTAGTGGCAGCCGAGTTAGATCACCGAACGATTTTAACCGTTTTTGCTGCAATTTAATTAACTCTAAAAATAAACTTGTGGGTTGGTTTTCTAAAATTTCTAAATTCAGCGTTTTCGACAACCCAATCCTTCTACTCTTTTGATTTTTCCGTTTTCGATCTTAAAATTGTAGCAACATTTGGAAAAATGTTGCTACAATTTTAAGATCGAAAACGGAAAAATCAATTTTTTTTTTTTTAAATCCTAATTAAAACAAAAACACAAAGGTGGTAATGGATGGGACATGAGTTTTGGCAATTTTATCATTTCCAGAGTTTGTTTATCAGTAACTTACATTTTTAACGTCTTGTATACGTGATATTAAAACCTGGTTTGCCCAGGAAAAGATGATTTTGTTATGTTCACTTCTATTTATGTTGTAACAGACATTATTGCACTTTTTTCTTTCTGTTTGTCATGAAGTGTCAGATGACGTGTATGCTCTAATCCTTCTTAGCTGCATAGCGGCTGTTTACAAATCTGTTGGCATCTTCCTTCATCAGGTGGTAGTAGCCTTACCACTTTATTAGCCAGTTTGTTGGCCATTTAGTAGTCAGATATGTTGCAATGAGATGGAATTCGCTGTATTACAAATCTCTTGGAACTATTTCGACTGCTAATGCTGCACTATTTAGCCTTTTTATATTTAGACAGTTGTCTTCGAATCGTTTTTTTTTTTTCAACAATTTTCCCTGCGCCTTCCAACGTCTGAGCGTTAAAGTTGCTTGAAAATATTCCAGTTAACATTGAACTGATCATTTTATATCAAATATAACAATAACGACAACAAAAACAAAACTATAACAAATCAGACAGCTGTAAATCAAATTACTCTTTATTGGTTGGTGTCTTTTAATTCAACAAACATTGGTAAAGCAGACGACATTTTATCCATAGATTTATCAGTATTTTTAAGACTAATCAATACACAGTGATTTCGTAAAGTTAATCAATACTGCTTATTTATTTTGCTAAAAGTATAGCTGGTGGATATAATATTTAATATTATAGTTCATCCTTACAATTACGCAATAATTTTAAAAGAAACACGCAAAATTATTTGATCATATATAGATAATCACTATACATATTCAATGAAATTAACAACATAGTTAATCAATGTATATCAATACTGTATGAATGAAAATAAGCTAAAGTCACAAACAACAGGCACAATGGGATATAGGCAAAATCTATTTGTAAACATAATGGGCAACTATTGAATTATTGCTTTGGAATAACAATGAACACATCAACAGGGTAAATATTGCACGCGCTTTGCATAATGGATTGCTTCATATACCAGGACATACAGAAAGTAATTTCCCGTTTTATTCTTTTGCGAATAGTGAATATTAAATTATGAAGTCATCAGAAGTACCACTTGTCACTGGGTTAAGAGAGTTAAGGCTTTAGATAGTGGAGAGACAGACCTGGGGATGTCATATGTTGCAAAGGCATGGCTGCCTGGTAAGGACAAAACCTAATACAGGCAAGACATTCATGCATTTTTTTTTTTTTTTTTTTTGTCGTAAGACCATTGACATGGATTGAGATTACAAAGAATTAGAGACTTCATTGTCTGTAATGAGTTATAGTGGCAGTGAATGTATATTTTTTGCAGAAACAGTTTGTTAGGGAACAATAGGAGGCATTACTTTCTGAAAAGTGGCATTGGAGATATAATTTAATGACTAGAATGACAAGCTTTATTATATCACGATTAAGATTTGACTTTAATAACATTTTGCTCACATGAATGAGAATTAAAGCTAGTAATAAACTTTATAGTAAACTAAAAAAAAAGCAGAACAGAGTTAAGAAAAAGAAGAAAAAGTAAGCAGTAAGTGAGTAAATTGTACCCCACCAGGACATCACAGAAGCTATAAACACGCGGTGATCCAAAGTGCCACCATGAGGATGACAAGAGGTCCTTGAAATCCCATTCAGTCGTAGGCCATATTTAAGGCCCCGCTATATTTAGGGCCCCGGCAAAAGCCAGGATGGAGCTTCACATAAAGAAAAATTGCATCCCACAAGTGGACGACTAGGTTTTTTTTTTTTTTAAAGAAAAGAAAGCAACATCACTATACAAACAAAAAAGGAAAACAAAAAAGAGGACAGAAAAGGGGTTAAAAATAGTGCAAATGTAGCATGAAAGATTGAAAGAAAAACATGTAGTTTACATTAATTATAGATGATTACAACAAAGATGTTTGGAAAAGGAGGTGCGGAATATAAGAGAGAGAGAGAGAGAGAGAGAGAGAGAGAGAGAGAGAGAGAGAGAGAGAGAGAGAGAGAGAGAGAGAGAGAGAGAGAGAGAGAACTGGCAGTCTGACAATTATGCAGGCAAATTTATAGAGCAGATAAGAGCAGATAACATGCAAGTTAGCTCGAATTATCATGTTTATCCCCTAAATAAATTGCGCTAAATATGGTTTCTTCTTGCGCGTTCACTTTCAGAAATCAATGCCAACATGGTCTCTTCTTGCTCGTTCACATTCAGACATGAATGCCAACATTGTCTCTTCTTGCTCGTTCACATTCAGACATCAATGCAAACATTGTCTCTTCTTGCTCGTTCACATTCAGACATCAATGCAAACATTGTCTCTTCTTGCTCGTTCACATTCAGACATCAATGCAAACATTGTCTCTTCTTGCTCGTTCACATTCAGACATCAATGCAAACATTGTCTCTTCCTGCTCGTTCACATTCAGACATCAATGCCAACATGGTCTCTTCTTGCTCGTTCACATTCAGACATCAATGCAAACATTGTCTCTTCTTGCTCGTTCACATTCAGACATCAATGCCAACATGGTCTCTTCTTGCTCGTTCATGTTCAGACATCAATGCCAACATGGTCTCTTCTTGCTCGTTCATGTTCAGACAACAGTGTCAACATGGTCTCTTCTTGCTCGTTCATGTTCAGACAACAGTGTCAACATGGTCTCTTCTTGCTAGTTCATGTTCAGACAACAGTGTCAACATGGTCTCTTCTTGCTCGTTCACGTTCAGACATCAGTGCCAACATTGTCTCTTCTTGCTCGTTCACATTCAGACATCACTGCCAACATTGTCTCTTCTTGCTCGTTCACATTCAGACATCAATGCCAACATGGTCTCTTCTTGCTCGTTCACATTCAGACATCAATGCAAACATTGTATCTTCTTGCTCGTTCACATTCAGACATCAATGCCAACATGGTCTCTTCTTGCTCGTTCATGTTCAGACAACAGTGTCAACATGGTCTCTTCTTGCTCGTTCACGTTCAGACATCAATGCAAACATTGTCTCTTCTTGCTCGTTCACATTCAGACATCAATGCCAACATGGTCTCTTCTTGCTCGTTCATGTTCAGACAACAGTGTCAACATGGTCTCTTCTTGCTCGTTCACGTTCAGACATCAGTGCCAACATGGTCTCTTCTTGCGCGTTCACATTCAGACATCAGTGCCAACATGGTCTCTTCTTGCTCGTTCACATTCAGGCATCAATGCCAACATGGTCTCTTCTTGCTCGTTCATGTTCAGACAACAGTGTCAACGTGGTCTTTTCTTGCTCGTTCATGTTCAGACATCAGTGCCAACATGTTATCTTTTTCTTTGTTCATTTTCAAACATCAATGCCAACATAGTCTCTTTTTCCTTGTTCATATTCAGACATAATGCCAGCAGCTCCGTTAAAAGCAGTGGTTAATTTCATGTTTATGACACACATGTATCGCTTCTGTGAAAAAGAGTAGACTGAAGTCATATTTGTTTACGTTTGTCATCATCATTATCAAACATCATCGTTATCAATCATCATCATTATTCATCATGATCATCACCATCATTATCATCAATCATCGTCTTCATGATTATTATGATCGGCATATTTAGTCATCGTCATGATCATCATCAGTCATCTTTATTATCATCACCAAGGTCAACATCATCATCGTCATCATCATCATCAAGTATTATTACCATCATTATCGTCAATCAGCGTCATAATTATCATCGTATTTTGACCACATTCTTGGAGCATGAGAGAGCATAATGAACTATTTTGTCTCTGTGATGGTCATCATGATCATCATTATTCATCATCATCATCGCCATCATCGTCAATCATAAATCATAATCACCTGTTGTTGTTGTTGTTTTTTTTTCAACTAGTTTTTCTCGTATCTGATTTAGGCACGTAGCATTCTAAGATTTAAAATATATTTTTCAACATAAATGTTTTAAAAGTAAACCTAAATATTGAAGATTCGAAAAGGAAGGTTTAATGGAAAGATACTGACGGTAGATATAATATTTATCAAAGAATTTTTAATTGGAGCATGTAATATTTACCAAGAAAGGTGCAGATGTAAGATACCACCATCAGACAATGTGTTATTTGACATAACTTTGTAAGTTTGAAGATGGAAGATTCATCAGGCAAGGTTCAGCTGAAAGATTCATCAAACAATATGATATTTGACATTATAGTTGTAACTAATTTTATACATGTCAGATTCAGATAGGAAGGTTTCACTAAAAGATACCAACGGACAATGTGAGATTTGTCATGAAAGTGGTAACTATATGTTTAAACATGGAAGATTCAACAGGAAAAATTCAGCTGAAAAAAATATTGTCCGACAGTGTGATAATTACCATGAAAATTATGAAGAAACTTATTAATTAATAATTGACAATAGAAAGATTCTATCAAACAAATTGCTATTTAGCACAAAAGTTGTAAGTTAGAACAAGTCCGATTCAACCAGTAAGGTGATTCAGCTGAAATATACTAACCGAAGACGTGATATTTGGCATGATAAAATTAACTGTAAGTTTGAACAAGTCAGATTCATCAAGGAAGGTGGTTTAGCTGAAAGATACCATCAGACGACGTGATCATCGCTAGCTCCTCTTCAATAGAAGCTTCCTGGTTCAGGCCAGGAAAATCATCTGGCAACGCTAAAGCTGAAGGCATGAGGGAACAACTGGTAATACTGTGACCTGGAAGGCAAAAGGAATCTGGTTTCACGACACTGTGATTACACAACATTCTTGTTGTACTTGGCAGTTTGTTCTCATGGCGTGCACCCGCATTGTAGCAAGAACCGGCTGCTGTAACTATGGCTCGGCTCTGTTCTACTTGAGAACTGGAGATAAGATTGTTGCAGGGGTATTCAGCCCGTGCAAAGAGTTGATTTTCTTTGCCGCAACTGTTCTGGGCTGAAACTGACGCAGATAAGCAGGTAGCTAAGTTTGCTGGAACGTGTATGTGTGAGGGCGATGTCTGTATGTTCCGGGTTGTGGACGAAATGACTGGGTTCGAACTTTCTTGTATATCACACGTTAAGAAATTTGGAGGCGAGACGGGGTTGTTTAAACACATAGCTTTGTAAGCCGTATTGCTGTTTGAAAATGGAATACCACGGTGTTCATTCTGAGGGTTGTAATATTGATAGGGTAAGCGGTAGCTAGGCGAGCATGTATTCTGTACAGGCGTATAGGGCATCATTTGCTGACAGCTTCCAAAGTTCTGATGGGGTCCAACGAATGGCAGTTCAGAATTGTAGTCAAGGGGTTGAAAAGGAAACACTGAATAAGGGTCGGGGACAAATCCTTCACCCAGTGTAATAGAATTATCATACATGAACTGGTATGGCTTTGAGTAAGTTGACTCTGGGAGCAATGTTCGTGGATTTAGCCTCAAACATGATGCTACCATGTTCATGGTGTTCTGAGACAGTCCTCTGGACAAAGCCTTGGCGAAGCTGATGCTGTCAGGACGAACACCAGTTTGAAGAATCTCTGCTAGGACATGTATGTAGTTCCTAGCCAGCCGAAGAGTTTCAATCTTGGAGAGTTTCTGGGTTTTGGAGTGACACGGAACGTGGTTTCTCAATTCATCTAAAGCAGAATTTAACCCATGCATACGATTTCTTTCTCTGGCATTGGCTTTAACTCTTCTAACTCGAAGCTTCACTTTTCTTGGTTTTGGCTGAGCTTTCTTCTTTGGTCCTCGTTTCTTTTGTCCATTTTCTGTTGGGCCCTGCCCTTTTTTATTCTTACTTGCAGCTGTATTTGTCATTTCTCGATCGCACTGTGCCGCATTTTCATCTTCGCCCGTCGTTGAGTCAGGTAAGTCGTCAATTTCAGACGAGAACAATTCGTCGTCACCATCTTCATCAAAATCATTGTCATCATCGTCATCATCATCATAGGCATCTGTCAGTTTGTCCGACATAGAATTGGTGTCATCGCTGTCGCTTTTTATAGGCATGCTGATCCCTGTGTGGGGGAGAGAAAAAAAACGAGTTTAAATTATCATCGATAAGCAATAAACGTATTCCAATCAACATAAACCCCTACGCATGTCGTCAATATCAGCTCTTTATATGTGCCTTGAAATACATTATAACAAGGTATCTTCGTTGTCTTGTCAGCAATGTCAAATATCAATCTGAAATTTTCTTCTTCTCGATTGTTCCTTTTCGAGCCTTTCATCTCGCTCAGGCTGCCCCAAAGACACTCTTTGCATTTCAGCAAACTGTTTTTCTAAAAGCATGTCCTGTTCATTTCTTTAGTCAGACCTGTTTCCATCTGGATGAGCTGCCTTAATGTTTTCTTTCCTACTTTCTTCTTTCTATTCTTTATTAACCTTTTTTTTTAACTTCTTTCATTCCTCAAAAGTTTTCTTTAATTCTTTTTCTTCTAACTCTCCTTCTTTCTTCTTTCTTTTATCCTTCTTCTTCTAAATCTCCATCTTTCTTCTTTCTTCAATCCTTCTTCTTCTAACTCTCCTTCTTTCTTCTTTCTTTTATCCTTCTTCTTCTAAATCTCCATCTTTCTTCTTTCTTCAATCCTTCTTCTTCTAACTCTCCTTCTTTCTTCTTTCTTTTATCCTTCTTCTTCTAAATCTCCATCTTTCTTCTTTCTTCAATCCTTCTTCTTCTAACTCTCCTTCTTTCTTCTTTCTTTTATCCTTCTTCTTCTAAATCTCCATCTTTCTTCTTTCTTCAATCCTTCTTCTTCTAACTCTCCTTCTTTCTTCTTTCTTTTATCCTTCTTCTTCTAAATCTCCATCTTTCTTCTTTCTTCAATCCTTCTTCTTCTAACTCTCCTTCTTTCTTCTTTCTTATCTTCTTCTGTTTTTATTCTTTCTTCTTTCTTTTTTCTTATTTTTCTGTCTTCTTTTTTTTTCTGTCTTCTTCTTTGTCTTCTTTATTCTGTCTTCTTCTTCTTCTTCTTCTTCTTCTTCTTCTTCTTCTTCTTCTTCTTCTTCTTCTTCTTCTTCTTCTTCTTCTTCTTCTTCTTCTTCTTCTTCTTCTTCTTCTTCTTCTTCTTCTTCTTCTTCTTCTTATTCTTCTTCTTCTTCTTCTTCTTATGCAAATGCTGCTGCTGCTGTTTGGTCTAATAACTTATCCCAGTAATTGTTAACTTCTTTTTAATTAGTGGGATTTTGCAGTTAAAGATTGGCGTAGACAGTCAAGTCTATATTTACCCTCTCTATTCGCTTCTCATGACAGACCACATAGTTACTAATTGTGGCTCCCAGGTCGACCCAACATTGAGTGGGTACAGGGTACAAGTCCTGAGAAGTAAAGACGGGCGAAGCGATATCGCTGATCTCATCACCCCCACGTATGGATTTGTCTATAAAATGCAGGTCTCACCATATATGCCCAATACGCATAATGACGTGGAGAATTGTTTTTAAAATAATTAAGGGGACACTACTGCTGTCCACCCAGGAGAAGACAGAGACTGAGCTGTCTAGCATCACGTCCGACATGTTTGCCGCCCCGACCGGTGCCTCTACAGCAAATGAATCCCCCATTCTACATGCCCTGGCCGACATAACACTCGAACCGCACATTCGCCAAATATTTTTTTTTTACGCATATGGTGCTAGCCTCATAGTTTAAACGAGCAATCAGCACTCTGACGGTGATTTGGTCAATATCAAACCGGCCACCTTGACTTCAGATGATATTTTCTCAGATTCAGGTCCATTGGGATTCCAGATTAGTTTACAAGCCTCTTTATGACTTTAAACCCAAGATCGCTTCTCGGCCTTTTGGCTAAGATCAAAGTGTAGCTCTGCTGCACTTGGTCTGGCCAGAGGCGTCGGGATCGGTCCCAAACTCATGGGAGTCACTATTCACGGCATGAGCCTAACAATCTCAGAGCCGGGCGGTTTCTCCGTGAGGGGGTTATTGACCCGGCGAAAAAAAAAAATAAACCCAAGACCAGGCAAGCAAGTTAGCAGCTTTGTGACCGATGCTTACTATATAAAGTTGTGTGATATACTCATCTTTCCATTAGGTCCCAGAAAAACGGGCATAACAGTATTAAAAGCACAATAAAGTAGACCTGGAATTCAGTGAAGAAGACGAAGATGGGGGTGGAAACGGCTCCTTTTATTATCTGTCCAACCAGAAGAAGAAAGAGACTAACATGTCTCGGATACTTAATCACGTTCGACATGCCTGTCGCGGCGAACCGTATCTCTGGAGTGAGTTAAGTCCTCCTTTTACGCGCTCACAGTCGAGGCAGTAGGGATGGTCTTTTCCTGCAGTCAAGCCTAGATAAAACACGAGCGGCACAGTCACCATTTGTGCATTCAATATTCTGCTTGTTTCCTGTGTTATCTTAGTGGACATATTTGAAGCCATAAACCAACATGTTGTCACTTCATGTTTCTTTGCTTCTGTTTGTTTTGTTTTAATAAATATGGACTGGAGTATGTGGAGATCCCCGCAAAGCGCTGTTTTCTTGTTGGTGTAGCTTTTCTGCGATAGATGCACACGCTAGACCACAGTGTTTGTTGCCTGGAGATGTTCATGCTGATGTCTGGAATCTTGGCAGACGACACATACTGGATTTGCCAGTCGAGCTTCCGCTATCAAATCTGTCCATTAGCGGCTACGTTTGTAGCCATCATTCCTTGATTTCCTATCAGCGAAAAAATGTTAGGGTCCGGGAGTTGTTATCAACATGGCAAGTAATAAAGTTGTCACTTCTGAACGTCGAATTCCAATCTAAATATTTATAATCGCTGTATGAGCAGACGTCGACTCTGTGGCTAAGTCGATGCGAACGCTTCGTAATGCCGGGATGCCAGGTTCGATCCCAGCTGCGTGTCATGCGCCTTGCGTTAGTTTCTACAGTGGTATCAAGAAAGCCGACCGTCCAGAAAGCAATGGCAAACTATTGCCTAGAAAAACCATACATCAGCCTGGGGCTGTTGGGATTGGTTCTACAACGTCCTGTGAAGGATACGAAACTAACCAAGTATTAGGAGACGGCAGAAATATGTTTGTCGCGGGTGATTGCTGCTTTTCAGTTACAGCAAAAGTATAATGTGACATTCATTTTTTTTTTCAAATTAATTTTGTTTTTTCGATCAACATGAAGTCTATTGGTACATTGCCTTGTGGTTTACTGCTAGGCTGCTATATGTGTGTCTTTCTGTCCAACGTCCAAAGGCAGTAGTTCTATTCTTTTTTTTTTTTTTTTTTTTTAGTCAGAAATGTGGCTCCGGAACCACTTTATTGTTAAGGAACCTACCATATATAAATATATATATATATATATATATATATATATATATATATATATATATATATATATATATATATATATATATATATATATAAAGTCTGCCAATTAAGTAATGAGACTGATTTTAATATGGCCAAGGCAAAAATGCCATCTATGAATCAAAGCATGGAATCCATAGAGGCAACCTTCCGCTATGATCTGGCAACTTTTCATGGCCGCCTGATAAGCAGACAACAAACAAGCCACCATATTGTTAACCCAGTCAGACGTGCATTGTTACGTAATCAGCATGGAGCAAAAAAAAAGGCTGACATTATATTCTGTTTAAAGCTCAGAAAAAGCGCCATTGCGACAGATTTATCACGTGCACAGATTTTCAGCTGGTGTTCACGATTCAAATGTGGTGTGGACATGATTAATAATGCAACTAGACCTGGATGCCCATTTTTTTTTCGTAATGAGGAACTCATTGCAAAATTCCTATAACGGATACAAGGAGATTGTTGTTCGACTGTGAGGATGATGGTAGATTAATATGGTGTTATTACAGTGTTGGTTGGTTAGTTGCGTATCCTTTACAGGGCGTTGCAGAACCAACCCCAACAGCCCCTGGCTGTTGTGTGGTTTTTCTAGGCAAATTTACTTCCAGTAGTGTGCCATTGCCACTGGACGGTCGGCTTTCTTGATACCACTGTCGAAACCAACGGAAGGCGCATGGCCCGCAACTAAAAACGAACCCGGCATCCCGGAGCTTTCGCATCGACTTGGATTGGATTGGCTTTTTACCCCACCAGGACATCACACAAGCGATAAACACCCGATGACACAAAGTGCCACCATGCGGATGAGGATCCCCGTGGAGAGGTCCCAGAAACCGCGTTCAGACATTTGGTCATATTGATGACCTGCCTATATTGCGGCCCCTGGCAAAAGCCAGAGTGGGGCTTCAAATAACAAAAAATAACGTCCTAAGAAGGACGTAAGGAATGTAGTTATCGCATCGACTTAGCCACAGAGCCGACGTTAATACAGAGACTATTTGTAAACTTTTAGTGGAAGATTTGGGCAAGAACAAATTTGCTTGTTGGTTTGTATTCAACACCAGGCAATTTTTTACCTTCTTCATGACAATGCACCAGCTCAAAGGGCAGTAGATGTACATGAATATTTGGGGGGGGGGGCGTGGGGGGAAAATGCGTGTTCTCAATCAGTCACCATATTCCCCAGATTTGTCTCTCTGTGACTATTTTCTCTTCCCAAAATTAAAGTTGTAATTGAAAGGCCGCTTCTTTAACAATATTGGTGACATCCAAACGGGTGTAACATCGACAACAGAAGAACTACAGTGGTCGTTCCAGTATTTGTTATGTCGTGCCACTCGCTGTAAAAGCTGTTGTGGACAAGAGACTTACTGTAAATAAAATGCAGGTTAAATCCCAACTGTTGATTGTTTTAAGTTGTTACGTAATTAGTCTCCTTACTTAATTGTCGGACCTTGTGTGTACATATATATGTATGTTGGGTACCATATGCTTGAATTGCGGCTTCAGCGGTTGAGATGTTGGAAGTCCCACTCGTAATTCAAACCTACCGCAATCGAAACCCACTGCTGGCTGCGTCGATTTTTTTTTATGGTCCGAAACGTTGCAGGTCGACCCAGCCTAAAAAGGGTACCAGGATGTATGTCCTGGGGAAGTAAAGACCACAATATCCACCTGGTGGTACACTAATGGCATACGCGGTACTGGGGAAAAATTGTTATAGACCAGCCAGCTTTTGACTGATAATGTAGTCAAGATCACATCGGCTGCCTATACTGATTAAATAAAATTTGGGTAATTTTTTTTTTTCAGGCTGGGTCGACCTGAGATCATAGTTCCTTTATTAAAATCTGTATCGATGTGGATTTGAACCAAAGAGTTATTGTTGAATGTTGAATTAAGAGTCGACATCTTAGGACTGGGGACACTCCCACAAGCGCTGTGTCCCCATCTTCAGTGCCAAACACTGTGCACGAAATTCATTGAAAAACAGAAGATCAAATGGTTTGGTCATCTTAATAACTCTTTACGGACGTTTAGCCAGTATACTGGCGATTGAGTCTATCCCTTAAAGACGTAAAGGCAGTTTACTGGCTCATGATAGAGACACTGTAATTTTGTTCCGTTTGTAGGGTAAACGAACTTTTATGAACACGTTTTTTAACAATTAGGATTAACAACAGGATGTACTTTCATTTGCGATGTTCATCGTGGTCGGTGCATTATTTTGTGATAAAATTTTTTTTTTAGATTTGATACACTTTTTACGTGATTTTTCTATACTAAATGATAAGGGAAAAGGTCTAGAACTGTCCATACTGCTCTATCGTCGATGAATCCCTGCCAGATGGTGACAACAGTCTTGATATCATGATTGATATCCAAGGGACAAATCTACTAGCGATAATTTAGTTTGAGATATGAAAATTTCACAAAATATTTCAATTAGAACAATGTTTCGATCAGCTGTTTTTCCGATTTTCGGTTGTTATGAAAACTGACATGTCATACAAAAGTGATTATAATATCCAAAGAATTTAAAATAATTGTTTCAAATGAAGACTAGCTAATACATAATTGAACAGAGAAGGCATGTGTATTCTTAGAATTGGATAGCAGAGTTGTTGAACCAGTAAAAAATAAGGTTAGCACACAATTTTTTACGTTTAAAGTTTTCATATGTGTCTAACATCCTTGAATGTTGTGTGATTTTTAATAATATTTTGATGTTATACTGACATTTAAGTAGTTTAGATGTATTCTGCACTCATTTATCTTTAATTTGATATATTATAAGTTCCGATACAGCAAATAATTTTTCTTCAGGAAGGTTTTTGCCTTGTCGTGTTGCACTAAAAAAATTCCGCTTAAAATTAATGCTGTCCAAACACCAGAAAAAATGCCGTCCTAAAAGAGTTAATACAGCCAACCCAGGCATTACGCATGAAAAGATCCTATGTGAAAAGCAGGAGATCGCAAAATGAAACATAGATTAAATACTTTCTTCAACGACAAGTAAGGGCAAGAGCCATTGCTACGCATCAAAGAATCGATCGCAGTCTGTTCCATCGCACGACTCTTAAAAGCAAATGTGGAAATTGATGCAGATGATGATGATGATGATGATGACGATGATGAGTAATCCAATCTCCACTTACATGTAACGAGTTCTCTCGGTAAGTCAATTTCTTTTAAGACATCTTCATCTGGCTTTAAATCCGACTTCAGCAAACCCTTAATTAGTCGCCTTTTACGACATGCATGTTAAGAAAGCCAGAGGCGGCTGGTTCTTAAAATCAGCGGGGATGCAGCTTTGTTTTAACGGTCTCGGGTTGGGGTGGGGGGGGAGGGTGTGAACATTTAAGCTGTTGTGTTCACAATATTGAGAGAAAATAGGGGATGCTGTATTTCCGCAGTGCCTTGACACCAGCCGCTCTAACTTTCAATGTCTAAAACAATGCGGCGTTAGCTACTGACTCAGTGTATTAAGAAAGTGATTGTGTGTTAACATTCGATATGATTTTGGTCTGAACATACTAAAGAGATCTGACACAACTGTATGCCTGCTTGCAAGTAATATTTTCTCACCCATTTTTTTCTAATGGTAGTTAACACCCTTTTTGGACTTCTGCAGCAAAATATTCTGGGACTGCAGGAGATGAGGTCTTTTTTTTTTTTTTTCAAATGGGCCCCAGGAACTAGTACGGAAGGGATATTATTACATACTGAAGGACATTTTCATTTTGTAACTATTAGTACTTCTGCTCTGTTCGGGCGTAACGCTAACAAAATCACATACCAAATATTGGCTTATCTATTGTTGTTGTGTGTGTGTTTTTTTTTTTTTTTGGGGGGGGGGGGGGGTGTTACATGAGTGCAGCATCATGTGCCAGATTGTCACTGGTGTTAATATTTTGTTTTCTTTTTCTTATGTTATTACTTGTGCTTTTCGTTTGTTCAAACTAACACCATTTTTGCGGATATTAATGTAGTCGATCTAAAGTCGATATCATCATCATCAAATGCCTTGCCAACTGTCGAAGCCGTCCATGCCTCTCCACGGATCTAGATCTTTGATGCTCTGGATCAATTCCACTGATGACATTCCTCCATGCCACTATCCTAAGCCATCCACCATCGTTTCTCTTGGTCTGCCTCTGACTCTTCTACCAGTGATCTTTCCAGTCGTCATGATATTTTCCATTTTCTCATCACATGACCAAAGAGCCAAAGTCGATTTGTTACTCTTTAATACTGCTCATTTGAAGTAACAGAGCACCTCACCACTATTTTAAAATAGCCATGTGCGAAGGCAAACATACAACAAAGACATTCAATCTAAATAATAACTGGCGCCTGCTGTCCCATCCTGCACGCTAATTTTTTTCTAAAATCTAATTGTCGTATTGGCCGGTCCACCATGTCAACATGCAAGGGGACACAATCAGGATAGGATCTCTCTTGGGACGGGGTTAATTTCAGACCGGTTCTCCACAAGAACCCTCTCGTGCTGGAGCTAGTCACGTGCTAAATTTCGGAGGAACAATGAATAAATGAGTCAGTTTATAGATGCTCCAAATGTCACTCGTTGCTCAACTTTGATAAAATAAAATTAAAAAATGGTTTTAGCAAATTAAAGAAATAAAATTGCACATTTTTATCTTTAAAATTGATTATATCAAAAATATGAAATCTAGTATTGTCTCTTTGTCAAAAAGTATGTCCCAATATAGTACGCAATATTTTTTTTTAGGAGGAGGAGGAAAGGGGGGGGGGGGGGTAATTTTAAAGCCTTACCCCTGTTGCCGTTGGGGGCACTAATATAACACACGTTTGAACGGGGTTTCTAGACATTGCGCCAGGGGGATTCACGTCCGAATGATGGCACGTTATGTCTTCGGATGTTAATCGCTTGTTGTGTTGTCCTGGTGGGGTTGAACGTCAGTCGGTTGTAAAAGTCGTGACTTAACTACACAAATAGGTATATATGTATATAAAAATATACTGAGTATAAATGCTTGCAAAAGTCCAACAGAAATAACGATATCATGTTCACTACTGGGAAATTAGCGATTGAATGAACGGTTTAATCTAGTGAGATGGGCATAAACAGCACTTGCACGTTTGTTACATTTCTTTAGATGTGCTTACATTATATAATTAAACAACACTTGGAAAGTTTATTACATTTTGTCAGATGTGAGTATATAGTACTTGGGATTCATAACCAAAAGTCACTAGCCATATCACCTGAGAGTTGTATACCGATAGATCTGTTTGTCCCCTCTTGCCAGAGCGTTTACAACCCTGAGATAAAATAAAATCGAAATCTGGCCTGCAGACCCACAGGGCAGATCCCAGAGACTCGGTTCAACCTATTAATAAGTTATAATTCGTACACACTCAGCAATTGACGACTGATTGACATTTAACTCCACCAAGACATCACATCAAGCGATAAACACCAGGTGACACAAAGTGTCACGATTTGGATGAGGATCACTCAGGGACAGGTCCTAAAAACCCCGTTCAACCCATAGGTTGGGTTATATTAGGGCCCCTGACCACAGCCGGGATAGGGCTTCAAATAACGAAGAATTTCCTCCCACATGCGGACGGCTGGCAATCTACAGAGGCATTTGTTAGCCACCCTGGTATAACCTGCTCTCACGTGCAATAGATTGTGCATCAGACAGAACAACATGTATAGAGCTTAGAACTGGTGAGTAGACAAAAAGACAGTCTCGCTTGTGAAACACTTCACGTATTGTATCCGTTCCTTTCGGGGAGGGGGAGGGAGCGCTGAGTGGTCTCGAGGCATAATGTGCGCCTCGAGTGCTAGAGGTCCCGGTTTCAGGCTTTGGTAAAAGCTGGGATTTTTTTCACGTGGACTTCTAGTAATTTTCCCTCGTCTCTGGGTAGTAATATCGGACACTCGTGTGTATTGTTGCGCACGTTTAAAAAAAAAGAATCCTTAGGCAGTTGGAAATAGAAACGAGTAGCCTAACGGCGATGACCAGGCAAAACTTGCAGTTAAAAATCTACCAAAAGTGTTTCCGAATCCTCGCCGGTGCTACAGAGTTCGTGCACTACGCTCAGAATTTTTCGGACTCGGGCTTGAGTTATAAGTAGAACAGAGCACTCGTGGGCTACTACTACCCTTGTGCCAAGATGTTCATCCGTTGTATAAACCATAAACTATAAACCATCCTTGCCTTTTAACCTTCCAGTGGCACTCAGAACCCATTAGGGAATAGCCTAAACAGAAATTACGAGTGTAACTGGGGGTCCTGAATGTCTGCTCTAAATACTAATCTCTCTTTCTAGCCGTCATGATGTTCTGTTGTACCTCATCTAGTACACAATATCTGCGTGAATATTAAGTCTGTCCCTTCTACTTGTCTCTAGGATTCATCCCAGCGTATGTTTTCTTTGTTTTAATCCTCTTCTTATTGTGGCTGTCGTGAGATAATTTTTGGCCTTTATTTTATAAGAGAAAAAAACACCGTTTTATTCACAAAAAGATATAGACTTGCAAGTAAGAACACATAAACCAAAGCGCGGCGTGTGCTGTTGAATTATCCCACATGCAGACAATAAATGTTGATCATGCGTGTGGTAGGGATTTAGACAGCACCTGCCTAGAACTGCAGGTCTATTGTTAGCGACGAGGCGAAACAGAGTATACAATGTCGTAGAATTGGCGTACAAAATAAAAGAGGCTGTATTGGAGTCTATATGGCAAAACGTAACTAACAACTCTGTTGTAGAATCTATATGAGAAACGTAACTAACAACTGTTTTGCTATCGGTTTTCATTAACCTATTACTATTATTATTATTATTATTATTATTATTATTATTATTATTTATTATTA
Organism: Candidula unifasciata; assembly: GCA_905116865.2. Taxonomy (NCBI): domain Eukaryota; kingdom Metazoa; phylum Mollusca; class Gastropoda; order Stylommatophora; family Geomitridae; genus Candidula; species Candidula unifasciata. Next base: position 828,306 of record CAJHNH020001302.1, on the reverse strand, counting down.
AAATACTACTACTGCTACTCTTACTACTGCTACTGCTGCTGCTGCTGTCACTACTGCAATTGCTACCTGTACTCTTGCTACTATTACTACTTTTACTATTGCTATTACTACTGCTGCTTCTGCTACTGCTATTAATACTACTCCTATTGCTGCTGCTGCTGCTGCTACTACCGCTACTACCACTACTACTACTACTATTATGAATGCTAATATTATTGCCACTACTACTAAGCTTGTTACTACTACTGCTGCTGCTGCTACTGGTGCTCCTAATACTATTATTGCTATTACTAATGCTAATACTACTACTACTACTACTACTACTACTACTACTACTACTACTACTACTACTACTACTACTACTACTACTACTACTACTACTAATACTACCACTACTACTCGTACTGCTGCTGCTACTGGTGCTCCTGATACTATTATTGCTAATACTACTACTACCACTACTACTACTACTACTACTACTACTACTACTACTATTACTACTACTACTACTAATACTACCACTACTACTAGTACTGCTGCTGCTACTACCACTACTACTAGTAGTGCTGCTGTTAGTACTACTAATATTGCTACTAATACTACAACCTACTGCTACTGCTGCTGTTAGTGCTACTAATATTGCTACTAATACTACTACTGCTGCTGCTGTTAGTACTACTAATATTTCTACTAATACTACTACTACTACTGCTACTGATGCTGTTAGCACTACTAATATTTCTACTAATACAACTACTACTACTGCTACTGCTGCTGTTAGTACTACTACTGTTGCTACTACTATTACTACTATTAACAATACTACTACTACTACGACTGGTGCTGCTACTACTACTACTACTACTGCTGCTGACGCTGCAACTACTACTATATAATTGCTAATGTATAAGAACAGTTAACGAATGTTGATATCCAGTGTGTTTTCAATGAGCAGACGAGACATATCTTTGCTAATGAAAGGAATTGTTCACAGGTTTCTGTGTTGGTACCACTGTAAATATCGTACCTCTATAGTTAGTGTGCTGGATTGCCAAGACAGTAATTTAGCCTCAGACTTCTAAATGGGAATCCTACCCCCCCCCCCCCCCACCACTGTGCGGTTCTGCGATCCACCCACCATCATGAAATAGCTGTCTGACGATTTGAAGAATTGTATGGGATATGGAAGGAGGCGACTCTCTGTGATATGATTTAGAACAATTACAGACTTAAGTCTTCCTCTTCTTCTCTTCCACCTTGTACCTAAGCGAAGTGTCGGGGGAGGGGGGGGATGTAACATTCTCTGATGAGTTTTTTTCAGAGCACTATTGTTTATTTATGATTTATTTCCTATGTTTATTTATGTGAAGCTGTTCTTAATGCCATGACTCCATATTTCCACTCGCTCTATACTCGTTGTAACGTTTTAGTGTGGTTCGTTGTGGCAGATAGTAACAGGGCATTCTTGTTAGGGATCCAAACCACTTCATATTGTTCGTTAATGACCTGTAAGACTGGCTTTATTCCTAGCTTTCTTCTGATTTCATGATTTCGTATTCTGTCTTTCCTTGAAACTCCGACTTAAGTCAAAGATTAAAATTAAAGTCGAGAAGATCGATTTCATTGTACCGGGTTTTATCACATATTTCTTGATCTCACCCCGCAAAACGGCTAGCCGCCTGCCGAGAGCGTCGAGCAGAGCACGAACTCTATAGCTCCGACAACGATCTCCCGGAATCTCCGTAATATGTCACTAGTGAAATGGCTGACGCAGCTGTGAAACAAACCCACGACCTTCAGAGCGCGAGGTACTTCGCCACGGAAACCCTCTTAAGACTAAAGTCGTCACACCCCAGAGGGGCAATATTGCCTGGAATTACTTTAACTGTTGAAGTGACTTGTGAAAGAACCAAGTGGACTTAAACAGTTCCACATGAAATGGTTTGTGATGAGGCAACGACAGCCATGAGTTCCTAAGCTGCCTCGTGATAATCGGCTCAAATCAAATGTGACATAACTGGAGCATAAAACTAAACATTCAGTTTTTCACATCACTTCATGGATAAAGCGAACGCAATATGAAATAATCATTATAATCTGGATTTAGAGACGACAAGACAATACTAAAGACAAACAAGTTTGGTCAATACTAAACATGAAAATTTTTGGTCAATACTTAAGATAAACATGTTTGGTCAATACTAAAGATAAAGATGTTTGTTCGATACTAAATAAAAACATGTTTGGTCAATACTAAAGAAAAACATGTTTGGTCAATACTAAATAGGAACATGCTTGGTCAATACTAAAGAAAAACATGTTTGGTCAATACTAAAGAAAAACATGTTTGGTCAATACTAAAGAAAAACATGTTTGGTCAATACTAAAGAAAAACATGTTTGGTCAATACTAATGATAGCATGTTTGGTCAATACTAAAGAAAAACATGTTTGGTCAATACTACAGAAAAACATGTTTGGTCAATACTAAAGAAAAACATGTTTGGTCAATACTAAAGAAAAACATGTTTGGTCAATACTACAGAAAAACATGTTTGGTCAATACTAATGATAGCATGTTTGGTCAATACTAAAGAAAAACATGTTTGGTCAATACTAATGATAGCATGTTTGGTCAATACTATAGAAAAACATGTTTGGTCAATACTAATGATAGCATGTTTGGTCGATACTAAAGAAAAACATGTTTGGTCAATACGAAATAGGACCATCTTTGGTCAATACTAATGATAGCATGTTTGGTCGAGACTAAAGATAAATATGTTTGGCCAATACTAAAGATAACATGTTTGGCCAATGCTGAAAGTTAATCAAGCTCTTTACTGAGATAGTTTCTCTGTGGAAGGAGCCAAAGGAAAGTGTGACAGGTCAACTGCAACGATAAACAAATAATTATGAAGCAGAAAATGTTTTAAACTGAATATTTGAGGAATTATATTGATAAGAACTATGTGGATTAAAACAAACTGACAAAAGAACACATTATAATAGATTCATGTTTCACAAAACTGCTATTTGTACCATCAGCATCCGAACTCATTCCTGGCCGCTGAAGATGAGGACATAACGTGTGTGGAAAAGTCGTATGTGCTGTAATGTCGATTTTTTACCGGAACTAACTTAACTAAGCAATTTTACATCAGAAATGTTCTGCTTGCTTTCCCACTTATGATCTGTAGTCGTGTTTCAGAATTGGGAGTTTACGTGCAAATCAGTTCTGCAAATCAAGATCCTGTCTTGAGTTTGTCCATAGATCTGTTGTTGCTCTTCTTTATTTAGTTCATTAGTTTGCGATTAATGATCCTGGTTCTCTGACCAACCAGTTGGAATGATATTGTATCCTAAGGGGTTGGACCAGACCTAGTTAGAATGATACCATGGACATATCTGCGGAGGAAAAACGAAGGGCAGACATCGGGATATCCAAACTCATGCAGTAGACACACAGTATATGTGAAACCATATCAGCGCAATAACAGTTGTAACACAGTATATGTGAAACCATACCAGTGCAATAACAGTTGATACACTGGACATTGTGTTTGCAATTTACGCAGTTGGCATGTTTTCGAAGACACTGTGAGCAGTTGACACTGCATAAACTTGTCGAATAGTGTCATGGCCATTAGGATCCTTAAATGCCTGCCTATTGTACTTCGTTTATTCGTTTACAAGTAAAGGACCTTTTTCGTGTAAGTGGAAGTAAAATTCATTGCGTAAAGTAAAGAACCATTTTCCATGTCTTCAGGCGTATTCGGGCATATAGGGCTAGACCTGTAATCTATAGACCAGCTATCTCCTAGTTGGTGTTAGGGAAGGGGGCGTGAGGAAGTCAGGGGAGGTCTCAATGGAATTAATTTTTTAAGCAATTTTGAAAGTACTTGAAAAAATCAGGATTTTTATCTTTCATGGTCAAAACAAAAAAAAATCGCCCGCTTGGCATGTTTAGTGATCTCCTTGTGCTTGTTCAACATCAGACCACAAATAGCAGATACCGTCAAATGTCAAAACAGTACCAATCATAACATTGATCTTTGGACACTGAATTAAAAGTTATGTGTACATTTTTGTGACAGTTTCATTTGTGTGGATGTTTTTCTCCAAGTTCTTCTTAACAGTGTTTGGGATTTTTATTCTGTCCTCCTCTTTGTAATTACATTTTGTTATGTTGGTGTTAGGGGGTGGGCGGTCTTATTATATACTGAAAAAAAGGCGGGGGGTGCCACCTGAAAATGGTGAGAGACCACTGTTATTGACCAATCGGCATTCGATGCTGGGTGTGATCAGCTTCATACCGGCCGCCTTAACTTCTCAGAACGTTTACTTAAGGCTGGATCGTCTTGAAAACAGTCTAACTACGTTCCGAATTGAACCCACGACCTTCGAATCCGCAGGCAAGCGTGTAGTTAAATGGTACTTATATGAAGCAAGTCAAAAAATGTAAATATCTGGAAAGTAGATTCTTGGGTAGTTATATCGGACACTCGTGTGTATTGTTGCGCACGTTTAAAAAAACCCCCAAAAAATTTGAATAATAAACAGTATATTCGTATAGCAACACTGTTCCGTCAGTACAAATAAAATAAACAATTAAATGTATGGTAAGAAATAAAGAAACACACGGAAATACTTCAGTTCAGTCTGTCTGTATCAAACCCATACCAGGACAAAGGACGAAAGAGGAAGAAGAAATCTCCCATTTATGGTGAGTACAGATGGTCAGTTTGCGACGGATGGAAATAGAGACGCTGCAAACACGAGGTGGAACCTCAGATGGATCGATTGCGATAAAAAAAAATATACAATGAAATAAACGATATAAATCAATAAAATAAATGTTTTATTACGTTGAAAGTATTATTATTACAAATGCACGCAAACACTGTCACACACACACACACACACACACACACACACACACACACGCACACCACACAAAAGATATGATAGTAACGAAAATGAGAATGCTATTAATAACAGGAGAAAATATAATGGAAATATGCAGCTATTTAAATGAAGGGTAAAAATATAATAAAAGTATATTACTACGATTTAAAAAAAAAAAAACGTCAAAGTCCCTTTTCCACACACAAGATGGGTGATGTGGTCAGTTTCACGGAAAACCGCCCTTACTTTCCAGGACTGCACCCAGTGCCCACTCAATGCTGGGTCAACCTGGGAGTCAGGTTTATTTTTGAAAAAAGTTCTGTTCGCCAGGAAGCGAACCCACGACCTTCAAATCCGAATGCAAGCGTCTAGTTACTACCATTTACCCCCTGAACGTTAAATTGACAATAAAAAGTGAATTGTTGGCAGTGAGAATAAAAAAGGCAAAATTTGAATAAATAATTTTGTTTTTTAAGTTAAAAGCTTGAAAAGCAACAAATATCAAAAAGTAGAATTATGTCTTCTTTTTTAGGGTTTACTGGCTACAAACACCAGCCGAAATTTCTGGTTGTTCGTCCACTTCTAGACGTTGATCTTGATGCAGAACTTGAGTTTTGCGTGAATATCCGTTTTAAAAATCTGGCATATTTTTATACAGGCTATAAGTTTCTTGCCTTTCAGGCAGATGTAGTCCGACTCTAAAGGACGCACCCCTAATTAGTTGTGTCTTACGACATGCTTGTTACCGGGGCTATGGATCTTTTTTTTTTTATTCCTGATGCAACGGTGGAAATTGAAGGTTGTATTTTAAAATATACAAGTATATTATATGTATATATATATATATATATATATATATATATATATATATATATATATATATATATTTGTATACTTTGTATATTTTAAAATACAAAATTCAATATATATATATATATATATAAATACACGGTATATTTTTAAAACACATAGTTTTGCTATTTTATCACCCTCTCTTCCCCCCCCACCCCTAATTTAATCCCCCTCCCTAATGATGAGACACCAAGGGCGGCCCGCTCCCTCTTTCCTAATCCAGTGCATTTGCTATGTTTTAAAATTACTAAGAACCATTACTATTTTTAACGTCTTTCGTAATGTTTATGATGTCCTCGATGTATACAGCATCCACTTGCCATTGGGCAAGCAAACAGATAGGTCAACCGCTACTGAGAACACACATCTAAAGTTAGCAACAGTACGATTTAGCCAGTGTGACCGAATATTCCATAATTATTGCTATATATGTATCAATTACAAGACGTTGCAGAACCAACCCCAACAGCCTCTGGCTGTTACGTGGTTTTTATAGGCAAATTTACGTCCAGTAGTTTGTCATTGCTTACTGGACGGTCGGCTTTTTTTATACCACTGTCAAAACCAACGCAAGGCGCATGGCCCGCAGCTGGGATCGAACCTGGCATCCCGGCATCACGAAGCGTTCGCATCGTCTTAGCCACAGAGCCGACCTATATATGTATACTGTAGTTTACTTCACGTCATCTTGGTTTTGATGTAAAAATAAAATTACACGGTATCTGATAAGTGTCTTCTAGTAAAGGTCGGACAACTTAAATCGAATCAGCGAGTTTTCTAAGTAAAGTGAAGGATCCCTTGTCGTTAATGCATGGTGCTTTATCCATATTTTTACAGACCGCTGGACGCTCGACATGTCATATAGTCAACATCAAGCCACCGCTTTTACTTCCCAATAATTTCCTGATTCAAATTTTATTATAGACTGGGTCAACAGATGAGCACCGGTCAGTTATGAAAATTTACCTCTGTGCCGATTTGAACTCAAAACCTTTGGACCGACTAGCGAGTGTACTACACAAGATCGCCCTCGGTCTGTGAACATATTTTATATTTCATACACATTATCATACTGAGTTAATGGATCTTTATCTGACAATACATTTATATTTACTCACCTAATCAGGTTTCGGAACGTTATTGCTGTAGACTTTATTAGTCAACTGAGGTTTACATCAGCTTTGGTATTAGTATCTCAGAACTGTCTAGTCCATGCCAGAGAGACGTCAACCAGCTTCCTTTCAATGAGAAAGTAATTATTTGCAGACAAAATACAATCCCGTGTCTGCAGTAGAAGCCTGTCCTCGAAGTTCTCTTGTTTTTGTCTTAGTGACGGTTTTATAGCAAGTCATATTATAGGACACATGGCATTAACAACTTTTTCGCTTCTTTAACGTCTGTCATTTTTGCAAGCACACGCATGCGCACAGAGGCCGGTTATTATGCAAATAGTCGTAGTAGCCAGTCAGGACGTTGGAGACACGGCTGCTGCCATCTGTCAGTATTTGTCCTCTTATATTCGCACTCGATACTCTGAGCCCGCTCACTTCCACCTCTGCGACCTCCCTCCCAGCCCCGAGCAGTGAAAGATTATCAATTGATTTCCCTCAGAATACGAGACGTACAAATTTCATATGATCCCGACCCGTTTTACGGCGACCTGGTCAGTGGATATTTCAGGGGAAACGTTTACTGAGTGAGCCTGTGAGATCAGGTTACTCGGATGATGATGTTGATAACTTAACGATGTTCTTGAATATTTTGCTGATCTGAAAGAAAAATCACGAAAATTGAACATGATTAGGCACGCTTTCTGGTGCTTTTCTCGCATCCAGTAATGTGAAATGAGCAGGTATACATACTGGAAGTAAAATAAAAATAGAAACATACTTTCAAAACTATTTCGCCAATCAGCGTTCCCCTTCGACCTTTCTTTCAGCCCCGGGTGTCAGAGAGGCGGGGCTGTAGTTTTGTTAGTCCAGCTATTTTGCATTGTGTCTGAACAAGGGGGCGTGAAATGCACCAACCTTGGTGCGCGTGTCCTCTAGTGGTCATCTTAAACACTAACCGTCCACAGCAACCACTAAACAACATGCCCCATGTATTGAGACGTGAAAACGTTGTATCAAAATAAAAGATCTCGGCCCTGCAAGAAAATTAGACTCGCTTGTCAGTGGACACGCCTTCTAAACTGGGCGGCGGGCAGAACCCATTATTATCCGGGATATGTTGACAAAGTGACCAAAAACATGTATTTTACAACAGTTTGTGGTCATCGCTCACAGGTCGGACAAAACGTGTCACCCCTGCCTCAAGAACGCGTGTATAATGGACTCCTAGTTAATGGACATAGAAAAACTAAAAAACATTTTTCAAATAAGAACCTGGCATTAACATAAATGAGTGCTATAGTCATTAGGAAAATGAATTATTCTGCAAACATCTTAATCCAGAAAAAGTCTTTACTGTCAAAAATATTCAGCGTGCATGGATGAAGTGTTTAGATGCATTTCTTCTTCAGAATTTTGAGTACTTCATCTTCCAGTAAGAATGACCTGGGCGGGGACCACAGTTTCCCCACAAGCGTGTCTCTTAAGCGGATGTGTAAATGTACCTAGCCGTCATGTTTGTAATTACATACCGTTTCCTCCATTAACTGCTCAGCCCTGATTTGCCGTACAAAGACAAATGAGGTGCCAAGGACGACTGTAAGGACATCTGCAGTCACTGTTTCTGGTTAACGAGCTACCGTACTGCCTAGTCTTGATACCAATCTGCCATGCAGATACATTGCAGACTTGTGTAGATTTATTACGGGCCTGCTTTGAAAACTGGCTACCTACTTTCTAGTATAACACATTGTAATATGCCGACCGGCACTCATAGATGAAGCATAAACAGGTAGAGGCATAATGAGCAGCTAGACAAACAACATCATGACAGGTTTATGCATCTCCACAGACCTTTATTGCTCTGTATTGATTTCACTGATGATATTCCTCCATGTCACTGTCTTATGCCATCCACCGTCGTTCTCTTGGTCTACCTCTATCTCTTCTACCAGTCATCTTTCCAATCGTCACGACATTTTCCAGTCCTCCTTTTCTAACTAGACAATAGAAAAAATTAAGGCTATTGTTACAACACTGATTTGTGCGGATTATCATCACAGCCCTCTAGACATCAGGTAAGCACAAAACAGCCCAGCACTAGAAATGCAGTTCGTGGAAACAGCAGTTACGGCAGATCAGTAGTTGCACGCGCAATTAATTGCACAAGTAGTTACCAGTTCTGTGTCAACGGGCCACTCGACATTTTCTGAATCAAATCGCAACCCGAAACACGCTGGGCACAGACTAATACAATGTTTCCCGTCGTGAGGCCCACGCCCCACAGGGATGCAATTTTAGGTATGATCTACGATAACCTCCCCACGGTACACACTAGCTCGCTTCTGATTGGTCGGCCTCTACCTACCCGAACTTCGCACACTGTTATGGGGGTGTATGCTCGGCAATCCGTTCATATCGCGTATTGCACATCTAAGCACGTCACTACTTTCAACACTACAAAAACATTTAGAAACTGGGTCTAACCCACAACTCCCCCCCCCCTCCCCCAGAAAGTGCTCCAACCTATGTCACGGGCATTTTTTTTTTTTGGGGGGGGGGGGGGGCACAAGCCAGACACCCTCCCCGGACAGCAGACAAGTCTAAAGAATCAATGACTGGAATGTGACGTAGTTCGGTTGGGAAGATTATCGCGAATTTCACCTAATTTTACTACTGGGTGGGGAGGGGGGGGGTCGTCTCGGATCGACTTGGCCTTCCACTGTTGCGAGAGGTCCGGGGTTCAAATCCCAGCTTAGCTCCCACTGTTAGGACAGATAGGCCAGGTGCTTGCTGTTGATAGACGAAGGTCCCTATTGTGACGTGGGGTGGGGGATGAGGGTTAGGATTATCGTGTGAATTTATGATCGTAATTGAAGGCAAGGAGTCAATACAATTTTAACATAAAGTAGTTCATCCTACCAAGCCAAGTCTAGGGAAACAGTACGGCAGGATTTTCGCATTAAACGATGGACAAGGTCCAACAGGAACAATTTTAAACTCTGAAGACAACTGTAAAACAGCAACAATCCATTTCAAATGTGTTAATTCTTCTGACTTATCAACACCAGGGATTAACGTGTACCAAAAGTGTATTATGAGTTCACTGTTGACATCGCGAGCGAACATGAATAAATGCAAAGGAACTCACCGACATTGTCAAATAGCAAATCGCTCCTAACATTCTCACACTCACTCTCGATGAAGATTAGATTCAATTTCTAATCATAGATACTCTTACTTCACCCTATCTGTATAGGTCAACAGCTCGACCTTTAAACATTCCCGGTTTCTTCAACAAGTCAGTATGCAGCCAAATACTGATGAACATGAGCATATCGTTACTTCATAATTATCCAGCAGTCCCGCTGAGCTAAAACATCAGTGTTAAATAATCCTGCTTCCTACAGAAATAGCAGTAACGCACCAGCTACCAGGTTGAATTTCTTCGTGGGATCCCGAGGTAAATATTCACTTAGGTTGAGCCACACTAGGATATCAACGTACACCTCCTTGGACTTCTCGACTGCCAATTCCCAAGATTCAATTACCTAAGAACAAAAACGTAACGCTTATAACGTCTTATTTGCTTAGTCAATATGGGTGTGCTTTAGTGCACAAACTGCGGGGAAACTATTCGAAAATGGACTTGTCAAGAGTTTAAGTTAAACAGGAGGCCATAAGAGTTTTAGAAAGGTTCAGGTGGGGCATGGCACAAAAAAGAGCTGGGAAACATAGGTCATAAGGTTTCAAAATAAAATCAGCAGCTCAGAATGTCGCACTTTGCTCTAATCTCAGCAGCTGGCCAACGGAACTATTTCCTTTCCTTATACATAGCAAGGAAAATGCAATGGCCAGCTATTAACAAAAGCGCACACAAAATTCCAAACGACTAAAACAGTAAGCCACTTATCCGCCATACTAACCGTAAAATCTATACCCGACACATCCTTAGATGCTCCGATCTCCTCTGCAATAGCTCCATGAGCGTTAAAAGATTGAGGACGTTTGTTCTGTGTCCACACAAGTGTAAATCCCTTCGCCTCCTGTCGGTAAGTCTTGCTACAGGAACACCTGTGTTTCTATACATGGCCAACTAAACATTTTAACATAAGCAAGATCAATCCTACACCTGAATCAAAAACTATGCAAGATGGACATAATTTGTATCAAGCCACTTATATAGCAATATCATCTTCGTCGTGTTGCAGGTATTCTGCAGAACGTCTCTCTCATCACCAGATGCATGTAAGCCAATAAACCATTGGGTTCCCTGCCAACTTTCTCGTTCTGTGAACTTTCATGGCCTGGGAGTTCATGATATACTGTCAGGTCCACAACAGGCCACTGCTGCTGCTGCTGTTGCTTCTTCTTCTCCTTCTTCCTCTTCTTTTTCTTCTGCTTCTTCTCTTCTTCTTCTTCTTCTTCTTCTTCTTCTTCTTCTTCTTCTTCTTCTTCTTCTTCTTCTTCTTCTTCTTCTTCTTCTTCTTCTTCTTCTTCTTTCTCTTCTTCTTCTTCTAAATGATGATTGAGTTTTAAAGCACTAGAGTATTTAAGTTTGCTAGAACAAAATACTATTTATTATCTTCGAAGTACTTCTTAAGGATGGCCAAGTATCATTAGAGAGGGATGGGATTACAGTTGTCCCAATATACGGCACGGTAACAAACTACACTCAGAACTGGAGATAAACCAGCAGCAACACAAGGCTTCAAATACAACACATTTATTATCTGTTCTAGGCTGGGTTATTTGTCCCCTGTAACTAGTAGTTGACAAGGCTGCACTGAAGAAAGCATTGAGCTCTAATATCACATAGCTTTATTTACTTACTCACACGATAGAAAATCCGCATGCGCACTACCTTCGCGGACAGTCGCCGACCAGCTCTGGTTGCATTTGAAAACATTTTCACAAATGTGAGCATGCGATAACTCTTCTGTCAGAATAACAATATCTTCTGCTCCATAGCGTTATGATTTATACTTTTTAAAACTCAAATATGTGCCATTATTTTTTTTTTTCTTCTTTTTGCGCGTTCACTTGTTGTAAATTCCGGCGGAAAGTTCAGGGTGTTTGTTCAATTCTTGACTTTAGTTTTGTTGTAGAACCTGAGTTGGGTGTACATCCGTTTCCCAAATCTGGTTTATTTATATGCAGACAGTTGGTTCCTTGCCTCTTAAGCAGATGCACTCCGACTTCTAAAGATGCGCCCAGTAAGTCAACTCCCGCGACAAGGAGAGGCAGCAGTGGTTATGATCTTGTTGCCTCCCCCCCCCCCCCCCCCCCCCCCCCACCACCAATCTCCCCAACAATCTAGCCTAGGAAGTTATTAATCGTTTGATGTTTTTGCGACCCGCAAACGTCGTTATCCTTAGCGCCCTTAGCAACATGGACAAAACCATATATGAAATGACCAACCATGATTTTTTCGTACTGGAATACACAAGGATCAGAGAGATCCACAGTCATAGATGTCATGTCTCTCACGCGGTGGAGCACACCAGCTGTTATTCCTTGAGAGCTTGGTATACTTGTACCTAAAGGATGAAAGGGGCACGCTTAGGACACAAGTCTTTTGGTCAGGAAAACCCTTATACCGTCAAGACCATTGTGCGTGACCGAAGAAGCAGAAAACACATCTGATCTAGGGCAGACCTCGATGAAACCAAACCTAAGCTTACAGTGGACCTACGTGCCTACTGGCTGAATGGCTGTGGGACATACAGTTGTAAACGTGAAACGTCGGTTAGCGGATGCGGCGGTGCTAGGCGTATGGACTCCTTCAAGACATCCCCTGCCTCTACCCTAGCAAGCAGGCAATACTAGGGTGACCGTTTACTTCCTGCATTGAAATAATATTTATTATAGATTTTGTGCTAAATAATAAAATGAATCATCACTGGAGCTACGGAGTGCGTGCTCTGAGCTTGATACCATCTTCGGGTAGCAACGGAGAGAGTTGGTAGAGGAGAAGATGAGGACATGGAGCGAGAAAAAAGCATAGAAATAGGAAAGCGGGAGCCTGGAGAGTAAGACGAAAAATGGAACGTTCGGGAATAAAGCATATTAGAGTGAGTTACTGGAATTGTCGTAGTGCCAAGCAGAGAGAACCTTTTCTGGAGAGGCTGATCCATGACACTGATGTCATCAGGCTTCGGAATTAAACATAGAGTAGGCATGAGTGTAAGATTGAACAGCCTTAAAAGTCTACGGTTAAGCATCAGTAAGGAAATCAAAATTATAATTGAGAGCATGAGAGCATGCTTCTACCCTGTGGCTACATACGGATGTGAGTTGTGGACTATCTCTTTTAGTCCTTAAGAAGAAGAATAGGGGCTTTAATAGCTGAAATGCTATAGAAAGATTCTCAGAATATCTTGGGCAAAGAAGAGGAGAAATACTGACATCTTGAAAAATCTGAACATCAAGGACGATTGGCTAATAAACAGCATCCTGTCTCGGAAGCTAAAATATTTTGGTCATATCAAGCGCCACGACGGATTGGAAATTTTTTTATCAGAAGGCATAGTACCAGGAAGGAGGGGCAGGGGCCGACCAACACGAAGATGGGCACAGGATAGACGTGACTTCTTGAGTATGAAATTACATGGGGCGGGAGAACTGGCGAGAGACCGATTTTCTTTCAGGCAGACTGTGATGAGAGCGACGTTCTGCAAAAGACCTGCTACATGATGATGATGATGAGACATGAGCGTCTTGGATACATTAGCTATATAAATCCTACCGGGCAGGTAAGACATGGACAAAATCTGCTGGTGAAGAATGGGGTGAAGCATGTGGAACTATAGTACACTAGAGATTCAGAGTATACAGATAGATAATGGGGGAACAGCCTGTAATTAAGTAAATGTTTACGCTGCTGTTGACTATCTTGTCACAAAGGGACATTAGGACTGGCTCAAAGAGTTGGAGGAAATGCCTGGTAATAGACTTCTTATTTGTGGGGATTTCTGTGCGCGGAACAGAGCATGAGTTAGTACTTGGAGGGAAAAAGACAAGGAAATGCTTTAGCAGTGGCTATAGCAGATGCAGACTTAGTCAGTATAAACGACGGAAGACTAACTAGACTGGCATCGAGACCTAGTGGTGCAGACAAGGCTATTGATTTGGCGTTTCTTTCTCAGTCAGCAGTGCTGGACACAAAATGTAGAATCCTATTGCCAGAACCCTGTGAGTACAGTCATGGGACCAAATAGACCATAGCGACGGTGTACCATAGTCACTCTGTGATCAGAGTTGACATAAGGTTAAACACAGTGTGCTTGACGCTGAGAGCTAAAACGACCGCTCAGTGGAGACAAATTGAGGACCGCAAGCATACGTGAACGCTTCTCCTGGCATGATTGTTGCATGGATCCGTACTAAGCGAGTTTGACCCATCAAAAGTCATACGGGAAGGGAACACTGGGCTTTTGACGTGTACACCTTCGGACATAGATGACGTGTTAGTGAGACAGATTTGGGATATTAGCGCTAGGATATAACTTTAGCGACTACATAGTTGATTTCCAGTGTTATAGTATAGTAGTTTCTTTGTATTGTGTAGCTTAGTGGAGAAAGATGTATTGTTTTCCCAATACGTCAGTAGGGTTAAGTTCTGTTGATCATTTGAACTGGTTGTCAAGGAATGACACGCCACTACACATAATCTTAGACGAGTCGGGACTTGTATTACCCCGCTCGGCAAAAATTTCAAACTTGGACTCGTCCGGAAAGGTATATAGTCCCTTATATTGATCTATACCTTTATCGGATAAAATAATGATGTCTACACCTTCTAGTTGCCTTGACTTATCGTCATTTTCAAATTTGCAACTGTAGGTTAACTATTTCTAGGATTTTAATTGACTATTCCTGGAAACCGGTTTACTCCTTGCTCATGTGTACAAGGAACTTCTTCTTACCGACGCCAAGCTTGATTTTGTGCGGGCATTCTTCTGCCAGCATTCCTTGAGACCAGATGTATTCATCGACGCCTAACATTTTTACTTTGAGAAGGCGGCCTGTAGTCTCTAGGACATTTCCTATGCTTGGGTAAGTTAATTATAGTTTACGAGTACCTTAACTGATGTCTGGTTAAAAAGGTCACTGCTGTAAATATTCCGGCTTCGGCTATGTATCGCACATAGTTCGACCGTTCATGATTTCTAGAGAACCGGATCCGAACTTAGACCTTCTTCTGTACAGACTAAATAGTCTGTGCCCTAAATAACCCACACATTTTGGTAAAGATAATGAACCTACCATTTAAACTAACAACAGAAGTTTGGGCAATACTAATGGGGATGGAGAATGTAGGTCAGTACTAGGCAGCTATCGCGTTGCTTTGAGTGTGTTTGACACAGATCAATGGATGTGTGGGAATGGCCTGAGAGTCGAAAGAGGTGAGTACTGACTGTAAACATTAGTGTCTGTATGCAGATGTGAGGGAGTGGAGAGAATGCGATACGTGTGATAGTGTCTATCTATCTTCACTATATATATATAAATCTGACTTTCCCTCTCTTGCACTAAACAGACAGATAAATGAAAGGAGACATTGTCTCCTGGTCTTGAGAGTACACTCTGAGGAATGATACAGAGGAGCAGAGGTGGAGTAGGCTGATGTGGGATGGAAACTGATTGCTTATTCTGAGTCTTTCCTGTCAAGATGATACCCTCTTGGTGATTACTAATTCTGAGTTCTTTCCTGACAGGATGAAACCTCTGTAAAGAGCTGGCAGATTAATCGCAGTCCTACCAACATCCACCAACCAACTATCCACCAGCTAACACCTTTGAATATACCTGGCATCACCCAGTTGTGCCATATACAACCATCACCTTAACATGGCCACAGAGCGGTGAGTGAACTCCAGAGCAGGTGAACATTTGCAGAGAGATCCATAATCGAGTGTACCAGTCTTCAGGGGCTGGGTGGAGCTCAGAGACAGAGTTGTGACCTGACCTGTGGGAGAGACTTGCTAAGTCCCTATATAGTTCATGTGTCCTCGGTGGCGAGGTACTCCTCTATAACGAGTTTCACATGAAGCAGAACTACCAGAGTCAACTACAGTCAAATCACCATGGACTGAGGGGAGCATCAACAATAGAACTCTGATAAGTGCCAGTTTTTGTGTTATTATCATGCTCTACTCCCCACAGCTCCCTAGATTCCTATGATGACACGGTGTTGCTAGTCAAGACCTTCTGGCTGTTTCAATATGTGAGTCGTTGCTCTGAGTTCTGATCCTACAAACATTCTAAACATTATTCTTTTTTTGATGTAAAGAAGTTGAATTGATTACATGCATTCATTTTCATGGCTGACTTAGGTGTCTCTATTTCACCTTTCTAAGTGTTTAGCATTGTTGGGTGTATGTATAATAAATATTATATGTGTTAACATAGTTATGATAGTAAACTATCATAACCTGGGAGCTTTCTTTTTATAGTAGTGGGGGTGTCCAGCCAAGTGTGCCTAGGAATATTGTATTCGTATACAGATATATTTTGTAGTGCCAAAACTTGAGTTGCCCAACTCCAGAAATAAGTTGAGCGTATATTGGCCACGGGGCATCCCTTAGACCAATACGAGCCAAACGACTCAACATAATTATTTCTGAGTGCTGTTGGTTCTTAAGGAGAAATCCGTAAATCAGGCACGTGACAGGAGTGATATGTGACACTGGTAAAATACAAGTGCTGTGATATGTCTAGTTTTGTCACACTGTCCCCATGCTCGACAGAGGCTCTGACATCATGGTAGGTCAGTGTGACGATAGGAAAAAACGTCCCCCGCAGAGGTGTTATTCGCGCACCCGAGATTGCCTGTGGAACGGACTTGAGATCGTGGCGACTGTAAAGCTCCTTCGGCCAGAGGGTCCAGGTAGGCTATCCTTCGAAAAACGGTCCTAAATTATCAAGGCGGAAAATATACCCTAACAGGGCCTCAGTCACATGTCAATTGCGCACTTCCGTCGATGTGGAAAAGCTAGGAAACAAAAGTACAATAGTACAAGCAGTGTGCAAAAAAAGACTAAAAGTGAACAATTTATGAAAGAAACTGGAGGTGATAAACCACTGGTTGGTTTTGAAAACTTCACAGAAAGATGCAAAGAAATGATCGGCCAGTCACAACAGGCACTAATAATCGTATGCCAGTGAAACTAGACAAAGAGAGAGGGGGAAGCATTTCTGGAGAGATTTATAGCTTAAAGTATTCATAATGATGGGGAACGTAGAAATTCACTCAGATATAATCTGTCATATATTATGCATGATAATTATTTCAGGATATCATTAGGGTGGAGCATATAAAATATATATTATAGAAAGCAAAAGACACTGCGCTGGGGCCAGACGGAGTCAGGTTGCCCACAGGAAGAGCATGAGTGATGATGACTTGAGGAAGATGGATCTTCACTTCAACCAAAGCTTCAGAACAGCTTCAGTACCCCAGGAGTTGGTAAACATCTACATAATCCCACTTCTAAAGACAGTCAAAGACCATTACTGGCTCGGCGGTTTCAGGTTTTTCTCCCGACACAATACTTTCGGCAAGGTGCTAGAGATGATTATTGCTGTTTAACTACAAATGTTTTGTTTTTGGAAAGAGAAGACCTGTCAAAAGATTTGTATAGTTGCTAGCCAAGAAAATATACCTAGTCCAATGCTGCTATTTTTGCTTTTGATGTTTAGGAGGGGTTCCAGAATCGACTGGAGATGGTATTTTGATATCTGCGCCCATGCAGAAGGGAGTTTGTCTCTGGCTGGTGAACTATATAGCAGCTGTCCTGCATTCAGGTATGGTTGCCCTTCGAATGGGTACATGGACCTCAGAACCATGTAATATTGCCCCGGGACTACCCCAGGGACCTGCAGTCTTACCAGTGCTCTTCAATGTGTATACGAGCAAGATTGCAGAACTTGAAACATCAGGTGTTGGAAGCGTATTAACATTTGCAGCTGATGTTTTTGCATATAGGCAGGTGAGTGATAGGCAACAGACAGCATAAGAGCTACAGGCTGTTGTAAATAAAGTGATTAACTGGTGTGCAGAGATGGGTGCTGTCATCAACTCATAAAAGGCAGCTTTTTTTTTTTTTTTTTGGTGCTCTCTGCACAATTTAATTGTAAAAGAGAATGTTCCAAGACACACAATTAATGACAGAAACATTAAGGGAGAAAGCAAACTGAGATACATAAGTATCAATTTTTTTTAAAAGATGCGTGTCCTTCAGGGATCATCAGGAAGCAGATGCAGTAAAATGCCAAAAAGGACTCAATGCTCTCAAGATTATCGTAGCACACTTTTGATAGTGTGAGTGCAGGGATTGGCCAGTTAGTGCTGCAGAATCAGAAGTTTAACAAATCATTCGTGATGATTCCAGGTTTTTTTTTTTTTAAAGACGCATTTCTCCAGCGTTGATGATGTAACATCTTTCTTGCACATCCACACTCACAGCATTGATCGGCTAACTGCTTTCTCCCCCTCCTCGAATAAATTATTTTGGTTTAAAAATACATAAAATGATGATTCTAGATGATGTGATTATATATCTATTCAGATGGTTGGTGTTGACGAGTAGACGAAGTGCGTGGGCGTATATAGCAAAACCGAATGGGCGTCGCTTAGTGCAGCAAAGCCTGGCATATGATATCACAACGTCTAGTTTTAGAACGGAGGTGGAGGCAGTCACTTGCTTTCTGCTGTATTGAGAATTTTCTGACAAAAAATCACGCATTGAGTCGAAGTCAACGTTGTGTGCAAATTTGAAAGCAATCGGTTCAGTAGTTTTCGAGTGTTGAGTGAAAAACATAGGAAAATTAACATTTTTATTAATATAGATCAGCTGTACATACATGTCTTAACTGTAACTGACTACCGGAGTATGTTGAGAAAGGTGGAGATAAGCATGCTCTGTGCAGAGTGGCAAGCATCGTTTCGGAGGTTCCTCGCAGTTAGCGTCCTTTGAATATTTTCTCTAGTTATTCTAGTGTGTTGGGAAACGAGCATAGACTGCCCGGTTCTGCATCACTTAGTGGTGAATTGATGTATGACAAGCTAGATGTGAGCCCGCACCCCCTTGCAATTTTTTTTTTAACTTAGGGGTCTACGTGTTGTTTAAGTGAATAATAATAATAATAATAATGAGCCGAATGTCAATATCTTCTTCTTCTTCTGCCTTTCTATCCCCCAATGGAGCATAGGCCCTCAACCAACTCACGCCAAGTCGCTCTATCCTTCGCCATTACCTGGAGCTCTTCCCATGTCCTCCCAATCTTTCCAACCTCATTCTCCAGCTCTCTTCTCCATGTGTTTTTTGGCCTTCCCTTATTCCTATGCCTCTGTGGGTTCCAATGCAAAGACATTCTAGTTATGCTGTTCTCCTGTTTTCTCAGTGTGTGCCCTATCCAACACCAGCGTCTTTTCCTCACCTCCTGATCCACTGAAGCCTGTTTAGTTCTCTCCCAAAGTTCTACATTGGTTATTCTATCATACCATTTTATTCCCTCTATTCTGCGCAGGCACCAGTTAATGAATGTCTGTAATTTATTAGTAATTGCCTTCGTTGTTCTCCATGTTTCCGCCCCATACAATAGTACTGATTTGACATTAGAATTAAAAATTTTTAGTTTAGTATTTCTTTTAATTTCTTTTGACCTCCACAAATTCCCTAGTGCTGTGAAAGCCCCTCTTGCCTTTTGTATTCTTATTTTAATATCTCTATCAGTTCCTCTATCTTTATCTACATTACTGCCCAAATAGGTGTACGACTCCATGTCTTGGAGTGGGGTGCCATTAAGAGAAACCACATTACTATTTGCCTGATTTATTCTCATTGTCTTTGCCTTTCCTTTATGGATTTTCAGACCAAGCTGCTGTGATCTCGCATTAAGTATATTTAATTTATCTTGTATCTGATTCCGTGAATGGGACAGAAGGGCAATATCATCAGCGAAGTCCAGATCATCAAGCTGTTTTGTAGGGGTCCACTGAATTCCATTCTTGGTGTTAGCAGTTACTGTTTTCATAGTCCAGTCTATAGCCAGTAAAAATAGATGAGGCGACAAAAGACATCCCTGTCGCACACCTGGTTTTATTTCAAATGCATCTGTTAGCTTTCCCTCATGAAGAACTCGACATTTCATGTCTTTATATGTTGTTTTTACTAAGTTTATAATTTTCTGTGGGATTCCATAGTGCCCCATCAATTTCCAGAGAAATTCCCTATCAATGCTGTCAAATGCTTTTTCATAGTCTATAAATCCAATGTAAAGTGGTGAGTTCAGTTCAATGCTTTGCTCTGTTATAATACGTAATGTGGCTATCTGATCAGTACAGGATCTGTTTGACCGAAAACCTGCCTGCTCATCTCTTAGCATTTTATCAATAGCATCTTTTAATCTTTCCAAAATAATTCTACCTAATATTTTTCCAGGAACTGACAGCAACATAATTCCTCTATAGTTTTCACACTCCTGTAGATCACCTTTTTTGGGCAGTTTCACAAGATATCCTTCTCTCCAGTCTGCTGGTATTTCTTCGGTCTCCCAGACTTTACTGAATAATCTATGTAGCAATTCTGTTGATGTGTTTATGTTGGTCCTGATGGCTTCAGCTGGGATACCATCTGGGCCTGACGCCTTTCCTTCCTTAAGAAGATTTATAGCTTTTCTAATTTCCTCTTTGGATGGTATCTCACAGTTGATATCCAGTTCCATTTCTAAAGGCTGGATATCTGGGGGAACCTCTGGGCCTGGTCTATTTAGAAGCATTTCAAAATATTCAACCCATCTGTCCATTTGATCTTTAGTGTTAGTAAGTACCTTTCCTTGACTATTTTTGATTGATCCAGTTGGCTGACTATATTTACCTACTAATTTTCTTGTGTTACTGTAAAGTTCTCTGAGGTTTCCTTTTGCTGCTGCTGTCTCCGCTTCTTGTGCTAGATCATTTAGATATTTCACTTTATCTGCCCTTATATGCCTCCTAACTTCCTTGTTGGCTTCTGTGTAATTCTCCTGAGCTCTAGCTTTAGCAGCTCTAGTTTTGCTATTGTTTAACTCTGTCTTTTTACTTTTCCTATCTTCAATCAGTTTAATGGTTTCTGGTGTTATCCATGCTTTATGTTTCCTTTCTTTCTTGCCAAGAACTTCTACGCAAGATTCATTCCAGATTCCTTTGATCTGATTCCAGCAGACTTCTGTGTTGACATCTTCAGCTAACTGCTGCAACACCTGGTACTTATTAGAGACCGTAACTGAGAACTGTTCCTTAATTTCTTTATCTCTGAGAAAGCCTACATTATATTGGTTTCTATGATTATAAGATGTTATATATCTTTTTAGTTTCAACTTGATTTTACTTATCACCAGGAAATGGTCAGTAAATACATCGGCACCTCTGAAAGCCCTAGCATCGTAAAGGGATGATCGAAACTTTTTGTTAATACATATGTGGTCAATTTGATTAGTTGTCTTATGGTCTTATGATTCCCATGTTGCCTTGTGTATTCTTTTATGGGGAAAAATACTTCCAACAATAACATACTGGTTAACTGCACAAAAATTTGTGAACAATTCTCCATTTTCATTCATTACTCCTAGACCATGTCTCCCCATAATTTCTTCATAACCTGTGTTGTCTGATCCTATCTTAGCATTCAAGTCACCCATAAAAATTTTTAAGTTGCCCTTTATTTCATTATTTATAATATTTTGAAGCTGCATGTAAAATTCTTCCTTAACAGATGCATCTTTATCATTTGTTGGTGCATAACACTGTATTACCGACATGTTCACCTTCTGTTTTACTGTTCTAAAAGATGCTCTTATTATTCTGGGACTCACAGCTTCCCATTCTATTAGTGCCCTGCCTGCTTCTTTTGATAGCATCAGGGCCACTCCTTCACTGTGCGGCGAATTGTCCTCTGTGTGTCCTGAGAACAAAATAGTTTCTCCTGAATTAAGAATACTTTTCCCTGTCCCAGTCCATCTAGTTTCACATAACCCCAAAATACTAATTCTATAATGTTTCATTTCCTTTGCTACTTCCATTGTTCTCCCTATATCATAGAGAGTTCTAACATTCCAGGTGCCAATTCTGGAGGTTTTCCTAGCTGAGAGGAGGTAAGTCAACGATCCGGACTCCTTACGGCTTTCTCCACACCGTGTCATACTTCTTCTACTTGAAGAGCCTTCCCTCATCTTGGTTGGCTGGGTTTTATTTGCTTCTCTTTTTGACTTATCCATGGTTGGTTGGTTTTTGTGGCTATGGTTTTTACAGGATGAGATAGCCAATCTCAAGCCCAACCCTACCCTTAGTCGCCTCTTACGACATGCCTGGTAGGGTCTAGTGTCACTATTCTTTGCTTCCCGTGAGGGCCCCGGTGACACTCGGGCGGAATGTCAATATAATACAGTATAATGTTTGAAATCGTGCTTTTCTTTTTCTTCTTCTCCGTTCATCCAAAAATGTAATTGCATTGTGCTCGTTTACGGCGTGGCTGCAATATTTACACTTTTCGGTCAACACATCCGAATTCTTTAGGTATTTATTGACCGGGTTAACCTTCCCGGTTGTATGTGAAATAATATGCGTTACATTTATTCAAAATCTTTTTTCAAGTAACTTTTATACACTTAACCCTCCTTACAAATTAGGGACAAGGGAGGTGCCCCAAGGCGATTGAGCATCAATGATATGGCGCCACTGCATATAACAATTTCCTATCAGCCTCCATAATTCAAATGTATGTATAAACATTTTATAAAAAAATTAGACACGAATGGAATTAATGACTTTTAAAGTGTTCCCCGCTTGAAATTTATTTCCTCATTATGTAATCCGTAGAGGATATACAAGATGAGTGTCAGTGTTGGAATCAGTAATTAATACTGCAGATAATCACACTGCACATATACTAGATCCATGTAATGGGTCTTTAAGCTGAGCCTTGCTTACAGGTAACACAGTTGGGCAGCGTCCCCAGCAACGCCGTTTCCACGTGTAAAAGGCATTTCTAAGAAACTGAAAAATGTGTAAGGCAGGCTGCATGGAGAAAACCAATTGTGCAACATGATTCGTTCGTATTTGTTGTACAGATGCAAAAGCCGCAGCGATGTTACTTTAAGTGTGTACAATCCCTGGGGTTAACAGTCTCTGATTCGCCCTTATGCCAGCCACTTCGGTTATCTTGTTTCTCCTACATCACGTTTTAATAAATGTCTG
Source organism: Candidula unifasciata (assembly GCA_905116865.2). NCBI lineage: Eukaryota > Metazoa > Mollusca > Gastropoda > Stylommatophora > Geomitridae > Candidula > Candidula unifasciata. The sequence goes on along the minus strand of CAJHNH020001302.1, from coordinate 805,198 downwards.
TTTTCCGAGGTTCCTTCTAGGCGACAGATTGTAGCGTCCTGACGTTGCTATGCAGGCACGTGCCGGCCACGCGAGACCAATAACATTAGGGCGCCGTGTAGATCAAGATCGGCCCACGCGTTCTAATATCTCACCTCGTCAGTCTGCTCGCGCAGCTAAACACAGCCTCACACAAAGTGCTGTAATCACTTGACTGACAAACTGAAGAATTAATTAACATATGACATGAATTATTTGTTATTCCTCCTCTTTTACTCTGCCTATTTTCTTCGTCTTTTTCCTCCATCTGAAGAAATAATTATTCTTTGACATAAACTGTTACTTCATATCTTTTTTTTTTTTTTTACTCCTCGTCTCCCTCTTCGTTTTTCTTCTCCACCTCAACAATTAATTAACAAATGTAAACAAATTTCCTTTTCTTCTTCTTCTTCTTCTTCTTCTTCTTCTTCTTCTTCTTCTTCTTCCCCCCCCCCCTCTCTCTCTCTCTCTCTCTTCTTTCTCTCTCTCTCTCTCTCTCTCTCTCTCTCTCTCTCTCTCTCTCTCTCTCTCTCTCTCTCTCTCTCTCTCTCTTAGTCTTGTTCCTCAATATCGTTTATGAACCCATTTTCTTCCATGATCACATCCGTATAATAACAGTATTTTCCCCCGATCAATTGCTTTCTAACAGAAATGTCTGAATTCGAAAGCCCTTGATTTTCAAGTTTAGTAATTGTGAAAGGGTTATAGCGTATGGACGTATGTAGATAGATAAAGTTGCGTATCCTTTACATGACGTTGCAGAACCAACCCCAGCCTTTTTTGGCTGTTGTGGTTTTTTCTAGGCAAATTTACGTCCAGTAATGGACGCATGTAGCAGCATAAAAATACTTTTTCCCAGTTAAAGCTCGGTTGGTTTGTAAGTGTTGTGGACTGAACATTACTGAAGTACTTGGCAATGTTTGAGGTGCGGCGTTATCGGGGAATGCAAAGACAACTGTTGGACAACTTATTTTAAAAAAAAATTGACATGGCCTTGGTCGCGATAGGATTCAAGAACCTGAGGCAGGGGGTAGGGGCTGGAAACCACGGAAAAAACTAGGGCGTTTGATAAGTAAATGTATCCCACAGGAACACACGCTAAATGGGGCACATCAAGACTTGGACTGAAACAAAGAGAGCTGCTGGCAACAGATGACAGTTGGGGGATATATAGGACCATAATATCTTGAGCTGAAAACAGGACAACCAGGCAAGTCAATTAACCCCCCCCCCCCCCCCTTTTTTTTTTTCCTGTTTTTCCTTTCACAGGTAACCGGGATGAAAAGGTTAATTACTCATTCAATGGTATTAAAACCCGAACAATTGTTGCTAAGAAATAAACGAAACAAAAATGCGCTCTGACTGCTGGGTGAAAAAAAAGAAGAAACATGCTTCTTTTTTTTTTTTTTTTTTTCGTGTTCACCGGTTGTAAGTTGCAGCTAAAGATTCTAGCTGTTCGTCTAATACTGAACTTTAGTCTTGTTCCAGAACTCGAGTGTTGCGTGCACAGCTGTTTTACAGATCTGACTTATCTGTATGCAGACTGTTGCTTCCTTTCCTCTCTGGCAAATGCAATCTGACTTCTGAAGCACCCAATTAGTCGACTCCTACGACATGCTTTTGGGAAGTCAGTGGGTCTGTACTTGTTTCCCCCACGCTGGAGCCCTGAAACCAACACGGGGATATAAAACATAGAAATATAAAAAGATCTACAGCTATGACTATAAGTGTTTTGTTCTGTCTGGAGCTATTTCCTAGATTTGGAGTACCGACGGTATGGCCAGGGCAAACCTAAACAGGACAGGAAAATGGGACGCGTTTCCAGCTTAGCTGCTGTTTAACGGTTAGACCACCATTGTAGCATCTAGAGTCGCTACTTTCGAGATGCCAGACCAACCTGGCAAGTCCAAGATAATCATGTTAAATTTCCCAGTAGGATATAGCTGAGACATGGACAATTTACTTGGTATATCGTGCAGTCTTTGTAAAGACTTTGAACAGAATAAGTTAACAAGAAAATATAAATTCTTTTTTCGTAATACTCGAGTTTTCTAGAGTGGGTTGGGGTTTAAAAACAGGCCCATTCTTCCTTAACAAGCATGTCGTCAAAAGAAACTAATTACAGACTTTCTGAAACGGTGTGATTTGCTGAAAGGCGTGGATATGTAATAGCAGAAGGAATAATATCGCGTTTTGAGATAATAATTCAATTCGCTACATCGTTGACAAGAACAAGAACGTTGGGCATTCCCCATGTTGTGGGTTAGGTGCCTTACAGAGACCAGCCCCTGGCTGTGATCCATTCACTAAAAAACACTTGAGATCGGAGAGCTGTGTCAATGAAATCAATAGATACTGATAACGCACCGTCTGTAATTGCTATAGAACAGGACCGGGTTTATGGCATTTGAGCAGCCGTCTGCCGGGAGAGAAGAGGGGAAAATGAGAACTATGGCTGTCAGTGTTTCCCCCTCCCTTTGAGCTGCTATCTGCATGTTTTGCCATAATGTCCAGCTTCCACAGCAGTGTTCTAGATGGCACAACAGGGGAACCCCCAGATACCCCGTTCAACCTGCAAGGAAGTTATTAGAGTAGGCGTAAATAGTGGTTTACATTTTATATATGCTGTAATATGTAAATAGCGAATTTAGTTGCGCCTAATATATAGTTTGTAACAAATAGTTTGTTGGAGAATTTTAACATTATTGAAAAAGATCTTAGAATAATACTTTTAAACAATTATTTACTGAAGTAAGAAGCAGCATTTAAATTAAGAAATATAGTATGCAGCATGAACAGACAAAGCAAGGAGTGAGGCAAGGATGTATTTTGTCACCGGAACTCTTCTGTGTGTATAGTAAAATAAGCGCGACCAAGGATAGACCGGGAATATTAGTTAAAGGTTATAATATAAAGTCTTTGTAATGCAGGTCTTACAGTATTACTAGATGAAAACACACACGATCTACAATAACTGTTAGACATTGTGGTACTAGAAAGAGCAGAAAAGGACTATCCTTCAATGTCAAGAAAAACAAATGATTATATCAAAGAAGAAAACTCTAAAATCTGACATAGCAATAGAAAGGAACGTGTTTAACTAAGTCAATAAATTCAAGTATTTAGGGACATTCGTAACATCCGATAGACGATGTGTGATAGAAATTAAGAGCACAATTGGCCAAGCAAAGACAGCATTTCAGAAGATGAAAAGTCTCTTTTTTAATACAAAACTTAGTCGTCCCCTTGTGGGATGCAATTTTTTGTTATATGAAGCCCCATCCTGGCTTCTGGCGGGGGCCCTGAATATAGCTGGGGCATGAATATGGCCTAGCCATAGATATGGCTCAACGGCTGAAAGGGGTTTCTGGGACCTCTCCACTGGTGATCCTCATCCGCATGGTGGCACGTTGTGTCACCTGGTTTTATCGCTTGTGTAATGTCTTGGTGGAGTGCAACTACCTACCTTATGTAATAAATCAATGTCATTAAGCATGAGAAAACGAGTGCTGAAATGTTACATAGAGCCTGCTCTAAAGTATGGCAGGGAATCTTGGAATGTAAACAAACAAATTAGGAAGAGCTTGGAGACAGCTGAGATGTGGTTCTTGAGAAGAATGTTTGGAATACCTTGAACTGCCAGAAAAAAGTAACAATGATTGCCTGGAAAGGGATAATGAAAGTAGAACATTATATTTAACAATGAGAAGAAGACATAGAATTGTATTTGGTCATGTGATGACAACAGGAGCATTGGAAAATATCCTTCCGATGGAAAGATCACTGATAGAAGAGGCAGACCGAGATAAACGATTGTGGATGGCTTAAGACAGCGGCATGGAGGAATATCATAAGTGGAAATGATCCAGAACACTAAAGACCAAGATCTGTGGAGATGCATGAACGCCCACGTCAACTGACAAGGCACTTAATAATAAAAAAGTAGTTTGTAAAAAGAGACATCGCAAACATATTTACATTAATCAAGTCAAATTTAGTGGTGTAAAGTGTAATAATATATCTTGCTTCATTTACAACGTGTAGTGTGTAGCATACATAAAGCATATATGCTTCATCCTTTTCCTAATAATACTAATAATCAATTGACAGAACGCATATCAACATATTTTCTTGTACTGATTTCTCTAGTATGCTGTAGCTGTAGTGTACTGTAACATTTAACACTCTGACAAAAATACTTAACATCAGCTATAAATAAAGGAATACAATTGAGAAGGAGAAGAAGGAGTTGAGGAGGAGGGGGAGAGAGGAGAGAGAGAAGGGAGATAGAGAGAGAGAGAGATAGAGAGACAGAGAGAGAGAGCTTCTTTTAGCTTCAGTTTCTTGCTCCACATGTCGATTCTTGCAAATTTGATTACTTAAGGTCTGTCGTGGTTCTTAGGAGATTAATGCATGCGCAATGCAATCAAATCTGGTATCCATGCTGATTGCTGATGACTGATCGCAAGATACGGCTGACTCGTTGTTTTACTGCTCCTCCGCTTTGTTAGTAGAAGGGAGGCCCCGCCAGACGCAGCCATCTGTCCAGAAATGTGCCTGGCACCGCTATGGACAGAAGGAGCTGTAGAGAAGGGGGGGGAAATTGACCTGAAGATGGCGACTAGCACGAAGGGGATATACTACAGCCACCCGTGTCCCCCACGGAGCGTAACAAACATAACACAAGGGGAACAATGGCTAACAGGGAAGCATCGATTATTATTTGATAATGTTAACATTTGTTAGCAAGAGTTTTATGTGAGCCATGGCCTTTTCGTTAATACTTGGGTAATATTAGAGATATGAAACTGAAGCTCTGTGGCTGGGAGGATAGTAAACCCGTTTCATAATCCTTCTTGTACCAGGGCTCAATCTACTCCGCGGGCACTTAGAAACAGACTGGTCTTGTTGTTTCTGAGAGTGCTGTCAGAGTCGGACAAGGGAATAGATACGTGTCTCCCTATAAATTGTTCTCAAAGACAGCAGATTATGTATGCACCTTCTCGAATTAGGATGTATGCGACTTTCGACCATCAGCACTTACGACCACCCAAAAAGTAAATAAAGAAAGCAAAACTAAACTGGTAGGGCAAAATAAAAGTTCCAGGAATTGATCTGATACGGTACACACAGTGTATTTTTCACATTAAATACAAAAATTTGTTGTGCATATATTGCTTTTGTGTGTTTTGTCTACAATTTTCATAATCCGTTTAATTAAAAACTGTGGAAAAATATAAATTCGACTTACGACCAGTTCTACTTACATGTTAGTTTGCAAGGAGCACGGTCGTAGGTCGATGCGACTGTTTATATACACTTTAGCAAACGTGCGCTAAAGTAGGGTATACAAATTAGTTTTAAAAAAACTTTCCACGCTTTCAGGCGTAGTGGGCATAAAGGGCTAGACCTATCATTTCTAGACCTACTGGCACGCGGTGGGGGATGTGGTCAACATTATGCCGGCCGCTCTTACTTTCTAGGATTTCACCTGGTACCCATTTAAGGTTGGGTCGACCGGGGAGTCAGAGTTATTTTTGAAAAAAAAGTCCGGTACTTTCATGACCCGAAGTTACAGACATCAATAAACTCATGTTTTAGACATGTCTGCTTCTGTGGCTTCGGTGTCGTGAACGCAGTTTAATATATTTGCAGGGTTCGGTTCAGCTGCAAGAGATTAGGTAACCGACCCCTGTGCGAGGGTAGGAGCGTCAACCATAAATGGAGTAATGGCAAACTACCCAGTAATTTCTCGAGCCCATTATAACGTGCATCATCTGCAGGACTGACTTAAAACAGCAGTTGGCCAAACATTTTTACTGCTGTTCCAGTAGTGAGATACAAGACCGCTTCCATTCCAACCCCGCCTGTATCTTCGTACAACGATGCATTGTATTTAGTAGTTTACATTATCTGCCAGTTGACTTGCATTGGTCGAACGGGGAGATAACTTAAAAATAGAGTGGTGGAATATATTCCTAAATGGCTCCGTGCACGGTTGAGTGATTTGCAAGTGTGTCAGAACCAAGACGAAAGAGCCCAGTTCTTTTATAGTGTGCCATTTGCTTGATTCCGAACATGTAATTAACAAGAAAAGTAGCTTCTGTATTATTTACCACACATATAACAGGTAAATGCAGAAATAAGCTGAATCTTTAACAGTAAAAGTGAACAATCCTCCTTATGTAAACAGAAGAAATTCATTATACATCTGAAGTTACCCTGGTAAGTCACGTGACAGATGTGAACTTCCGGCACTTAGATGAACAATGTACAACCCCAAAGAAACAGAATAAACCAACACGAGACTGGTGTCCGCCGCTACATGCTTGCTGGTTTCTGCAGCGAGGTATAAATCCTAGAAACCTTGTTCAACCGTATAGCCGTTGAGCACAGATATATTGAGGCAGCAAAAATAGTTGCAAAGTAAGGTGTAGTTAAGTGTCAGTGGGTCTAGAATGGGAAATCCCAGAGAATCAACACAAGTCAATTTGTTTATTTTTTATACATAAAAGTAAAGGTCCCTTTTCCACGCCTTTTAGGCGTATATGGTAAGGGCTAGACCTATATTTTATAGACCAACGGCACAAGATGGGTATTGTGGTCAGCATCACGCCAGCCGCTTTTACTTCCCATGACTGCACATGGTACCCACTTATGGCTGGATCGACCTGAGAGCCAGGGTAATTTTAAAAACAATTTCGGCTCCGCCAGGGAGCAAACCCACGACCTTCCGATCCGCAGGCGAGCGTCTACCTGCTCCGGCCACGGCGACTCCATAAGTAATGTTTCTTTTAAATACTCTGAACATAGATTTAATTAGTTGTGACCACGACATTTGTCTTCCACAGTATGTATGTTTGTACTTTATTGTACCTACACTATGGTCCGCTGACAAATCGGTTAAGCCGTTCGTCTAACGTTCTTACGGTCATTGGTTCATATGTGGACTTCGGACTGCATGTCCAGATGTTTCGAGATGCCATGGAGTTGACATTGTAGCTATGGAATTTAAAGCGTTTTCTTTTAACACACTGTCTGCATCTTTTTTTTAGACTACAAATTTTGTTTCGAGATTGACGATTTTATTACTATTTTTTTTTTTTTTTTAAATTTCATGGCCACTTTAAACGCTGTTGAAATATACCCACTTAAGACCCGCGAACGTAGGTAAGCAGGTAAGTTTTACCCACGGCCATCTTGAGATATAAAGATACAGATTTGCGTGGTTTTACCCTATCAGGACATCACACAAGCGATAAGCACCCGGTAACACAAAGTGCCACCATGCGTTTAAGGATCACCCGTGGAGCGGTCCCTGAAACCCCGTACAGCCGTTAGGCATATTTAAGGCCCAACTATATTTAGGCCCCCGGCAAAAGCTAGAGTGGGGGCTTCAAAAAACTAAAAATTGCATCCATCCCACATGGCACATGGAATAATAAACAAATTGACACAGCATTAATAACGAGTCCGTTAGCTTTATAAGAATGCGTGTAGTTTATTTTTTCGCTACTTTAAAACATGCTTATTTTTTTATGCTTGAAAAATGGATTTTGATGAAACAGTGTTATTAGTTTTTAAAAAGTACATCATTTTAATTAACTGCCGCTGTATGCATGTGGTTTCCTTGTTCCCAAAAAAGCACAGATGGCGACTGAAGAGCTCCTCCATTGTCTTCCATTACTGTCCCGGACAACTTTGCACGGTTATGTCCCTTGTGTATTTCCTGGTCCCGTTCAGCCAAGCATCCCAAAATATGAATGGTTCAAGTTGGAATTTTCAGGTGCAGCCCCACCCCCCTTATGCAGCATGAGTCAAAGAGTTGCAATTTGCCGTCAGTAATCCCATTAAGCCCCGCGCGATGTGGCGGCTCCACTAACGCCCTATTTCCGAATGATTGTTTTTTATGCGAGACTCCCCCTATACAACAACGTGCATTTTAACACGCCCTGCTGCCTGATATAGGCCAACATGTCTCTTTGTACAAGCCGGCCTGTCAGTTCCTTTACCGGTTCAGATTAGTTTCTGTTTCCATGTGGTCTTTGTTCCTCCTATAGTTTCACATTATCGCACACAGTGTTTCACAGCGTGTATCTTGTATTTCTATTTCTATTTGGTTCCCTCTCCGCAGTGAAAATTGCCTGCAATGGATATCAAACTCTGCCTCCCTCTCGTTTGATTGTAAACTTTCTTAGGTTGCCTTCTTTCCTTTAAAAACGTCCTTTTGTGTCGCTGTTAAAAAGAGTATGTACATATTGTCGTGTGCTAATAAGGAATAATAGCCCACAGACGGCCGCGTTAGCGCAGTCGATAAGAGGCTGGCTGTTCAAATCCAGCTGCGACTCGCTGCAGCCCACGGTCGGTGTTCGAAACCGGACGACTCCCGGGGTTCACCCAGCCTCTAAGAAATGGGTACCAGAGTTGACATTCTGGGGTAAATGGAGGAACATCGCTGTAGCCACAGAGTTACGTGCGGAAGGCGACACAGGTGGACAATTCTTATCAGCTGTCCGTACTGGTGGTTTATAACCGTGTGCAATGACGCTGGTTCACATTACCCGACTTTACCTCTACCATTACCTTTATAACCAAATGTCTAGGAAATGACTTTCTCTCGAACTCTAACTGTTTCACACAACTCACGAACATACTGTCCGGGAAACTCAACAAGGGTTGTCCGTCATACATTTATTCACAAGAACATTTAGGTCTACCAACCCGTAGACAAGAAATTACTCTTGAGCGCTTCAGTGCCTAGGTCGCTAGCTAACTTCCTCGTCAGGAGTAGCAGTAGGGATGAACAGGCTCCATCTCATGTACACAGTTAAGCTCTGTTGATATAATCTAACAGACACTTTTATCCCGGCTGACTTGAGAACCTACAGTCCTTAGACTCCCAATATGCAAACAGCAAAATCAGCCACGTCGATAGATTCTGCACTAACTGGCAAGACTCCAAGCTCTAAGCTCCCTAAACACAGAGCCGACGCCGTCATCTTACGCGATTCCACTTTACCCAGACCGGTTGAAACCTCGTGAGTCTACAGGTCTACTCCAGTCTTTAGTGAATACATACACACAATATTTACCCACGCTTCTCTGATACCGGATCGGCAGGCAAGCGTCTAGCCCCTGCACCACAGTGGCGACTGTGCGTGTGTATGTCTCTATATATAATGACTAGTACTCAGCGTCGGCCAGATGAGTCTGTATGTGTCTTTGCAGTGTCACCCTGTCTGAAATCATCGGTTAAATGCATACTAAACATTACAAGCGTCAAATTCGAGAAATTTGGCAACTGTGGGAAATGATTAAACAAAAAGTGATCGATGTTTTGGCATCTGTAGCATTTTTTTTTTTTTGCAACATTTTTTTTTCTTTCTAAAAATGTGTGTAACTATGGGTAAATATCTTTTAATGTGTCAAATATAGACTAAAAAAATGTATATTAGGAATTTTCACAAAAGAAGACACCCATCGGCGTGGGAATTATATGTCAGGACCAAGGAATCTATCGCAAGCAGGCGAATTTGATTAGTTTAGGATAATGTTTCACCTTACTAGTCAGTTCGGGACCAACGTAATAAAATAGATTTGGCAGATACGAATGCAGAAAAGCAACTACCAACGGGGAAGTCAACGCATAAGAAAATATTTATAGAGACAAGGAGGTGTATCTAGACAGCAAGCGACACTCATGGTTGGAGCATGATCTACTTTAAATAGGGCACGATGATGACGTCGTCAGCTTGACATGACGTCACGAACCCGGGCTAACGATAGGTTCTGTTCTAATTCTAACAGCCCGTTGTTTTTTTTCAGTGTGTTCCTGGCCGTCCCCTGATTACTTTTAGGAATAAGATCGAGAACACGTATATATGCATATACGCATATACAAACTAAAAGGTAACACTAGAGATAGGCTTATAGAATCTCTATAATTTCATCTTCTTAAAATGTATTCGTTCCCTAATAAAAATTAGTAATAATACACTCCATAATTCTTTTTAAGACGGGTGGGGGTGGGTTAAGTGGAGATGAATAGAGGGTTGAGCGGGGACTGACTTGCTTGGGATGTCCAATTTTCAGCTCAAAATATTGTGTGTGTGTTGGTGTTTGAACAGCATAGAAATAAAGTACAACAGAAACTATTCACATTTTAGCTGGTGAATTTCCAATATGTATTAATAAATTCAACAACTGAAAATTAGTGAGTAAACTTAACTAGCATATTTTTAAGGAAGTGATATCACCAAATTTGCCGCAAAGCCTTTATTACAGGTATCCTTGTATGATTCATAGATTACCGAAAAACTTTCCTAACTGGGGAAGCAAAAACAATTGTGAGTGAAAGTGAGAAGTTTTGAATTTTTTTTTTTTAACACGTCCTTTACAGTCAAGAGATGGCCAGCCTTTGCTCTGATTTGTTTAATAACTTCTGTTTGTAATGTTATTATTTAGATAGTGTTATCTCTTGTATTATCGATCAAATCAAAAGATAGAAATAGAGCCCAGCTGTAACTTCTTGGAGCAATCGTTAACAAAGAACAGCGCAGCTTGGTTGCAATAACGTTATTCTATCCCCTATTACTTTGAAGAACTTGTCTACTGAATACCAGATTTTCTAAATTTTGATCTGGCAACCCACGCCCACCTGGAGCTATTTATATGTCCTTTCGACTAATCACAATACATTTTGGCACGGAGTCCCTTGAAAAATGGTTAGTGAAAGCCGTTTCCATGTGTTCCATTGTGTGACATTTAAACGTGCTTACAAAGTTCTGTGTTCTGAATGTATTCGTGTTACAAATCGACAGGCGGATATTGTGAAGGGGATATACAAGAGTTTCTAACTTTGTTGTTAGATAACAGCAATTTTAATTTAAATTCACGGGAGACAGTCGTGTTGTGATGTGTGTGTCCCTGTGTCTAGTCAGTAGTTTGGATTTTTTTTTTTTTTTTTTTTTTTGGACAGCTGCTTTCTCTTTTCCTACTTTGAATGTGGAAATCTTACTTTTGGGGGAAATACAAACAGATAATTTAGAAACCAGATCTGGAGAGTATCGACAGTTGGCAGGTGCAAACTATCTTGTGTTGGAAGAAAACTATTGCTTTCATATTGACTGTGAATAAATGGTGCAACTACACTGTGGATAAATTGTGTCAAGATATTTCGGAGCTCTGGGTAAGTGGATAAAAACAATATTTACTAACTAACCTCTCACTGTCACAGCAAGTCACTCTTTGCCTCTTTAATAAACGTAGACTAACAGTATAATGATATGTCGTAGAAGTACACTGATATTATTCCTCAACCATTTGTGTTCATTTCTGTGCACCTTCTTTTTCTTCGCGTTCACTGGCTGTAAACTTTGACAGAAAGTTCCGGTTGTTTATGTACATCTGCACATATTCAAACCTGACTTATTTGTATGCAGACCGCTGGTTCCTTGCCACTCAGGCAGATGCAGTCAGGCTTAGAAGGCAGCCACAATGAGTCGACTTTTACGACATGCACTAATATTAATCCTCAACTATTTGTGTTCATTTTTATGAATCATCTTCTGCTTCGCAATCACTGGCTGTAGATTATTGTAAATATCAATTTCAAATTGACTGTGCTTGTATACTAATTATTAAATAACAATATAATTATTTGCTGTAGTAGTCTACTAGTTATATTAGTAACCATCAATCATTTATGTGTATGTTATTTTTGATATGCGCATGTTTCACAGCAGTATTTTCATGTGCTAAATTTGATAAAGTGCAAATGTCACCCCCCCCCCCCGGTCTCCTAATGCTCTCAGAATCGAAGAGTTTGCACAAATTTTTTTTACTACTGTTGGAGTAACTGCAACAAGGAGGCGTCATCACTTGTTTGCTAGTAGGTAGGAATTGCACATAACTAAGATGTACTGGGATCAACAAGTTTTGGTAACCTTCTTTCACTGCCAAAACTAACTATTGACGTCATCACTTGTTTGTTAGGAGGTAGGATATTGCCTACGAAAATCAACAGGTCTTAGCAACAATATTTTGTAAATAGTATTTGCCGTCATGGTTTTATGTGCCCTTTCAGAGAGAACATAGTAGCATTTGCTTTCTAGGAGTTTCTATGACGTCAGCCGTCAATTTAATTACTATATTTACACAGAATAAGATGATGAAATCTGATGCAATTGAGATATAATTAGAAAATCCCACGCAAGAACGTACATAGTAAACAAATTGAGCATACAAGAATATTCTAGAAGCAGAAAAAGTGAGAAGAAAACAAATAAATAGCATTCCAGCATCCAAGTATAAATAATGGGTAAGAATCCACTGAAGAAGCCTTTAGTCTACAAGACTTAGAAAGATGAGGGACTAGTAAATTTACCTTCAAAGATCCTTCTGTCTTCAAGACTTAAAAGAGGAGGGACTAGTAACATGACCCTCGAAGAGACGTTCAGTTGTGGAGACGTCAAATCAACACTAGAAGGAAAGGAGCCAGTCACATGGAGCATCGAAGACAGACACTAGAGAGGAGACATGAAACAAGACATCCAGCTACATAGACAACACAAAAGATACATAGATCCATGGTTAGCAGGGACACATCAGACAAAAACACTATTTAGATGTTAGAGTCGACGATCAAGCCGTTAGTACCAAACAGCACTAGAAGCCAGGTGATATTAGAGACACTAGAACCAGCTAGCAAAGTAGCTAGAGATGAAAAACACAACGCTACCTTAAGATTGTGTAGCCATAGGGAGAACACAGCGCCATTCATTATATCATTGATGTTGTTTGTGACATTGCTGAAGTATCAGAATCAAGACAGTATAGACAAGAATAGTTGCTTCCAGACATTTTGTTATACAAACATCAGTCACGTGAAAAGCAGTCAGCTAGCACGACATCATCACCACCACCACTATCGACACGACCATCTTTCTCCTGGTCTATACACTTTCAATCGACTCCTCCTGTAGCAAAACTAAAGACGAACCTGGGTGTGACATCGACGTAGGCAACGAAGAAAACGAGCTGTGCTACATATCTTCCAGTTTATATCTACACGTTATTGATGTTTATGTTCATGTTGACTGTAGCAAAAGCATTTTTGTTTGTCTGTAAAAGCGTGTATTATTATATTTTAAAGCACGCTTATTTACCTTCACAAACGACATATAACTCTATAAAATATCTCGCAAATAAATGAAACTGTAGTTTAATTTGCATATACATCTCCTCGATAAAAACTACGAACAAGAACGGGAATCCCCGTTGACCTAGTTGGCCTATAAAAAAGAGTCGGTCGCGTGGCAACCCTGTGCTGATGAAGTACAGCAAAGAACGAGTGACGTTCAGCCACACCAGGACCTTACAACGAACCGGTGTCACAAAATCCCACCATTCAGATGAGAATCCCTCTTTCACAAGTCCATGTAATCCCGTTAAACCGTTGGGATATTAAGGCCCCCGACGGCAGCCGGGGTGGGGCTTTAAAATAACAAAAATGAATTGCGTCCCATATCGGAACTGGGTTTGGAATGCACTGGTGCAGCGACCATGTAACTAGGCAATGAATTGAACAATATATTGTATCCTCGCTATTAAAAATACTATAATATATTAATACTGAGGAATTTGTCAACGAATGGAATTCCAGACCACGAATCAGTAGCCAAGCGAAAAAGATGATTGGTAATCTGGCCTTTCTGTTAGCTATCTGAAATGACACACGGTTACAGGAAACTGGATACACAAAGATCTGACGTACATGTCTTCACAATGAGTTGCTGAATAGCCAGATTTTCTGCTCCTTGGCATGAAGTTACAATATCTGATTTTCTGTGTCATCGACTGCCGTGCTTAGAATTCTGATAGTGGTTAACATTGTGTTAATAATCTCTATTCATAGCCAGTGGTCGAATAGCTTTAATCCTATCAATCAATTTTCGGGTATCCATATTCTAAAACTGTCTTTACTGCCTGCATTCAACGTGTGGGTTTGGGGCAGTGTTGCCACTTTTCCTTGACTAAAAACATCCAAAACGGAGTCAAAAAATATATAAAAACATCTAGAAAAAACATCCAAATGGAAAGAGTCACAAATTACATAGCAATTGATCTGACTTACCCTATAGAACCATGTCCTCATCTCTACTGAAGTCTGCCATACAAGATCCACAGGATAAACTTAGCTTTAATGATGAAGTTGAAGCTTCAGATCCAAAATGACTGGTATGCTTTAGCTGTTCCAATTTCTTTTAATAACCAATCAGGGAGCTGATAAGTGGAACAGTCTTTTCCTACTCTTATCAGGCAAAATGTTATTGTCAAGATAGCATTTAAGAGGTCAAATTTATCGGGTTTCTTAGGTTAGATTTGATAAATTCATTCCAAATGAAAAACATCTAGAAAAACGTCTACCACCTAAACGTCAAAAACGCCATCTAAATGCAAGGGAAAACATTTAAATCTGGATGTAAACACCCAAAGTGGCAGCACTGGTTCGGGGTTCCCTTTGGCGGGTGAAGGGGAGCGGGCGGTGGACCCACTGCCCCCTAACAAGCACGTGGCAAAAAAGCGACCAATTAGGTCTTGAAGAGAGCAGTAGGCATACAAATAAGCCAGATCTGTAAAACGGATATGCACGCCTAACTTAAGTTCTTGGACAAGACCAAAGTCCAGAAGTGGACGATTAACCAGAACTTTCTACTAGAGTTTATACCGACTGCCTGCATTTACGTCACCTGTGCTGTAACTGTTTGTACTAGCGTTTGACCTCTTGGCAACAGAGAATATGTAGGTCAATTCTTGTTCACACTTTATCATTGTCAGTTAGTTTTGTGTGCTGACGAAGGTTTTCTAGCCGCAGCGTTCATGTTGTCCTTCTGGATTGTGATATTGTGCAGCTGATCAATCCTACTTCTTGTTTAGATTATATTTACATTTTATCACATTTTAGTGTGGAGTAGGACGGGAAATACGCCCGTCTAGACTTTCTAAATGTCTGTAATAATGTACAGCAACTGAACTGCCACAAATAAAGAAAAAAAAAACCAAGCCACAAGGACAACAGAGAACTTAATTATAGCCAAGTTCAAGTTAGAAACTGGTTGAACGAGATCACATGATTTTTGTTGTCGGAAATGAACGAACGGTACATCTGTTTTATCTTCTAGGAAGTACAGCAGTTATTGAATACTTTTATTAATGTTCACAGGAAAAAGCTGCAGAGCAGAGAGGCAAGCTCCACTAGGAAGGTCACGGGTAGTGAGCATACTTTGGATCTTTTCTCCAGGCTATGCTGGCGTGGTGGGAAAAGAACAGGCAGACAGACTGGCTGGATCTGCACCACTGGGTGGTAAACTGATACATGACAAGGAAGGTGTGGTCAAGGCCAGTTGGGAACATGTAAAAAAGTCAAAAGAGAAACAAGATTATTATGGCCTAGAGAGAATGATGCACCTGGGTGTAGCTAGAGGGTCTGGCTGGCTCACTACAGTCAAAGGAAAGGCAAGACGGACCAGATTACAGCCAGTACCATTAGTATTGAAAACTCTGCGCTGGCTGCTGAAGATGAAGAATTAGCGCTCATGGGAATGCCCCGTGTGCTGTGATGTCAATTCTTGACTTAACTTAACTCAGGAAAAAGCTGCCACAAGTGTTGAGACAATAAGCACAGTTAGAAAAAAATTATGTCATGGAGTGTGAGCAGTTTTGTAGTGCATAAGACCAAACCTGGCTGCGTTAAATTACTCATTAGAACAAATCCTTGTACTAGCACGTCTTGAACTCTGGACTCCTGTTTGGCAATGCAATACCCTAAATACTGCTACAGTTCTCTGAACAAAGTGTTCTCTTTTCAGCTTTTCATGTCAAAATAAAGCAGGTGACCCACAGACAACTTAAATCAAGCCCTTTGTTGACTAGTTCATGCTTAGTATAATAGTATCATGTGGGATGGTAGGTAGGTAGGTAAGTTGTACCCCACCAGGACATCCCACAAGCGATAAACACCCGGTGACTCAATGTGCCACCACACTGATGAGGATTACCTGTGGAGAGGTCCCAGAAACCCCTTTCAGCCGTTAGGCCATATCTATGCCCTGACTATATTCAGGGCCCCGGGCAAAAGCCAGGGTGGGGCTTCAAATAACACAAAATTGCATCCCACATGGGGACGACTTGAAAATTTATGACTGACTAAATCTGGGCACCCTTGTAACGACCGTGCTTTGGAGTTTCTTTTACTGCTCTACATCTGCATGTGGCAGATCAACAAGATCCAAACAATTAGGGTGTGTTCTGAATTTACTGTGTTCCCTTCTGCCTGAAAATCCCAGTCTGGTGACATGCAGCGGGGAGTGAAGAGAGGTTCTGGCCAATGCTCGAGGTTCAGAGAAAAGGCAAGACAGGCGTTTAATCAGAATGCTACTTGCACCGTTAGTATTGGAATTCTGCACTGGCTACTGAAGACGGAAACTCAACTCTTCTGTTGAAAATTATTGTCTGCATATTTCTGAAAGTTCATTTATGCTGCAATGGTATGTAATTTCCATAGATTAATTAAATCTGTCTTTGCCTTTATAAAATACCACAATGAGTATGGCTGCACATGTTTTCCTACAGCTATTACAAGCTCTTATGCCCTTTCATGTCCAGCGATACCTTCGTGAGCTGGTATGAAAACCAGTGACAACAAAATCCTTTTTTGAAAGAAAAAACATTTTTAAAAGTACAGGCAACTTTTGCAATATAAATTTTATTTTTAATAACAAAAAAATATTTTTAAAAATGACTAGAAAAAAGTGCATACTAAAAACAATGTAAACATAAATCAGTGATCAATTCAACATGCCAGTGAGTTTAAACTTCACAGTATGAACATACGATCAGTGATCAGTTCAGTGTGACATTGATCTTTAACTTGACAAAAGAAACATATACATCTTCTTCTTCTTCACGTTCACCAGCTGTAAACTTTGGTGGAAAGTTCTGGTTGTTCGTCCACTTCTGGACTGCAGTCCTGTTCCAGAACTTGGGTTTTGCATGCACATCCGTTTGACAGATCTGACTAATTTGTATGCAGACTGTTGGTTCCATGCCTCTCAGGTAGATGCACTCCGACTTTAAAGGAAGCTCCCAGTTAGTCGACTCTTATGACATGCTTTTGGGTAGCAGTGGGTCAATTCTTGTTTCCCCTATAACAGGGTCCTGGAACCCACACGGGGGACATATGCATCTGTAATCAGTGACGTGGTTCTGACGGCAGAATGATAATACTAGGGCCTGTTCTACAATAAGGGGAGTAGACTGCAAGATCATTTGAACATGCTAAGTTCAACACGCAGAAGATATAACAAGAAAATAAATACTACTACAACTGAAGTAATGCAGGTGAGGAGAATTCCTAGTCCGCTACATATCGGGTTAAATGGTACTTGTCTGAAGCAAGTTGAAGAATTTAAATATTTAGAAAGTAAATTTGCAGAGGATGGAAGAATAAATCGGGAAATAGAAACAAGATGCCAATGAGCCAGTGCACTTATATACCAACTGACACTGTTATTAAGACATCCATATAAGTATGAGCACCAATAAACAAATTATAAACAGCCTGTTCTTACCAACACTATGCTAAGAGTGCCAAACTTGGACATTATCAAAGGCTATCCTAGTAAAATCAACATCTGTGAAATGAAATGCCTGAGAAAAGCTGCCAACTTAATCATCCGAGACAAAGTTAGAAATGATATTTTCAGAGAGACTGTAGGAATAACAACATGTGGCAAATTCATAGAGAAACAGAAGATCAAATTGTTTGATCATTCAGTAGGAATGCAGTTAGAACAACTACCACTGCAGGCGCTACACAAGAAAAGATCTGAAGTGAAAGCAAGAGGCCGTCCTAGGAGAACATGGATTGATGACATTAGAGATCTTCTACATCGACATGGAATGACAACAGCCATTGCTGCCCATCAAGAAATGGATCACAAACTGTTCCTCCCTATAATGCTTAATGGCAGAAGTGGAAATTGATGATGATGACGATGATGATAACACTAAAGACAGACAAGTGTAATGATATCATGAAAAAAATATGAACTCTAGAAAAAAAACTGATTACTTGCATTAGTCACTAACTAATATTGTGATACTTAATTGATTCCAACAATTACTTATTCTAGGTATCATTCTTTATAATGATATCTTTACAAATTTGATCTTCTTTTAGCAACTTGTAACGGATAGGTTATATATGTGTAATCTAGCACAATGTTGCCTATATCTTTGTGTATATGTTAATTCCTTCTGTCTAAATAAATTGTTAACTTATTTGGTCAGTAAATTTTTATGTTAACCCTATTTAAATTATGTTAACTTAATCTGTCCCTATAAACTGTTATTATAACTCCTTGTGCCTCTATCTTCTACTTCTTTTTATCATTACCCAGGTGTACACGCTGAGAAAGTTCTAGTTGTTCGTACAGTTTTGCATTCATGTCAGTTTTAAGATCAGGCTTTATTGGCATGCAGATTGTTGGTTCCCCAGCTATCAGCTGATGCACTCTGACTTAAAACTAAACATCCTTAATTATCATCTTTTATGATTTATGATATGCTATTTGGGGGGTAAGTGAGCTTATCCCCCCCCCCCCTTTCCCCACAGACCCTGGAATGGGGATTCTGTCTCTTATAAATTGCTAGGTTAACTCAAATCCATGGCATTTATTTATTGCATTAAAGCAGCAACGACCCGGAGCAGAGAGAATACGGGAATGTATCATGATTATCCTGCTGCAACATTTATATGCCACATGGAGCTCTCATTTGATTCTTCCAGTCCATTTAACCATGTGATTTAACCATCTGATACTGTATGTGAAATCGCTGACCACTGCCATTGATATTCATCTAACAAATCCACCCTAACTCTAACCCTAAGCCACTGCTTCTAGGCTCTTTGAAATCAATCATGTCTTGATTTTTCATAGTGGCTGTGGAGAGTATTATGCTTGAAGAGTGATCATGTGATCTGGACGATACCCTGAATTCAGAGGAAAGGCAAGATGGACATATAATCAAACCTGTTGGTACGATCGGAATTAAAACTCTTCACTGGCTGCTGAAAATGAGGAAAGTGTGTATGAGAATGTCCTGAGTGATATGATGTTGGTTCTTGACTCAACTTAGCTAAACTCAACTCACAATAGTTATTAGGGCTCTACTGCAAAACCTAGTATTGAAAGAGTTTATAATATTACCTAAGTATTCTATATAAACCAGAGTGTTAACAACAAGGGGACAATGGAATGTATAACATAATTATGATTATAACATAATTACTTCAGTTACTTAACAATTATTTCTGTAATGAAATGTAAAAAACTGTTCCTGATCTGTGCATT
Source organism: Candidula unifasciata (assembly GCA_905116865.2). Classification (NCBI taxonomy): domain Eukaryota; kingdom Metazoa; phylum Mollusca; class Gastropoda; order Stylommatophora; family Geomitridae; genus Candidula; species Candidula unifasciata. Next base: position 785,765 of record CAJHNH020001302.1, on the reverse strand, counting down.
CTGTATTATCTTCTTCTTTGCGTTTTCCATCTGTAAACTCTGATGGAACATTCTGGTTGTTTGTCCATGTCTGGACTTTAGTCTTGTTCCAGAACTTGAATTTTGTGCACACATCAGTTTCACAGATCTGGTTTATTTGTTTACAGCCTGTTTGTTTCTTACCTGTCAGGTACATGCACTCAGACTGTGACAGAAATACTCAGAATAAGTCACAGCCTGTTTTTTTCTTACCTGTCAGGTACATGCACTCAGACTTTGACAGAAATACTCAGGATAAGTCACAGCCTGTTTGTTTCTTACCTGTCAGGTACATGCACTCAGACTGTGACAGAAATACTCCGAATAAGTCGACTTTTATGGCATGCATATTGCAGGGGTAGGGAACACAGTGGGTCTATATTCTTCCCCCCCCACCCACAATGGGGCCTCAAACCCACATAGGGCATTCTTTATTAGTGGATAAATGTAATATGGAGAATAAATGTAATATGCAGGTTAAATGTAATATGTAGGATAAATGTACTTTTTAAAGTAAAGACTTTTTACCTTGGCGCATCAGGCATAGGATCACGGACTCATATACCTATAGTCCAGTCAGCACTAGTAGAAATAATGACTTGTTCTGACATAATCTCAGTAGTTTAACTGTTTCCCTCAACATATGATGTCTCAAGCATTTACATGTTTGTGAAAAAAATAATAACTTCAAGGCAGAAAAAGAAAAAAAACCATCTGACAATAATAGCCTCCATCAGTCACATTTGAGTACAAACATTAAAATATGGCACACATATTTAACTTCTGCAACATACACCAATCAAACAGGGAATATTGCAAAGTAAAACAGTAAAACAGTGCATGTCTAATGAAAAGGTAAACACAAGATGATATTAACAGGATTTTGTGTGGTGTGTTGGGGGGGGGGGGAGGTGTGTGTGTGTGTGTGTGTGTGTGCATACGTGCGTGCATGCGTGTGGGTTTTTTTTAATTACCACAAACATCAAGGAATGATCTTGAATTAAGGAATGTACTCTCTTCAACAGAGTTAGTGTGGAAAGGTCCCTCTACACACCACCAGCATATCAATCATATTAGGTTAGACTTCTATTTTTACAGACCAATGTGATCAACATTAGGCCATCTGTCTTGTATGATCCCAATAATTTGTTAAGACATGACCAAAGAGTGTGAATTGTCTGCAGTTTCAGGATGTCAATCCTTCCATTTGAAACAAAAAAGCATTTTTGTCAATTGTTATTTTATGATTATAAAAACTGTATTCTCTAGGGACAAAATTGGTTAGTTTCTTTTTCTGCGTAATACTTTTTATTGTAAGTCTTTTAGTGTCATTAAAAAAAAAATCTTTGTAAGGCTACAGTGTGATTTTGTCAGATATCTGAAATTGAAAGGATTTTTTAAAAAAATCAGATATGACATATTTATCTCCTGAGATTGAAAGAATGTTGCTCAAATGCACAGATGTATAGTAAAAAAAATTCTTAGTGTCACACAAATAAAGGGGGGCAGCTAATAAGAAAAAGCTGGTCATTCTATTTTAAAATTGGTAACATATCTAAAGTCCTTGGCATGATCCTAAGTTTGACAGAAATTAGATAACTATCTAGTAGAAAGCTGTCCCCATGTGGGATGCACAATTTTTTGTTTTTTGAAGTCCCACCCTGGCTTCTGTCGGGGGCCCTGAATACAGCCGGGGCATAGATATGGCTTAGTCATAGATATGGCCCAACGGCTGACAGGGGTTTCTGGGATCTCTCCACGGGTGATTCTCATCCGCATGGTGGAACTTTGTGTCACCGGGTGTTTATCGCTTGTGTGATGTCCTAGTGGGGTACAACAAGCAAGCAAGCAAATATCTAATAGCTGTCCAACTTCAACGCAAGTAGGTCACCAAAGAATTGCTCCATTCCCATGCTAGTAAAAAAAAAAAAAAAAAGTCTTTCATCATCCAATCTAGCGAAACAGATCAGTCTTAACAAAATCCAACAGCTCACATATGCAACAAATATATGATAGCTTCTAGAGGTGCTAACACATCGCCTCTAGAACTGCAGTTCATTGTCAATCACATATGCAGTATTGCATAAGGTAAACTGTCCGTACTGATGCAAACAAATCAGCTGTTATTTTCTTAATATGCAATTCACAATACAAACTACCTCAGGCTCAGACAAAAAATAATTTCACATGAAATACCCACTTACAGTGTTACAGTGCACAACTCTGTATGTGCGTGATGAATTCCCAAAACCAAATATAAGAACAATGCACCAGCAAACCATAGAGCGCTCCAAGGTTTTAAGTGACTGCCTGCCTATTCACCATTCTGGACTGACTGACAAGGATGAAAACAGAGCAAACTGATAACTATGTGTACAGTGGTTAACTAAGACCGTAGCTGAGTTTTGGAATTTAAAATGTTGTGGAATACCTGAAAGGTCAAATGATCCTACTTCTCTTGTCGAATTACCTTCGCCTATTAAAAAAAGGGATGCAGAAGGAAAATAATATCTTCACATCCTAAAGATGGGTACCAAATATTTCCATATTTCCCTGGGAAAGAAAGGTGATGAGGAAGAGAATTGGGCATCCCACACAATGTCATGATCCAAAACAGTGGTTTTTCAACCTTGAAAAGGGGAGAGTTGGGGTGTCAAGTAATTTTAAAACAGAGTACTTGTTATAATCTCTTTTACTAACATATTTTGTTTTATTATTTAAACAAATATATTTTAAAACTATATATAAAAGAAAAAGCCAAGGACCTTATATTATTTGATACTTTGATTTCATCATCATGTAGCAGGTCCTTTGCAAAACATCACTCTCATCACGGTCTGCATATAAGAAACTCAGTCTCTCGCCAGCTCTCCCGCCTCATGTACTTTCATATTACGGAGTCACTTATAACCTGTGCCCATTTTCATGTTCATTTTTGTGGATGTTTTCCTCCAAGTACTTGTTAATAGTGTTTTTTCTTGTTGTTCTCCTCTTTAGAATCACTTGATTCCTAATTTTTGTGGGGGTCGGGGGGGGGGGGGGGGGGGGGGGGGGGGGGGGGGGGGGGGGGGGGGGGAGGGGGGGGGGGTAGGGCCTGGAGGGGGCATGTTGTGTCATATATTCAAGGTGGAAGGGGGAGAAAGAACATCATTTAAAACAGACTGAAAACCATTGGTCTTGATTATGCAAAGGTCTAATACTTCACATCTCACTGGCACTCTCTGCTTTGGGACTACATTGTCTTGTTTTAAATGAAAGAAGTGGGGCCTGGGACAATTAAAATCCTGCAAGTGCACTTCTTCTGCTGTGTTTGCTCTTAAAAAGAATGACTGGCACATTAAGTTGTGGTTTACAGCTAGGCTGCAATATCTGCACCGTTTGGCCCAACATATTTTATTGCAGCAAATCACTAGTTCAATCACCTTTTATTACATATGTGAATGGATTAGTTGGTGTATTGCCCGCCCTCCTCCCCCCAACCTAAAATGGGGCTCCAGAACCCACACAGGAAGCAAGTGCACTAAAACATAAATCATTAAAACCTGGCATAGTACAAGCAAAGTGCAAGAATCATTTCAGCCTCAGAAACAATAATAACCATTACTTCCAGACAGAGAATCGAGGTAGAGCCCCAGTTCTAGGATCAGTGGGGTCTCGTTGTCCCTGGTCATCTGCTAAGACATCGCCAGACATGGCGGCCATATAACTGTTGCCATGACTGTCTCCACACGAGTTTGACTTGTATACTGCCTGTATTGACAACAAATAGCTGGTACTTTACACCTATCTATCACTAAGTGAAGTTTAATGTTTGATGTCTTCTAGATCAGTGTGTCCCATTCCAAAATTCGAGAGGTATGTGATATCATTTACAACAATAACAAGATCCCAACTTTAGAATGTAATCCATTAAATTAATGAACAGATATACCATGTTAAAGAAGATTCTTGATCTTTGAAAAACTGTATTTGTCACATCATTGTATTTATATTATGACCAGTAATTCAATCTGAAGAACTGAGTGTGTTTTTTTTATGTCACTTGAAAGTTAGTTACAGAATTAACCACAGCATTTTTTTGCTACTTGTAATTTCATTAGGCAATTTTACATCCAGTAGTTTGCCACTGCTTTCTGAATGGTCAGCTCTGGATACCACTGTCGAAACCAATGCAATGTGGTCTGCTGCCAAAGTGCCAGCAGCTGGGCAGCACCCAAGAATTATAAAGCCCAGCTCCCAATGACTAAGCCACAGACACTGAATAACATGTCACTTCATGCTCAATGAAAGCTTTGTCACTCGCCAATAATCTTAAGAAATGTAAAGGACCCTTTTGACATCAGTGCCATGTCAGGCATACCATGCTGAACATATTTTTAATAGACCAATCAGCATTCAATGGTGACTGTGGTTAACATCACGCAGACTGACCTTACCTCCCAGGAAATTTCCATGTACCATATTTAGGGTGGGTCAGCCTGGGTGCCAAGGTCAGTTTAGGTCTGTCTTGATGATGCAGATTCAAACCCAAAACCTTTGGTATGTAAGGCAAGCATCTAGCCACTGCATTATTGCAGCTCACCCCTTTGCTCCAATGCTTATTAACTATACAATACTGTATAGTTTCACCATGCCTTCCAGCTCTGCTACTACATGTATGCTCATAACCAAGACATCTCTGATATCATGTTCCACTTTTCTGCGGCGGATCCAGGCCTCATCTTCCAGAAACCATGACATCACATTACTGCTCTTTCTTAATTGTGAAGGAAAAGATTAATTAACTTTAAATAATGGTTGAATATCATAGTTCTGTAATTTTTAGCTAGTTCATTTCTATATGTTGTGTCTTGATTCTTGTTGTTGTTGTGCTGATGATGGCTAGTCACTGCAACGGCCCTTGTTTGTCTTCAGTAATTGATCATAAAAAGCTAACAGATACTTTATGTTTTTCAACTCTCTTTTATTTTCATAGCTTTCCTGTAGTCACCTCATTTTGATAAAAAATGTGACATTTTAATATGGCTGAAGCTTTTCACTTTCTGAGAAAGCAGTTCATTCCTGAGTTTTCTTCCATTTTCACATCCTGCAGAATCTTAGTATTTTCTTCATCTTGAAGTTCAAAAATCATAATTTTCTGTTTGGATAATTTTGAAATGATTCATGACTCCCACTCATACTTTATCTCAGAAACTGTGCCTGTTCTGAATATTTTTACTTAAATTTGCCTTTTGGTGGATGCCATGGCTTTTAAATGCTGTTTAACTTCTGGCAGATAGAGAGATGAACAAAACACTGAAAAAATGAGAATTGTCAATGGTTATGTATACCCGATCCTGCTATATGGTGCAGAAACTTAGAAAATTAACCAGCAACTAGAAAATCGAACTCTCTGGAAATGTGGGTATACAAAAATATAGGTCATATTTCACGGAAACAAAGACAGTCTGATGCAGAGAGGTTCAGAGGGGACTACAAATGAGAAGAGAGTTGCTGAAAGAAATAAAGAAAAGACAACTGGGATACTCTGGCCACATTAAAAGGCATAACATACTTTTGAAGACTATACTGGAGAGAAAGGTTGAAGGCAGGAGAGCAAGAGGTGGGTAATGATACAAGTGGGAGGACAATATCAAGAGACAGATGGGCAGCAGTCTGAGAGAGTGTACAACCAGGGCAAGAGACAGAGCAATGTTGCCGATCCATTGGAGCCAACCTTCACTGTGGAAACCGCACCTGACTGATTTATTGTTTTAACACCTCTGTATTCCCGTAGCCCGATTCCTAATCTAACTAATCTTAATAGTTTTATTTATGGCCCAAGGTCACAATTTTTGACATTTTCAGTCATCATTGTTGACTGTTACTTTTATTTTTTTTTTTTGACATGTAGTTTTTCTCGTGCAAAATATAGATATTTTTGTCCTTTTTTATGTAGTTAAGAAACATATTTTGATCAACAGGACCGACCATTCTGAATCCCACTGACCTATCTGAGAGGAAGACAGTGTTGTCCATTTAAGAAATTACAATAACTACATACCAGCATATCAGGTCCACTCCCTGTATCTTTAGGTAAAGGGGCACCAGATCCCTGAAAGACATGAAGAAACAATGCTTAACACAAACAACTAATTCCTTCTGTGTACTATTAGAATACCCTTTCACTGAAGCAGAAGCTAGTTAACCTAGAATTATGACACTGCGCTTCGTGTTGTAAAGATGTAGTATTTATATGGATTATCAATTGATACCCCTCTAAATGACTTTATTTCAAATATATGAAAGATATATCAGCAGGTGTGTTAGAATTAAACAAATGAAATGTATAGATGTTGTCATAGCCCTGTGGGACAAAGTATAAACAATACGACGTGTAACTTCATGTTTGTGTTTGACGGACCAAAAAAGTGCACCAGCGGTCAGCCAGTTGAACTGACAATATGGGGAAAACCCGAGATGGCTTGAACACTGGTGCAACGTTCACATTTTACCCGAAGCTGAACGGGGAGAGAAAGGAGAGTGGTTAGAATGGACGTGTGAGGCTGAAGACATTTAGAGACGTGATTGTATTTTGTTAGGAATTGAAAGATAGGTTGTGTTAGAGTTGTCGTCATATGTGTTGGTTAGCTGTTGGTATTCCTCGTGTGCTTATAGTATACTAAGACAGTTGTGTTGGGGTTGTATCGTGCTTAGGTAGGTGTTCTTGTCCCTCGGTTATTAGGGGTTAGCTGCATTTTGTGCTGGCGTTGACATTGCCCGCTAATACTTGAACCACTCACCCTGCGTGTGCCACCGAGTCTGGCATGGTGAAGATCGTAGCCTAGTTAGCGCTGCACTACAGAAGGTGGAATCGTGTCCTCTGGTACATCCATGGGAATGGCTCGGGGTAGATAAGTAAATAAATAACTGCGGGAGTTTCGGATAAGGGACTGTCCATAACTGTGGAGGTTGCTTTAGGTTGTGTTGTTCTTTGTTCATTAAAGATGATGTGTGTGCTCAATAGGTGTGTGTTTTGAGTGTGTTCTAGTATAGTGTGTCTGTCACAGGGCCGTACAACGAGCTGTAGTTAGGTAATATAGATACCAGGTCCTTGACAGATGTGTACATGCATATGTTACCGAGGCCTTCACAGGAAGCAAAAAATAGTAACACCCTACCATGCATGTCATAAGAGGCAACTAAAAGTAGAATTGGACCTGCGCTTGGCAACCTCATTCTGTAACATACTTTAGCCCCAAAAACAAACAAACCATTAGAAAAAATATATAAAAATAAATAACAAGTAATATCCAGCCAAACAAGGTGGGGGGAAGGCTTTCTAATACAAATATTATGTAGTTTTGAAGAAAACAAAAGGAGTCTGAATCACTGACATGTCTCCTTTCACCTCAGAATTAAATGGTTTGATAGAATCGCTTAGGATGAGCTTTCAGAGAGAACTAAACAAGTTCCAGTGAATCAATAGGTTAAGAAAAGATGCTGCCAGTGGATACGACATAGTAAAAAAAAAAAAAAAAATAGAATGTCTTTGAAGTGAGCCCAGAAGTTTACAGAAATAAAAGCAGACCCCAAAAAACACAGTGAGGTTAAAAAGATGTGGAGGAGATTGTGTGAGATGCATCAGATAGCAAAGAACAGGCGACTTAACCTGAGGAGATTGAGGGCCACTGCTCCAGTCAAGGATAAAAGGCTGATAAAGAAGGAAATAAGAGTGTACTTGGGATCATCGGAAGACATCATGGTGGACAATCATATACACATCCACTGCCTGGATAGATAGCGGATGCGCTGCTTGATACGGAGAGATATGAAGTAAAAACTGCTTGAAATAAAACACGATAAAGTCAATGCTACCTAGGACAGACGACATGTTGGTCTCTTACTAAAATGTTTTATAGTATGCTGAAAATGTACTCCATTTAGTTATATTCACATGACTCACTCTGTCATTTTATTTTCCTTTTTTTTTTAAATTAAATTTTCTTAACTTGTTCAATCCCAGACATATGTTTTTCAAACTTAATATAGCCTAAGACACTGTTACTTACTAATAAAATTCAGGTCTGGGGTAGTTGAAATATCAACTTTATAACGTAAAAGAATTAAAATGACAACTTGGTCAGAGTAGATTCATATAAAAACTGGATGGGGCAAAAGGAGGTAAGAAAAGTATACTATATTTAACAGCTAACATACATATAGTGTATTGTTTGGCTACTGTAAGAGTTTACATCATGTTTTAAAAAAAAAAGCAAACAGATCTAACCAGCACGAATTCAGTACTTTTGAAGAAAATAAAGCTGCTATGGTATCAACATTCTGTACAACACAGCGACGGGATGATGAAAGAGGTTTGAGGTTTTGAACAAAGGATCAACATCGTGGCACACGGGTGTAACCCATAAGTGCTCCGTTCTTCTTCTAACTTAAGTCGTACTCCAAAGAAGCTCAGCACAGTGCACAGGCTCTGTAGCACCGGTGAGGATCCTGAAATACTTTGTGTAGATTTTAAACTCCAAATTTCACCCAGGCAGCGCAGTTAGGCCACTCTTTTTGATTTCAAACTGCCAAAGGATTTTTTAAGTAAACAAAAATGCACACGGGGTCCGATCTCACTACCCAGAGACCAGGTGGAATTACTAGAAGTCCAAGTCCACGTGAAAAAATCTGAGCCCTTACTGGGGATTGAACCTGGAAGCTCAAGCACTTGAGGTGGACACCATGCCTCAAGACCATGCAGCCCCCTGATCATGAGAGAAAAAGAGGACATCCAAAGAAAACTGCATCACGCAAACATGTAAGCATGTAGTGGGCAGAGATTTATGATGTACTGAATTACGTTGCTGGGAACAGAAGGCATAGAGATGTATAATCAGATTACTTCAACATCAGTTTTTGGATTAACTTACCAAATAAATAAACCATTGTTTTACTGGATTTAGGAAACATTATGAATGAATGATAGCTGCAAATGGCACAGCAGCTAGATGCTCGCCTGCCAGTCCAAAGGTCTAGAGTTTAAATCAAACTGAGGCAGATTTATGTTTTCAAACTGTCCTTGGGTCTTAAACTGACCAGGCCTAAAATAGATTCCAGGTAATATCATGGGAAGTAAAGGCAGCTGGAGTGATGCTGAGTGCTGACTGGTCTATAAAAATAAAGGTCTAGCACTATATGCCCAATACACCATAGACAATTTGGATTGTTTTCTCTTTGTGAATTAATTTCTTTAACAAATGGCATTTTAAAATCTGCCTAAATCAGAAAACAATTTTGTATCCAATCAACTGAGTAGCATGATATTAAAGTTGCAGTACTCTCTTACTGGGTGTAAGATCCCTTTCTCCACCAACAATTTTCGTGGGGTTCTTGGAATATCAAGTGCAGCAAAGAACGGCCATATTTTATCAGAAACTGAGGCAAAGTCTGCTGGGGTTCTGAAAAATAAAATGACAATAAACAATTCCCTGGAATAGATAACAATTAAAGGTACATTTAAATAATTACTACTTGACACAAGCTGTGAAAAAAAGTCAAAAGAAATGTTATGATGAGAGATGCCAAATGTGCAGGATGCATTCTATTTACAATAGTGAAAATATTGCAATGCAATTGATGAATCAACCGTAAAGCATCTTTTATTATTCTGTTGTCAAAAACTTTAAAGCAACCATTTATTCCATTCAGTCCAAGCATATTCAGTTGTGTTCAAGTTTATGGGATTTTTTAGAGGATTTCTTTGCTGTTATTAGAATCTAAACTAAAAAAAGATGGCAACGCGTGCCACAGTTGATATTATAATAAACTGAATAATTAGTGTAGTATTTCAGCTACTCACAATCTAGTTGTTTTTTTTTTAAGGTTAGTTTTCTATTTTATAATTCATCTTCTGATTTCACCATAGTAAATGGTACTACAGTAGTTAAAACACACAGAAACAATTACCAGACTATGAGGAAGGAGACAAAAATAAACTTTTTTTTTTAAACAGTAAGTCATAAACTGTTAATATCTTATACACTTTATGGGTGGGGGAAGAGGCAAAAATACAATCCTAACCTGCAGTCAGTGGTTACTGTACTAGCCATGTGGCTTTAAATTCTCAGCCTCAAGACCCTCTTCCTACATCATGACTTAAAACAGTGGTAAATACAGACAGTAATAACAGATTCCAGGCATGTCACACTGAACACAGACAGTAACAACATATTCCAGACATGTCACACTGAACACATACAGTAACAACATAATCCAGACATGTCACACTGAACATAGACAGTAACAACATATTCTAGGCATGTAACACTGAACACAGACAGTAACATCATATTCAAGGCATGTCACACTGAACACACAGCATGTCACAACAGTAACAACAGATTTCCAGGCATGTTTCACTGAACACAGACAGTAAGAACAGGTTTCAGGCATGCAACACTGAACACAGTAAGAACAGGTTTCATGCATGTCACACTGAACACAGACAGTAACAACATATTCCAGACATGTCACACTGAACACAGACAGTTACAACATATTCCAGGCATGTCTCACTGAACACAGATAGTAACAACAGATTCCAGGCCTGTCACACTGAACACAGACAGTAACAACAGATTCCAGGCATGTCACACTGAACACAGACAGTAACAGATTCCAGGCATGTCTCACTGAACACAGACAGTAAGAACAGATTCCAGGCATGTCTCACTGAACACAGACAGTAATTTCAGATTCCAGGCATGTCACACTGAACACAGACAGTAACAACATATTCTAGGCATGTCACACTGAACACAGACAGTAACATCATATTCTAGGCAGGTCACACTGAACACAGACAGTAACAACATATTCCAGACAGGTCACACTGAACACATACAGTAACAACATAATCCAGACATGTCACACTGAACATAGACAGTAACAACATATTCTAGGCATGTAACACTGAACACAGACAGTAACATCATATTCAAGGCATGTCACACTGAACACAGACAGTAACAGATTCCAGGCATGTTTCACTGAACACAGACAGTAAAAACAGGTTTCAGGCATGCAACACTGAACACAGTAAGAACAGGTTTCAGGCATGTCACACTGAACACAGACAGTAACAACATATTCCAGACATGTCACACTGAACACAGACAGTTACAACATATTCCAGGCATGTCTCACTGAACACAGATAGTAACAACAGATACCAGGCCTGTCACACTGAACACAGACAGTAACAACAGATTCCAGGCATGTCACACTGAACACAGACAGTAACAGATTCCAGGCATGTCTCACTGAACACAGACAGTAAGAACAGATTCCAGGCATGTCTCACTGAACACAGACAGTAATATCAGATTCCAGGCATGTCACACTGAACACAGACAGTAACAACATATTCTAGGCATGTCACACTGAACACAGACAGTAACATCATATTCTAGGCATGTCACACTGAACACAGAAAGTAACATCATATTTTAGGCAGGTCACACTGAACACAGACAGTAACAACATGTTCTAGGCATGTCACACTGAACACAGACAGTAACATCATATTCTAGGCATGTCACACTGAACACAGACAGTACTAACATATTCCAGGAATGTCTCACTGAACACAGACACTAACAAGAGATTCCATGCATGTCACACTGAACACAGACAGTAACAACAGATTCCAGGCATGTCTCACTGAACACAGACAGTAACAAGAGATTCCATGCATGTCACACTGAACACAGACAGTAACAACAGATTCCAGGCATGTCTCACTGAACACAGACAGTAACATCATATTCTAGGCATGTAACACTGAACACAGACAGTAACAGACTCCAGGCATGTCACACTGAACACAGACAACATATCCCAAGCATGTCACACTGAACACAGACAGTAACAACAAATTCCAGGCATGTCACACTGAACACAGACAGTAACAGATTCCAAGCATGTCACACTGAACACAGACAGTAACAGATTCCAAGCATGTCACACTAAACACAGACAGTAACAGATTCCAAGCATGTCACACTGAACACAGACAGTAACATCATATTCTAGGCAGGTCACACTGAACACAGACAGTAACAACATATTCCAGACATGTCACACTGAACACATACAGTAACAACATAATCCAGACATGTCACACTGAACATAGACAGTAACAACATATCCCAGGCATGTAACACTGAACACAGACAGTAACATCATATTCAAGGCATGTCACACTGAACACAGACAGTAACAGATTCCAGGCATGTTTCACTGAACACAGACAGTAAGAACAGGTTTCAGGCATGCAACACTGAACACAGTAAGAACAGGTTTCAGGCATGTCACACTGAACACAGACAGTAACATATTCCAGACATGTCACACTGAACACAGACAGTTACAACATATTCCAGGCATGTCTCACTGAACACAGATAGTAACAACAGATTCCAGGCCTGTCACACTGAACACAGACAGTAACAACAGATTCCAGGCATGTCACACTGAACACAGACAGTAACAGATTCCAGGCATGTCTCACTGAACACAGACAGTAAGAACAGATTCCAGGCATGTCTCACTGAACACAGACAGTAATATCAGATTCCAGGCATGTCACACTGAACACAGACAGTAACAACATATTCTAGGCATGTCACACTGAACACAGACAGTAACATCATATTCTAGGCATGTCACACTGAACACAGAAAGTAACATCATATTTTAGGCAGGTCACACTGAACACAGACAGTAACAACATGTTCTAGGCATGTCACACTGAACACAGACAGTAACATCATATTCTAGGCATGTCACACTGAACACAGACAGTACTAACATATTCCAGGAATGTCTCACTGAACACAGACACTAACAAGAGATTCCATGCATGTCACACTGAACACAGACAGTAACAACAGATTCCAGGCATGTCTCACTGAACACAGACAGTAACAAGAGATTCCATGCATGTCACACTGAACACAGACAGTAACAACAGATTCCAGGCATGTCTCACTGAACACAGACAGTAACATCATATTCTAGGCATGTCACACTGAACACAGACAGTAACAGATTCCAGGCATGTCACACTGAACACAGACAACATATCCTAAGCATGTCACACTGAACACAGACAGTAACAACAAATTCCAGGCATGTCACACTGAACACAGACAGTAACAGATTCCAAGCATGTCACACTGAACACAGACAGTAACAGATTCCAAGCATGTCACACTAAACACAGACAGTAACAGATTCCAAGCATGTCACACTGAACACAGACAGTAACATCATATTCTAGGCAGGTCACACTGAACACAGACAGTAACAACATATTCCAGACATGTCACACTGAACACATACAGTAACAACATAATCCAGACATGTCACACTGAACATAGACAGTAACAACATATCCCAGGCATGTAACACTGAACACAGACAGTAACATCATATTCAAGGCATGTCACACTGAACACAGACAGTAACAGATTCCAGGCATGTTTCACTGAACACAGACAGTAAGAACAGGTTTCAGGCATGCAACACTGAACACAGTAAGAACAGGTTTCAGGCATGTCACACTGAACACAGACAGTAACATATTTCCAGACATGTCACACTGAACACAGACAGTTACAACATATTCCAGGCATGTCTCACTGAACACAGATAGTAACAACAGATTCCAGGCCTGTCACACTGAACACAGACAGTAACAACAGATTCCAGGCATGTCACACTGAACACAGACAGTAACAGATTCCAGGCATGTCTCACTGAACACAGACAGTAAGAACAGATTCCAGGCATGTCTCACTGAACACAGACAGTAATATCAGATTCCAGGCATGTCACACTGAACACAGACAGTAACAACATATTCTAGGCATGTCACACTGAACACAGACAGTAACATCATATTCTAGGCATGTCACACTGAACACAGAAAGTAACATCATATTTTAGGCAGGTCACACTGAACACAGACAGTAACAACATGTTCTAGGCATGTCACACTGAACACAGACAGTAACATCATATTCTAGGCATGTCACACTGAACACAGACAGTACTAACATATTCCAGGAATGTCTCACTGAACACAGACACTAACAAGAGACTCCATGCATGTCACACTGAACACAGACAGTAACAACAGATTCCAGGCATGTCCTCACTGAACACAGACAGTAACAAGAGATTCCATGCATGTCACACTGAACACAGACAGTAACAACAGATTCCAGGCATGTCTCACTGAACACAGACAGTAACATCAATTCTAGGCATGTCACACTGAACACAGACAGTAACAGATTCCAGGCATGTCACACTGAACACAGACAACATATCCTAAGCATGTCACACTGAACACAGACAGTAACAACAAATTCCAGGCATGTCACACTGAACACAGACAGTAACAGATTCCAAGCATGTCACACTGAACACAGACAGTAACAGATTCCAAGCATGTCACACTAAACACAGACAGTAACAGATTCCAAGCATGTCACACTGAACACAGACAGTAACAACATATTTCAGGCATGTCACATTGGCGGCCCATGAGCCACATGAGGCCATGTATAAGCACACCTGCAGTCAAGACAAGGGAAATATTCTGCAATAATTTATATTAAATGATCTCAAATAGTTGTTGTATGTCATGATGACAGAGATGTGACCAATATGGGCCTTGGGGGATTCTCAGTTTGACAAACCTGACATAGTAAATATGTGTAATATACAAGTGGGCTTTAAATTAAACCCTTAAACATGTAATAGAAATTAAAATAGCCATGGTATTGTCTTGTAACCTGTCAATATTATTGTTAAGGATGTTAAAAGTGCTATGCATGTAACACCATAGAGCAAACAAGCGACGTGACGTCAGTTTAAAGATGGCTGCCCCATTTTTGACATAAACTAAAGAGGAACAGTGTTTCTGTTATCTGTTTTCCAAAGTAAAGAGATGAAACCGAAAGAAATTCATTAGCAAATGAAGATCCAGTATAGTGATGCATGCCTGACAGTCCAGCAAGAGTAGGAGAAGTAGGAAGTTTCCTACTTCATTTGAAGCCATTTCATATTTCATGCTGTAAATTATATTTTAATATCTTTTAAAACTATTAATTTTCTATCAGATAACATACACAGACATCACAGCAAGTCAAGCAGAAAATCCGTGCGACAAACGACCACACAAGATACTTGGGTCTGGGAAGGTAAATGAGGGAAAGTCAGAGGTGGACTCATGGTCAGTTGTGTACCAGAGTTGGAAGAAGACAGTCGTGATGTCTTTGAATTAAGGGGACTCAAAGATGAGTAAATGATTATTGTGGCATTTTTGTGGAAGTGAACAGCGATGAGTGTGATCAAGTACATGTGATGGAATAGGAGAAATACACTTGCAGAATGTATATGGAAATTCGATCAGCATTTCAGTGTTGTCAGTTGTAGAAAGCTGTATTTGTTGCAGAATAAACGAGCCATATTAAAAGTGACCCATCTATCTTACAGACATACACATAATGAAGCAAGTAAACATGCATGCACACATACACATACAATCTCTTACCCACCTTCAAATACACATCATGATTTGTAAAATAATATTACCTATTCTCATAATCCTGAAGTTCAGGTTGAGCTCCATGCTCCAGCAACATCATTATTACCTGGATAAAGAAAACACATAGGTGCAAAGTGTGAGCATGGTATTTTCTTCTTGGCTTGGATGAGAAATTAGAACAAATAAAAGTTTCTCCTAACTTAGACAAGTAATAACTGATGATGGCTAAAGTAAAATAAAATTTAAACCAACAAAAAACAAAAAAACTAGGAAAATTGAAATAGCCATAAATATTGTGAACATCATGAGAAAATTACTGTCATTGAGAAAGATAAAAATATCAAAATTATCACTGTCAAATGTTATGTATACTTAACCCTACTATGGGGTGCAGAGACCTGGACGATGAATAAGCACTCAGAAAAATCATACTTAGTCTCTGGAGATTTGGAAATACAGAAGAATACATGGTTAGTTCCATGTTAGTTTCCCCAAAATTTTCATTCACAAGTTTGTTGGGCTGGTCGATTTTCATGAAGGTTACGGGTGTGTCCCACTCTGTTGTTTGATTTCTGTGATGTCTTGCATTTACGTTTTTATTCTGAGAAAGAGAATGCCTGTGACGTAGGTTGCAGCACTCTCTAGGGGAAGTTTTGTTAGACCCAGTTTCTCCATGTTTGTGGAGTGTTAAAAGCACTGGCGTGCTGAAATATACAATAGGTGATATCAACGGCATTGCAGAACACACCTGTAACCTTGTGTGAAGGTAATGGGGCTCAGGAACTACCAATCAGAAGTGAGTAATGTGAACATAGGCAGGGTCTGGTGAGACTAACGTCAAACTAACCAAATACATTGTATCTGATTGGAAACAAAAACAAACAGGGTCTCTGAAAATGTGGATGTCATATTTGATAAAAAATAAAAATACATAAGGGTCTATGGAGATGTGCTTATGCAGAGGACTACACCATATTTGATGGGGAAAAAAACAATCAAATTTAGTCTCTGGAGATGTGGATATGCAGAATAATACATCATATTCAACAAAAACATTAAAAAAAACAATCCAACAAGGTCTCAGGAGATGTGGATATACAGAAGAAAATTTCACATTTGATGGTTATAAAAAGCAATGAAAACAAAATCAATCAACAAGGGACCTGAAGAGACTAGGAATAAAAAGAGAACTTATGAGAACAAAATAAAAATTAAAAAGAGGGACACATAAAAGATATTTGAGCCATATTAAAAAAAATAAAACTCTTTAAACAAAACCATACTAGAGGGGAAAGGCTCAAAGCAAGCAAACAAGAGGCAGACAGCAATACAAATGGGAGGACAACATGAAGAGATGGATAAGCAGCAGTACAGAGTGTACATCCAGGGTGCTGGAGATCCACTGCAGCCAACATTTACTGTGGAGATGGCACCTGACTGATGGACATTAGCAATTAATCTACTGACCTAGAGTAAAACCAAACGAATGAGTATATATATATATATATATATATATATATATATATATATATATATATATATATATATATATATATGCAAGACACTACTTTGTACATGAGTTGAGTTGAGTCAAGAATTGACATCGCAGCACTTGGGGCATTCCCATGCATGCTCCATCCTCATCTTCAGTAGTCAGCGCAGAGTTCCAATACTGATGGTACCGGTCACAATCTGGTTTTATGTCCGTCTTGCCTTACTCTGAGTGTAGTGAGCTGATTTACTTTGTACATGAGGGTTGAAACCAAACAGAAATGTACGCATGTAAGTCTGATGGCGAAAAGGTGAACCGAAGTCCCTCACGCTCTGGAGGTCATCGGTCCTATTTGCGGCTGTGTCACTCAGTTCACGAGTGCAATTTTCACATGGAGATACCAGGGAATCATGACCAGGTGCTACAAAGTTCATGCTTTGTGTGACTTAAAGGTAAGGATTCTAATACATTCATCATAACTGCACATGCAACACAAATAAATGCATTCTTGAACACAAATGTTGTCTCAACAAGTACTACAGTCAGGTAGAGAAATGAAACATAGTTTGTCAAGTCATACACAAAACAGACATACTGGTCCATGCTCTTGGAAAGTTGCTGCATGAAGAGGAGTCCACAGTGTGCCTTCATTCTGTAAACTGGGATCTGTGTTGTGAATAATTTGCCACTATTACTAGAACATATGAAATAGTTCTCAATCACTTTCTCTCCACATTTGGTTCCGAGGCTCAGTTTTGGAGAACCAGAGTAGACCAGCTGCCCCCCAGCAAGCATATCGCAGGAGCTGGCTACTCAGGGGTGTTTCTTTCTTCTTCTTTGTTCTCTGCATTCACGAGCTGTAAACTCTGGTGGAAAGTTCCGGTTGTTCGTCCACTTCTGGACTGCAGTCCTGTTCCAGAACCTGAGTGTTGCGTGTGCATCCATTTGACAAATTTGACACATTTGTGTTCAGACTGTTCGTTCCATGCCTCTCAGGCAAATGCACTCCGGCTTCAAAGGAAGCTCCCAATTAGTCGACTCTTACGACATGCTTTTGGGGAGGCATTGGGTCTATTCTTGTTTTCCCTATAATAGGGCCTCGGAACCCACATGGGGGGGGGGGGAGGGTTTGTTTCTTTCAAAGTTTAAGTCTATTTGCCTGGAAGGCAACGAACCAACAGTCTGTAAACAAATTAGCCAGACCTGTAAAATGGATATCCATGCAAAACTCAAGTTCTAGATCAAGACAATAATGCAGGAGTGGACAACAACTAAAACTTTACAGCCAGTGTACACTAAGAAGAAAAAAAGAAGAGGAAGAATAACTGTAAAACTTCTTTAACTTTTATTATTCAGGACAGTGTCTTCTCTGCTAGATATTTTTTTTTTTTTTCAAGTAAGTAGTAAAGGACCTTTTCCACGCCTTTAGGTGTATTGGGCATAAAGGGCGCTAGATCAATCTTTTATAGACCAATCGGCACAAGATGGGTGAGTTGGTCAGTCAGCATCACGCTGGCTGCCTTTACTTCCAGGGACTGCACCCGATATCCACTCAAGGCTGGGTCCACCTGTGTCACGTGCGGATATGCACTAGAACGCACCAGTACTGAGCGAGCAAATAGGACGTCAAAACAATACGTAATGTTGTTATGGGATTGCTGTCAAAGCATTCGATGTATACAGTCTGAAGGAAACAGACGTTTGGATCCTTGAGGACGTTTTACCCCGGGATACCACAGAAACCATTTTTTGTATAAAGTTAGATATTTGAGGACGTTTTACCCGGGGATGCCATGGAAAATATTTGTTGTATAAAGTTGGACCCTTGAGGACGCTCTACCCCAGGACTCCACTAGAAACCTCAGTGGAAAGCTGGTACATTGTCTATTGCGCTCGGCAGGAAGCCGGTAAACCTTGAGGCGAACCATTAAGAAGGACACTGCCTTGTTCAGACTGCAGAAGAGGAGATCGATGTGATCGTCCAGACTTCCAAGGTCGGACTGAGATCGATGTGACCGTCCGGACTTCCAAGGTCGGTCTGCGACCCGTTGTTTGAAATAAAGTCAGTTGATGTACGAGCAGTTGCTTGTGTTGGCTTGTTTGGGTGAGTCTGGAGTTCGATTATTGCACATTTATCATTGATCAAGTTGTCACGCATTACACCAATGACCGATTCCCCTAGTCTTCAGCGTTAATTGCGTTTGGAAGACTTTAACATTCATCATGTTCTGTCACACTTGGCTGGTGGCATTGTAATTTATTTGATGCCGCATTTGTTACGTTAACAACATCCTATTTCATTGTTGGTACGCCGCACATCACAATGAAGCCGCTACACGTCACAACCTGCTAGATTTTTGGAAAAAAGTCTGGCTTCCCCAGAGAGCGAACCCACGACCTTCCGATCCGTGGGGAGCATCTAACTGCTCTGCCATGGCAAATCCCCTGCTAGATATTAAATTCTGTGAATTTTAACAGTAAAATGTATATCAGATAAAAATCAGAAATAAAACAACAAAGAAAGAATTCTAAGTGGTTAATACATTTTACTACTGACATCAGTGCTGGTACAGCCCCATGCAGTTTTTAATGAAACATAACAAATTAAATCCTCTTTTTCACTGCTCTGTGTTCTCTGCAAATTCCTGTTTCTTCTTCTTTTAGTCTTGTTCTGTAGAACTTGAGTTCTGGTTTTCACTACACATTCATTTTACAGATTTTGATCTTATTCTTTGTATGCAGACTGTTGGTTCCTTACACTCGACTAGGAAGCAATTATGCACGACATCTGCACTTTGTTTTCCCCACCAGTGGGCCCCGGAACCCACTCTTGATTAGTTAACTTTTACGACATGCTTGTTAGGGAGGGCAGTTGAACTCTTTTTTATCTCCCAGGAAGGGGCCCTGGAACCCAACAGAGAACACAAATTAAATTAAATTAGATGAATCCAAGAAAAATAAAGAAATAAGAGAAATGCCTAGATTTAGGACTGTATGAACTTTTTTTTTTAAAGACATAGAAGATGGCAATATACTGGGCACATCATAAAAAGCAGAGAATCAACAAACAGGCACTGCAATGGGAAACAAATGGGCTGAGAAAATGAGGCTTGCCAAAGAGAAACTTGAATATGAACATTGTTGAGAGAGGCCAAAGGTTTTGAACTGGATTTCATTCATGATATTTAAAGAATTGTGCAGGACAGAATAAAATGGAGGACAAGACTGTCGGTCCCATGTGAAGTGTAAGGGTATAACAGAATGATGATGATGACAGCATATTAATTGTATATTAAGAACCTTGAGTATGTGTATTTATAATACATTCTTGAAGGATGATGATGATGACCACATATTTATGTGATGTTAGGAAACTTGGGTATGTGTATATATAATACATTCTTGAAGGATGATGATGGCGAAAGTATGTGAATTGAAAACCTTGATATGTGTATATATAATACATGGCTTGAATGGTCTAGGAGAAAAGTATTAATTGTGAGAACCTTGAGTAGATTAATAGCATGGGCTGAGATGATGCAGCATGATAATAGGTAACACCTGGTTTAAATACCATCCTCGAAGATTGATGGATGATGGATAAAGTCCTGGTATTAATGTCCTTGGATCATATGTCAGATATATTACATTTTGATTTCAATAAGATAACAGATTATTGTCATATTAATTAAGAACCTTGGGTGTGGCATTCTTAAAACTGATGACCAGATGATAACAGATTGCTTTAGTGACCATGTTCCAGTTGTAGGAAAAATCAGAATAAAACTAAAGAACATTAGAAAAACACCACAGAACATCAAGTTATGTCTCTTTAGGAATTCTTAGAACGGATAAAGAAATTTAGGAACAAAAAGTTAGAATGTCACTGTATACAAAACATTCTGGGTATGATAATGCTGATAATGGATTAATGTTATATTTTAGACTATTGTAAAACCGGTACAAAGGCTTTGACAAATAAATGCTGACAAAATTATGAAAGACTATTGATGAACAGTGGGATATGTTGCGTGAGTTTAAACAAGTGAATTACACATCAAAAGAGTGACCCATTTCCACCATGTAAATTAGAGTTGCAAAAAAGAAATGGACCTACATTTACCTTTAGTTTTCATAGCTGCCCCTGTTATGGAAAAAGATAGTAAGTGGCATTCCTACAATTGAATTTTAAACTCCAGGTGATTAAAAATACTCTAGTGATACAAAACAGAAATAGGTGAACAAATGTAAAGTGGCATCAGACAGAAAACGTGCAGAATAGCCAGAAATAGAGACTTATGGATTGAAATGGGTGCACATATACTTACTTGTCCCAGCTTCCAGTAACTGTTTTACACTGTCTTTTAAACCCCAAAAACTTGCTGTGGAAATAAAAAATAAAAATTGTTGTTTGTGACTGTAAAAGGAAGAGAGACACAGTGTGAGCACATGTGAATAAAAGTGTGTATGTGCGCGCTCAAAATAGATTGTATGTGTGTGCGTGAAATATTGAATATGTGTATGTGTGTGAATTAGACATTCCTGTCTTCTCCAATTTATGTATACATGTTTGTGCAGCTTATTTCCTTCTTTCTTTCTCTATTTCCTTTTTTAAAATAAATTTTAAGTCTCTACTCATTTCACTTGTTACTTTGTAAGCAAATGCATTTAACATTATGTTTTTTTTTTCCAGTGTTCTTTTGTGCCTAGTCTTCTACACAAGTACCAGCGAGTAAGGAACATCAGAAATGATATAAGGAATTTGTAAGCATTTTCATTTCTCAGCAGATAATTTACAGTTAAAATGTCTGAGGAAAATGATGAACATATAATGGGATGAAGAAGTACTAAAATGTCTGGGCAACCACTAAAATCAACAGTTATAAGACAGATAAAACTGGTGCTTTAATGGACACATTCTGGGAAGAAACAAACAGAGAATCACCAAACAGGCTCTGAAATGGGAAATAGAGGGATTGATGAACTGAGAATGTCCAAGAGAAACATTAATGTGAATGCTGATTAGAGAAGTCAAAGATGCTTGACTGGATTCCATGATCGAAGGGACTGTACAGGATAGAATAGAATGGAGGAGCAGACTGCGAGCCCTCTGTGACATATAAGAGCATATTAGGACAATAAATGCATGAATCACTTGCTAAAAGTTCAAAGGGTAGCTAACTTTTGAGCTGATCAAGAAAGAACTAACTCTGTGGCTCTGGCAACAATCCTAAGGATCTACATAAGAATAGCACCTGTGAACTAAAAACAATGCAATCTGGGAAATGAACCTGCAACTTTCAGAGCACAAGGTAAACAGCTTGACTTCTACATCACAGAGACTCCCCTAGATAATAAAAATAAGTTAAGCTTATAGGTGGTGGAAAGAAATATAGCACAGCATGTCATCTTTTCAATTTACTCTGTGGTTTCAACTGGTGTGGATAAAAATTGGGATGTTTTTTTTTTTTTGTTAGCACCAGTTACTGCTGCAGATAGTTTATGCACGAGCATCGGTCAATATACTATCAGTCAGTCAGTCAGTAGCATGTCCTTTGCAGAACCTTGCTCCCACAACAACCCTCTGGAAAACTTCTCAATCACAAGCAAGGTGTCCCGCCTCTGATACACCCATCTAGAGATCATCATTATCTTTGTGTTTCATTTCTTTGGGTTAAGGTTATTAAGTTTGTTATTCCAGTCTGTGATGTGGATAGGAATACTGTATCACTGGCATATCGGATCTCTGGTATTTCATTATCATCAATATTTAGGGTATAATATTGCACTCTGATTATATCATCTCTGACATTTCTCATTATATTTTTGGTGTAAAGGTTAAACAAATAGGGTAACAGCATACGGCCCTGACAGACTCCTTGCTTGATGTCAAACCACTCTGATGTCTCGCCATCTATTCTAACCGCTGCTTGTTGGTCTAGATGGAGCAATGTTATGAGGTGTAGTATATGTGATGGAAAACCCATATTCCTGATTAATTCGCAAAGTATCTGATGTTGTACATAGTCAAATGCCTTTGAATAATCCACAAAACATGAAAATAGGTTTACATTAAATTCTCTGGACTTCTCCATTATCAAATGCATGTTATGGATGTGATCTCTTGTTCCTCTCCCTTGTCTAAATCCAGCTTGAACCACGTTAATCTCTTCTTCCATTTTCTTACGAAGTCTTCCCATTATGATTTTTAGTAGAATTTTACTTGCATGACTGATCAGGGAAACAGTTCTACAGTTGGTGCATAATTTCAGGTTGCCCTTTTTTGGTATTGGAATGAAGATCGTTCTCCTCCAGTCATTTGGCCATATACCATATTTCCATATTATTTTACATAATGCGTGATTGATGTGTATGCTTTCTTCCCCTCTGCTTTAATTAGTTCAGCTGGCATCTCATCACATCCTGGTGATTTACCTTTTTGCAGGTTCTTTATTGCCCATGCAATTTCATCTAATGAGGGTTCAGGATCTGTCTCTGATATCATTGGTTCATATCCTCACAGTCATTAATATCATACATTCCACTGCAGTATTCCTGCCATCTTTCTAGAATTTGTCTGGATTCTTTCAAGGTATTTTCCAACGCCACAGATAACATTTAATCGAGGTTGAACATTTCTTGTCAATAACTTCATTTCTTTGAACATTTAGGAATCTCTTCCATTCTTATGATACTGCTCTATTTTAATACAACAATCTTGTATTTATTGGTTTTTGTCCTTTCTTGTGTTCTTTTTCGAGGTTGAACATTTCTTGTCAATAACTTCATTTTCTTTTAACTTTTGGGAATCTCTTCTGTTCTTATAATATTGCTCCATTTTAATACAACATTCACATATGTATTGGTTTTTGTCCTTTCTTGTGTTCTTTCTTATTTCTCGGGTTAAAGATTTAAATTTCAGCTTGCTGTTATCTGATTCATCTCCTTTCTTTTCCAGCTCCCTTCATTGTTTTATTAATTCTAATGTGTCTGATGTAATCCATGGCTTGTAATCCATGGCTTATGTTGCTTAGCCTTGGTCAGAATTAAATCTCTGGCTGCTGTTATCAAGATATCTCTAGCTTGTACTGCTAGTTTATCAGGTGTCATTTCCTCTTGTACAGACATCAAGACCCCAAAACGATTCCTCACTTCTACGTTGTACGCATCTGGTATTTTTGTGAGATCAAAACAAAGTGGCCTTGGTCCTCTGGTAAGCTTTTTGAGTTTTAATTTCAGATCTGCTTCTAATAACTGATGATCTGTATCGCTGTCTGCACTTCGTAGGGTTTGTGTAGATGTAATGCTTGATCTCTATCTTCTTTGTATTAAAATGTAATCAATCTGATATATATCAATATATAGTACATATCAATAAACTAGATCACTTAATTATCATCATGTGCTCTGCTAAATGGCAAATTCCAGCAAAACAATAAAGATTCTTCAGATTCTTACCAAAATAAAGTTGTGTTTTATTTGCTACAGGACCAGTGCTTTGAATCTGTACATTATCTGTGAGAAACCTTTGCACCAACTGATGAGCAAAAATAGAATCTGTTATTATGTGTATGCTCTATTTTCACAACAAACGATCTAAGATAACTTGAGGTACATAAAATAGTTGTGTCATGTTCTTGGAGTATAATTTTGTTCAACTTGTTTCAACTGATATGAGAAAACAATTTTCTGTATATCATCTTCTTTTCAGTGTTATCCTTCTTCTTTTCTTGTTTTGTTCTACTGCTTGTACCTAAAGCATTGCAGAGAGGAGTTAGATTTTGTTTCCTGTCTTTTACTAGTTGTGTAGCTTCTGTTAATGTCATACTGCGTTTTTTGTCATTTTTGCTTTCACTCTTTGCACCCATCTATTTCTTGGTTGTCCTCCTTCACTTGTAGCCTGCTAATGTAGTACAGTCTTGCTGCTGGCTGATTTGTTCTATTCCAGATGACCAAACCATTTAATTCTTAGAAGGTTCTATGAAATCATTGACAGATTCTTAGTGTCGGTCTAGATCAACCATTTGATTCTTGAAGGTTCTATGAAATCATTGACAGATTCTTGGTGTCGGTCTAGATCAACCATTTGATTCTTGAAGGTTCTATGAAATCATTGACAGATTCTTGGTGTCGGTCTAGATCATGTGCCCTGAGTGTTACTACCGCAGTTTAATTTTCTCCACTACTTATCTTGAGCATGCATGTTTAAACAATTAAATCCTGCAGTGGCTGAGAGTTCAATGGCTATATACCCCTGGTAAAAATTCCTGGTTGTCCATCCGCTTCTAAATTTGTTTTAGAATTTGAGTTGCATGTACAATAATTTTACAGATATGACTTATCTATATGCAGACTGTTGGTTCATTACCTCTCAGTCAAATCTACTCTGATTTCAAAGTAAACACACTTAATTAGTCACATTCTATGACATGCTTGTTCAGGGGGGAGTGGTTCCATCTTTTTTTTCACTCAAAATGGAGCCTCGGAGTTCACAATGATTATTTGTATATCATCATCATCATGTAGCATGTCATTTGCAGAAGGTCGCTCTCATCACAGTCTGCCTGAAAGAAACTCGGTCTCTCGCCAGCTCTCCCGCCTCATGTACTTTCATACCCAAAGAGTCACTTATATCCTGTGCCCATCTTCGTGTGGGGTGGCCCCTGCCCCTCCTTCCTGGTACCATGCCTTCTGCTATAATTTTTTTCCAATCCGTCGTGGCGGATTGGAATTTAAAATATATTTACAACAAACTAAGGCAGAGGGTATGCAACAGGACTGTCAAAACTCCTTTTTTTTTTACAACACCCCCCCCCCCCTTTTTTTTTTCCCAATCCCAAGACAAGCACTTATAGGAATGCCCCAAGTCCTGTGATGTCAGTTTTTAAATCAACTCAACTCAACCATACTTAAATGTAATTTAGTCAGCTAGATTATATCCTGAACACTGTCGATCTTATTTACATGTGTAGGTTAAAGGTCCCCATTGGGGGCGGGTGGCAGGGAACCGACTCACTCCCCAAAGAGTGCCGAACCGTTGAACACTAGGAAGAAATAAGTCGGTCTTCTTCAAGCGGGTTGCTGAACTAAAGCAACTGTAATTTTTGGTAAACACTAAAATACCTCATCGTTGCCTTGACGTGCAAGGGTTGATAAACTTTGACTAGAACTTTTGGCACGCTGTAACTCAGCTTGAAGGTTTTGTAATATTGTGTTATCGTCCGCCATTTTGACGCTTTGTGTTGCTACCGAAGACGTGCCTGTTACGTCCTGGCTTCTCATTTACATCATTATGTGCCATGCCGGTAAGCGTTATCTGTCACTATCACTAGTCTCGGGGAAAAGAGATAGGATGAAACATTTTGCTTTAGAAACGACTGTATAAGGCTGCACATATTCTTTGTCCGATTGCTGGTCTACAGCAGGCACCCACGATCACAAATTCCCAGCTCAGTGTCCTGTGCTAGTTTGAAACGTGTTTTGCTTATACATTTGCTAATTCGGTTTTAGTTTTAGTTTCCTTGTTTTAAATTGTATTCCATCAGCTGATGAAACTTGAACGCAGACAGAATGAATCCATGCTGATAATTATGGGATGTACAAGAGATACCCCGGTTGTATGTATGCGATACATACTTGTACTGTCTACTATTGCAGATAGGCTCAAAGCAAAAATATATCTCAAGAGTAGCTGCAGACAAGAAGCACCTCCTACATGAAGCATTGGCTAGAACTAAGGGTCACAGACTGAAAAAAGGAAGGTCTTGGATGGCGCAGGCTGAGGACACAATTATACTTCTGTGCAGGTTTGATAAATTTGTGAGAGGTGAGGAATGGGTCAAAATGTCCGAGCAAGTTTCAGACGTGTGTAGAGTTCTTGTCACTTTAGGTGATGAGTGCAGGGACTTGCCAGCTGGTGCTGCAGAATCCGAAGTCGGATAAATTATTCAAGACAATTCCCACCCAGGTGATGTGATTATCTATACATACAGCTCTGGGCTATCCTCTGAATAACGGGCACAAAGATGGCAGCCAAAAACAGGGCCTTAGTTAAGTGTCAATTGCCACTTTCGGCGACTTAATGCTGTTTTCCGGCGACTACCGCCACCGCCAGAGTCCCGAACGCAGCTCACGCGGCGTGGATCGGCTGTGCACACACGCCGTGATTGTAACTGTCTCACAGAGCATGTCGAAAAATGCGGAGACAGGCATGCTGCGTCCAGAGTGGCAAGCATCATTTAAGAGGTCTGGAGTAGTTAGCGTTTTTTTTTTTTTTTTTTGCATATTTTCTCCAGGCATGATGGTGGGTTTGGAACAAACAGGCAGATAAGAGTGGCTGGTTCTGCATCGATTAGTGGTGAATTTATTTATCACAAGCTAGATGTTGCAAGGTCTCTTTGAGAGCGAGTGATTCTGACCACAACACCCATAGAGTGCCAGCTGGTGTGCAAACTACCGGTCAGCATGGCGTGCCTACTGGTGTACAAACTATGGATCAGCAACGAGAGTCAACTGGTGTACTAACTATGGGTCAACATCTAGTGTCAACTGGTCTACAAACTATAGGTCATCATTTAGTGCCAACTGGTCTACAAATTATAGGTCAGCATTTAGTGCCAACTGGTGTACAAACTATAGGTCAGTATCTAGTGTCAACTAGTGTGCAAACTATGGGTCGACATCTAGTGCCAACTAGTGTACAAACTATGGGTCGACATCTAGTGCCAACTAGTGTACAAACTAAGGGTCGACATCTAGTGCCAACTGGTCTACAAACTATAGGTCAGCATTTAGTGCCAACTGGTGTACAAACTACCGGTCAGCATGGCGTGCCAACTGGTGTACAAACTATGGGTCAGCATTTAGTGCCAACTGGTGTACAAACTATGGGTCAGTATCTAGTGTCAACTAGTGTACAAACTATAGGTCAGCATTTAGTGCCAACTGGTGTACAAACTATGGGTCGACATCTAGTGCCAACTAGTGTACAAACTATGGGTCGACATCTAGTGCCAACTGGTGTACAAACTATGGGTCAACATCGAATGCCAACTGGTGTACAAACTATGGGTCAGCATTTAGTGCCAACTGGTGTACAAACTATGGGTCAGCATTGAGTGCCTAAATGGTACACAAACGATTGGTCAGTATCGCGTGCCTAAATGGTATACAAACTATAGGTCAGTATCGCGTGCCTAAATGGTGTACAAACTATGGGTCAGCCTCGAGTGCCAACTGGTGTACAAACTATGGGTCGACATCTAGTGCCAACTAGTGTACAAACTATGGGCCAGCCTCGAGTGCCAACTGGTGTACAAACTATGGGTCGACATCTAGTGCCAACTAGTGTACAAACTATGGGCCAGCCTCGAGTGCCAACTGGTGTACAAACTATGGGTCAACATCGAATGCCAACTGGTGTACAAACTATGGGTCAGCATTTAGTGCCAACTGGTGTACAAACTATAGGTCAGCATTGAGTGCCTAAATGGTACACAAACGATTGGTCAGTATCGCGTGCCTAAATGGTATACAAACTATAGGTCAGTATCGCGTGCCTAAATGGTGTACAAACTATGGGTCAGTATCGTGTGCCTAAATAGTGTGCAAACTATGGGTCAGTATCGCGATGCGGGAGCAGGTAGTGGCAGTCACTGGCACATAGGATACACAATAAAGTAGATACTGCCTCGCTGTGAGGTTGCTTTTCTCTCCGGCGTCTCCTCTCTACAGTTTGCTGCGTTTGGTTTCTTTTAAAATGCGTCAATCTGTCTTTCACTTTCTGTCGCCATAGTTGTCAATCTGCAGTTGATTTTTCCCAAGTACCTGTGCCTTTGTTGGTATCTGTCAGGTCACGTCTGCATGTCTTTATAACGTAGCTTTAGCCTTTCTGTATGCCTTCCTGTTTCCAGTTCTCCATACAGGAGGTCCATTGGAATACGACCATTCTCCAAGCGGGAGACATGTCCCAGTCAGCGCAGACGTCTCTTGTATTTTTGCTTTTGTGAGTACACATTCATTGGAGACAAAGTCTCGCCATGATATACCAAAAATATTCATTCTCTTTTCTTAAGGAGCATATAGAGTCCAGGATTCGCTACCGTACAGTAGCGTGTTCAATACACAAGACTCAGAAATTTTCATTTTAGCATTGTCAGTCACCTTTTTGTTTGACAGACTCTCTTAGTGAGATTTAAAAACATGCAGAGGCCTTTGCTATTCGTCTGTGTGTCTCTGCATCTAGGGAATAATCGTCTGAGGTCCTCAAACTCATGTACAGCCAACAGCTGATGGCCATAAACACTAATGTTTGGTGGGTTTTCAACCCTCATTCCCATTACTGGTATACAAACTATAGGTCAGCATGGTGTGCCTAACTGGTATACAAACTATAGGTCAGCATGGTGTGCCTAACTGGTGTACAAACTATAGGTCAGCATGGTGTGCCTAACTGGTATACAAACTATAGGTCAGCATGGTGTGCCTAACTGGTATACAAACTATAGGTCAGCATGGTGTGCCTAACTGGTATACAAACTATAGGTCAGTATGGTGTGCCTAACTGGTATACAAACTTTAGGTCAGCATGGCATGCCTAACTGGTATACAAACTTTGGGTCAGCATGGCGTGCCTAACTGGTATACAAACTATAGGTCAGCATGGTGTGCCTAACTGGTGTACAAACTTTGGGTCAGCATGGCGTGCCTAACTGGTATACAAACTATAGGTCAGCATGGTGTGCCTAACTAGTATACAAACTATAGATCAGCATGGCGTGCCTAACTGGTATACAAACTTTGGGTCAGCATGGTGTGCCTAACTGGTATACAAACTATAGGTCAGCATGGCGTGCCTAACTGGTATACAAACTATAGGTCAGCATGGCGTGCCTAACTGGTGTACAAACTATAGGTCAGCATGGTGTGCCTAACTGGTGTACAAACTATAGGTCAGCATGGCGTGCCTAACTGGTGTACAAACTATAGGTCAGCATGGTGTGCCTAACTGGTGTACTGTCACAGACCTCTGGGTGACCTTGCTGGACCGTGGCTCGTAACTGGTAAATAAACTATACCTTTAACAGCACTGAACCCGAACGCA
Organism: Candidula unifasciata; assembly: GCA_905116865.2. Lineage (NCBI taxonomy): Eukaryota > Metazoa > Mollusca > Gastropoda > Stylommatophora > Geomitridae > Candidula > Candidula unifasciata. The sequence goes on along the minus strand of CAJHNH020001302.1, from coordinate 755,552 downwards.
CACAGAGCACTAACAATCTTTATTGTAATACAGGTAATACAATAGACAGTTGACTTCCGCTGTGTGGCCACCTGTGCCTAACTGCTCCCAGTATGTTCAAACAAGCAATTTAGTGTCAAAGCATGGGGTGCTCCTAACTGGTGACCAACAAACTGTTAGGTCAGTGCATGGTGTGCCTAGACATGGTGTACAAACTACCCTAGGTCTAACTATGGTGTAACTATGGCAGTCGCCTAAACTGGTATACAAACTATAGGTCAGCATGACCGTGCCTAACTGGTGTACTTGAAACTCCAGCTAGGTCAACCGCGGTCATGTGTGCCTAACTGCCGTGTACAAACTATCCTAGGCGCTGGTTTCACCGTGCATGGTGTGCCTAACTGGTGTACTCAAAACTATAGGTCAGCATGACTGTGCCTAACTGGTGTACAAACTATAGGTCAGCATGGCGTGCCTAACTGGTATACAAACTATAGGTCAGCATGGCGTGTCAACTAGTGTACAAACTATGGGTCAGCATCACGTGACAACTGGTGTACAAACTATGGGTCAGCATCACGTGACAACTGGTGTACAAACTATAGGTCAGCATGGCGTGCCTAACTGGTGTACAAACTATAGGTCAGCATGGCGTGTCAACTAGTGTACAAACTATGGGTCAGCAACACGTGCCTAATGTGTACAAACTGAGGTGGCATGGGTGCCTAATTTACTCAAACTATGTAAAGGCTGATTTACTCTAACTGGTGTACAAACTATGGGTCAGATGGTTACTCCACTTGTGTACAAAACTGATTTACTGTCAACTGGTGTACAAATTATGGGCTGATTTACGTGCCAATGCGTAAAGGAAATGGTCATTTACTCCACTTGTAAAGGCTGATTTACTCCACTTGTAAAGGCTGATTTACTCCACTTGTAAAGGCTGATTTAAATAAAAAGGTAAAGAATCTCACTTCCAGTCCATTTTCTCCAGGTCATACCAGTGTGTTGGGAAACAAGCAGGCGGATAGAGTGGCCGGTTCTGCATCACTTGGTGGTGAATTGATATATGACAAGCTAGATGTTGTAAGGACCCATTGGGAACGAGTGAACAGTGTGGAGACACAAATGGATCATTACAGTCTGAAGACAATGGTACTGAGAGGAGTTACCAGGGGATCTGGCCGACGCTCGACACTCAAGGGAAAGACAAGAGGTATATATAATGAGACAGTTACTGGTACCATCAGAATTGAAGCTCTTGGCTTGCTGCTGAAGATTGTGGCATATTCAAGACAGGATAGTAGGCAATATTGACTCATCACCATGGTCCCTCACTTCAGATGTTTGTCTAGAGCAGGCTGTGACCTCGACTCTCTTATCCTCTCTTTCACTCTCAATAATGTTACTTTCATTTGTTTGCTGGTATTGTGTCATGGGTTTCGACATTTCATACAACTGTTACCACAGCAACAAGTACCCGGCTTGGGACTATAGAATATATGGTGGAACATTCTCAGCAAGATATGTATGAAAAGTTTTTCAGGGTACAATCAAAAATGAATTCACGTTGGGTTCATCAGATAAGTATGGAATATATCATTAAGCACTTCACAAATGGCTGGCCTAACCTTAATCTTTGTGCTGGGTGATACAAGAGGTCAAGCCATGAGCGAGCCGATTATCTTGCAGACACTGTTGTGTGCTTGATTAATATCCTACCCCAAACAGGGGAAATCCACAGTCTAATTTTTCAGGGGGTGGTAGATAGGCTGTATGCAGTTGTGGGACCTAGGCTGCACTCTCTTGTGGGACGTAGGTGGGTTGGGGTTAAGGCCTGTTCTAGATGTTTAGGGTCGTTAAAAGCATCAGAAAGCTGGAAACCCAGTCTTACCACCCTCTAAAATGTTGGACTGTCCTGTGACGTCATCTGGGGTAGGATATTAATAAAGGGCCCACTGTGGTCCTGTCCTATCTTGAACTGGACAGAAGTGATGTTATTAATGCCATATACAGCACTTATCGCAAAGAGGTATACGACAAAGAGCCTGCCTCCGTATCCCTGTCTAGACTGATGGACACGCTAGTGCAACCCATTGTATTACGGTAAAAAGGAAAAAAATCTACATTATAGTTACTCATTTTTCAAGGTCACATACTGAAAATTGAATCCCTAGTATCTCTACTCTTCCTCGTGTGGTTTCTGGGCCCCACTTGGAGTGGGCGGGGCAGGAGTAGGGAGAGAGATCCACAGCGCTTATTCATCCTTGTCATAAATGGTGACCAATTATGGATTTGCTGAAATCTCATGTATTGAGCAGAAAGACGCAGATATTGTAGCCTGGTTGTAAATATCCCAGTACAACGTGGCAATCGCCTATGTAAGAGCCCATGCAGAAGATGTACCTCTGCTCTGTATTAAAGCATGCCCATATTGTATGTAATTCATACTTAAATTTTTTTTTAAAAATCCTTTTCATGATTATTTACCAGATAATATTGTGATTTACAGCAGTTTTAAATTTTATTTTTTGTGTGGATGGATGGATATAGATTGTTCATTTCCATGTTATGACTTGACCATTCAACACTGTCTCAGATCTTCAAAGATAGCACAAGGGATTCAGATGCTACATTTTAGCACACACTAGTGGAAGAATGGAAGAATACGGCTGGTTTTAACATCAAATATTCTTCTGTCAGCAACCACCTGGTGGCAATCACATCACACACCCTGTAAGTAATCACCTCACACATCCTCAGCAATCACCTCACACACCCTCTCAGCAATCACCTCACACACCCTCTCAGCAATCACCTCACACACCCTCTCAGCAATCACCTCACACACCCTCTCAGCAATCACCTCACACAGCCTCTCAGCAATCACCTCATATACCCTCACACAGCCTCTGAGACTTTTAAACATTTAAAAAAAAAACAGTATTTAGTCAGTCTTAATGTTTATTAGTAATGTTTATCAGGTAATACTTGCATCAGAACAAAAACACAGATCCATTTTTAAATCACATTGTAAGGGAACAATCTTTTAATTTATGCTCAGTTTTTATACATATTCTGCAGTTGGGGTATCCATCAGGCATGGCAACACTGTCCAAATCTTCCATTCACAGTAGTAGAATACACTAGTAGGCTATTTGAAGTGGCCCACTCCCAACCTCACACACATATAATTATACTGTAGATATGATATAAATATATTTATATAAAAGAAAAATATACTGAATATTATTACTAAAATAGCTCTTCCAGTTAACAATACTTTAAGATTACCACAAATTCGTAAATGGAAGCCACAGTAAGAAAACAGCATGGGTGAATCATGGGATAGTCTCTTGTTCTGACCAAAAACTTGCCCCAACTGTCAAAGTTGATGAGTGTTGTAGGAATGATGATTCCACTTTTCTTTGTGGTTTTTCAGCAATGGGCAATTACAAAACCAGGCATTCAAAGATAAAGCTAATGATTAAAGGTGCCAGCAATTCAGCTGCTTACTGCAACTTTGTGTTATTTTAGCCATAAAATATTGTTTTTCCAATTTGACTACACCTTAATCATGTTTACATAACAATCACACAAACAAATGGCAGTAACTGGTAAATACTTTAAATGGTAGCCATGACAACTGACAAAAGGAGATCAATTCTTTTTGTTTCACACTTCAAAATATCTCTGTTGGCTGTTATTCTGAGAATAATGGCGACGACTTTAATTCTAGAGGCTAACACTATTTGATCCTCATTAAAGTAGTGTTTTCTTTTCTTATCTAGGCTGAATTGCCAGGTCAACCAGCCTAAAATATATAAGAAGATCAGGAAATTCTCTAGAAGTAAAGCTGGCCACCATATTTACTACATCCCTATTCGAGTGTCAACTGATCTACAAAAAATAGGGGGCTGGTATCATATATCCCTTACTCTTCAAGTCATGGATAAAAGCCTTGTACTTGTTTCATACATATCTTCATAAATGCTTCAATGACAAAAATTAATAATGGGAATGTTAGTGAATTTATCATGCGATATTCAGATAGCTTAATATTTCATCAACAACTGATTAAGTACAAAAATACAAGTTAAGAAGTAATACGATAACAAAATGTGTAAGCCAACATGAGAGAAATGTTCTTTCTCTATCACACAGTTCAAACACCAAGAAGTAAACAAGTCATCACATTACAAATGTCATTATACCCTTCATTGTGCCAAAAATGCACACATTAACAATAAACATATGATATACCTCAGCATTTGTCATTTATCATGCTGGTAAAAGTCACTGTAAAACCCTACATCTGACATCTGCCAAGCTGATGTAATTCAGGGAAATACTCTAAATCTGATATGAGTCAAGCTGATGTAACTCAGGGAAATACTCTAAATCTGATAACAGTCAAGCTGATGTAGTTCACAGAAATACTCTAAATCTGATATCAGTCAAGCTGATGTAACTCATAGAAATATTCTAAATCTGATATCAGTCATGCTGATGTAACTCAAAGAAATATTCTAAATCTGATATCAGTCATGCTGATGTAACTCAAAGAAATACTCTAAATCTAATTTCAGTCAAGCTGATGTAGTTCACGGAAATACTCTAAATCTGATATCAGTCAAGCTGATGTAATTCATTTTAAAAAAAAAACAGTGATGATGGGAATTGACATTTTTACAATTTGAAATCATTTGAATGTTATTTCTCAAAAAAAATTTGCACACCAATTTATGGAATATTATTCAACTGAATCTCAGATTCTTTCACATGGCAAGTACAGCATTTTATGAGTAATAATGAACAATGATAATGTAATAACAAATAAAGGTATGCTTGCTTTTTATTTTCAAAATTGTTAAATGTAATATAATTTATCATATTACACTCTGGTTACATAATTTATATATAAAAATCCATCTTCCGTCTCAAATAAAATTTAAAAAGGTATAAGACCTTTTTCATGTAATTGTTGTATCAAGCATATGGTAGGTAGGTAGGTAAGTTGTACCCCACCAGGACATCACACAAGCAAAAAACACCTGGTGACACAAAGTGCCACCATGCGGATTAGAATCTCCCGTGGAGAGATTCTGGAAACTCTGTTCAGCCGTTAGGTCATATTTAAGCCCGGCTTTATTTATGGCCCCTGGCAAAAGCCAGGCTGGAGCTTCAAAATAACTAACAATTGCATCCCACAGGGCGACCTTAAGCATATGGTGCCACACCCAGACTTTTATAGAACAGTCAGCACTAAATGGGTAGTATGGTCAACATCATGCTGGGTCCCTTCCTGCATTCAAACAAATCATTTTTACAAACAAAATACACTGTAAAAATTCCCCCACCCCCCACCTTGATTTACTTGATTTTACGCCATTGTTTAGTGAAATTAGATAGACTTCTTTTTCTGCATTTGTCCTTAAAAGGGTGGATTAGCAGGTTGTATTGCGGTTTGCAGCAAAGCTGTGGTTTTCACTAGTTCGTCCATTTTTATGACATGCTTGTTGCAGGGGTGGGTGAGGGGGGTGTGAGGGGGGGGGGGGGGGGGGGGGGGGTAGATCTAGACCTCCTTTTCCGCCTAAACTGGAGCCCTGGAACCCACAGGGGGAAATGAGATATATACTCACACCTCATTTCAACAACATGAAATGGAATGTGGTCTGTAGTGGCTAATAACATTTATATTATGAAAAGATGAGAATAATACTTAGAATCAAGCACAACATCCAATGGAAATATCTCTAAAGCATTTAAATCATTTAAAAAATGTTTAAATCCTACTTTTAATGGATGGTGAAGTCGTATCTGCAGTGGACATTTTAAATAAAAGTACTGAACTGATTTTGTGCACTGCTTTCGAGATCTGCTAACTTAATGTCTGCTTTAGTTGTTTTTGCTCTTTAAAACTAACACTGTACTTCTATTTTTCATAACAGAAATGGTCACGAAGAGAAAAGCATGATCAAACAAACTCACAGGAAAACTGGCTCTCATTGATATCTTTACTTCTTTCCTCTACATCTGTGAGTGCCAATCATTGTATTCCATTCTGTATACCATATTCTTCTCTTCATAAAACTTTCAAGTATTAAAAATGATGGAAACATTTTATGCAAAGGCAGGTAGACACAGCCAAACACTGTTTAAAACCACAGAGGACAATTTGCAGATGCAAAAATAGATATCATGTAATGAACAATCCATGCAGACAGCTATCAAATAAAACATCCCTTCCAGGATGGCTGACTGTGAAACAACTGTAGCAGATGCCTGAGACAGGCTGTGAAACTTTATGAACTACACATATTATGGTCAATGTCTTTATTCTCCACACATGGCTATTTGTTAATAAAGACTGCATATGAAGTAACACAGCATAATTACTCTGCATGTATATAATTTAGATGTTTTAGAAAGCTCATGTAAGTGATTTACTGACATAACAATGATAATTTCATGATGAATATACAACATGAGCTTTAATCCATGTAACCAGAATTACACAGAATACCATGTCTAAGAGGGAGTCGCCATGGCCGAGCGGCTAGACGCTCGCCTGCGGATCGGAAGGTCGTGGGTTTGCTCCCTGGCGAAGCCGAACTTTTTTTCATAACTGACTATGGCTCCCAGGTCGACCTCAGCCTTCAGTGGCTATTGGGTGCAGTCCCGGGAAGTAAAGGCGGCGGGGGCGGGCGTGATGCTGACCACATCACCCATCTTGTACCGACTGGTCTATAAAATACAGGTCTGACCTTATATGCCCTATATGCCTTAAGGCGTGGAAAAGAATCCTTTACTTTACCATGTCTAGGACATTTTCAAGGTCAAGGTAGGATGCTTAATAACCAACTCAACCTGGGAACCATCAGGAGAGGTACTCTAGGATACCCGCTGCAGCTGAAAACTTCTAGGATACCCGCTGCAGCTGAAAACTTCTAGGATACCCGCTGCAGCTGAAAACTTCTAGGATACCCGCTGCAGCTGAAAACTTCTAGGATATCCGCTGCAGCTGAAAACTAAGCACATGTGAGCGTGCCCAATGTACAGTGTTGCTGATTGTGAAACATACAGAATGGCGTAGTGAAATGAAAGACAATTTGTGACACAATGTATGGCTGCCACTGGAATTGAATGAAGTGATTTTTAAGTTATTAAACACAAATAAGGCATACATTAGGAATTTCCATTACAGACGTTTTCAAACATCTGTACAACCTGGCACACAAACAAAGCTAGCATACAGTTCTGATAGTGTCTCTCAAATTTAGAGACACCATTGATATGTTTGTAGTTACTGTGTAACATATAAACGTTAACAAATTACTGTGTAACATATAAGCTTTAACAAACGCCACAATATATCACTGTTAGTTCTGAGCTTCTGTTCTACTGTGTATTCATTAGGAATATGTGTGTTTCTTTTCATAAAATTTTCACAAATATATAATTTCCTTCTTTGACTGCTTAGAAATAAGATCATTTTGTCTTTGTTCTCTGCGACAGTATAATGTTTTCCTTTCTCTAAATTGTAACAAATTTATTTCCTTTCCTTTACTAGTAGTTTATTTTATTTGTTTAACGTCTACAAATTTATGTTTACCCATCTGTGCTAATGTTTTCAACTGCAGTAAATTTAACAATGACTAACTCTACATAATGAGATTCCTCTGCTTAATTTGTAAGCTGAAAACAGTGAATGCATTTCAGAATCCACATTTTGTTCACTGCTCCCGTTTAAAAGTTCCATCATAAATAATGAAGAATATAAGAAAAAACAGACTGTATCAACAGGAGAAAAAATAAAACAAAATGATGAATAAAGGAGAGCAAATATCAAGAAAAAAGCTAACCATAAGACACCTATTAATACCTACTCTAACACAGTAGCCATTTTATGTTATATCTTCTTCTTTTACATTGCGTTCAGCTTCGTATGCTCAGGTCAGACTGTCAGGTGGGTTGTCTCTATGAAATTGCATGTCAGCTGCAGATCCGTCATGGTTCCCCACAGCTTGCTCTGCACACTTTGCTCTTGAGGCCAGGTTTCTTTTTGTAGTTTTAGGCAGAGTGGGCAGGTCTGCAGAATGTGCTCAGGTGTTTGTGGTCCTGTTTGACAGGCACACTGTGGGGACTATACAGTCTTTTTTTTTTGGCATGTGGTAGCTGAGCCTGCAGTATTCGGTTCTTAGGTGCACATTTTCCTTGATAAGTGTTTTGATTTCTGATAATGACAATGAATGGGTGTGTTGTTTCTCCTTTGTTCCATTTTTATTAGTCTCTGCAACAACTCACTTCTTTTTATTATTATTTTAGTTTTATTTATACATGTGAAAAAAAAACACCTTAAGTTTAAGAAAGCACGGCATATCAACTTCACTGACACAAACAAATTTTTAATTGATAGTGAAAAAATAAGTACAACTCGACATTAAACTATAAAACTGTCTAATACCCATTTTTATTAGACTGGCATACTTATACCAGTGGCACATCAGACGTGCGATGCTACTCATATTTTTATAAACCAATCGGCACTTGGTGGACGATGTGAATACCATGCCAGCCACCTTTACTTCCCAGGACCTTAGTACCCATTTTCGGCTGCATGGACAGGACAGCCAAATTCAATTCTGGAAAAAGAAATCTGACTCAATGCAGATGTATATCTAAGTTCCTCCGGCAAGCATCTAGCCGCTACACTACTGCGGCCCCCCAGTGCCTAACAGCTACACAGATAATCCTAACTGTATTAGGGATTTAACCCTGACCTGTATCTTGGTAGACAACGTAATGATAACACCAGCCCTGACTTTTCTTACATATTCTAAACAAATGCTGTGGTGGCAATATAAATTATATTTACTGAAAAATCCAAGCCTTCCTCTGTGGGTTCTGGGACCCCACTGTGGGCAACAACAACCTAACAACCCCCTCCTCCTCCAATAGACTCAATGCCCATAACGATCATGTCATAAAAGGTGACTAACAAGAAGTTTGCTAAAACAGGATGTGTTGCACATATCACAACCTAGTTGGAAACTACAAATAACATTTAATGATGGTTCTGCACCACTTGGTGGTGAACAGATGTATAACAATAAAGATTTTGTTAGGACCCTTTGGGAGAGAGTGAACAGTGTGCAGGCACAAGTAGAACATTACAGTCTGAGGAGAAGGATGATGCGGGGAGCTACCAGGGGATCTGGCTGAAGCTCAACACTCAATGGAAAGGCGAGAAGGATATACAATCAGACAGTTACTGGTACCATCGGAATTGGAACTCTTCGCTTGCTGCTGAAGATGGGGGACAAAGCGCTTATGGGAGTGCCCCGAGTGCTATGATATCAAATCTTAATTCAACATTCCATTTGATGATGAGCACAGAAGAATAACTGATTAACCGCTTTAAACAGAATTGCCTGTGTGTGAAGTAAGCCATGGACTATCGAGCCCAAGTCTGCATTCTCAATTAAGTCTACACTGTTGCTGCTCTTGATATTATGACGTGAATGACTATATGATATGTCTGTTGTAGACAAGTGTTAGACAATACAGTCGGGCGAATACAAAATAATGGTACATTATACCAAAAGCCTTTCTGTTCAAATAATTTTACTAAAATGGCTAGTGATTTTTTTTTAAAATACTGAAAACTAAATTATTGTTACAAAATACATGTTTGGGAGTATAAATCTAGATATTCTGAACATGCTCTGTTTCAAGAATGCAAAAAGCACATGCTCTTCATAAGATTTAAAAAAAAATATCAAGCTACTTCAAGAAGATTCTACATAACTGTTTAAAGAACCATTAATCTCATTAATTTCAATCAAGAGCAACTTCCTACCCGCCCAAACTATAATGCAGGTTACTTAGCAACCATCATTGGGTGCCCTTATAAAACAACAGTCAACTGCCCAAACTATACTGCTTGTTACCTAGCAACCATCATTGGGTGCCCTTATAAAACTGTGCTTTACAGTTCAACAGGATTCCTGGGATTTGCCCTTGTTGGATTCCTATCCAAATAGTGTCTGTCTCCTTGGATGCTGACCTTTCAGTATTCAATTTTAGAGGGTAAACACAATTGTTTTCAACTGTTCACCTCTATTAATCAAGGGGATTCTACTTGAGGAGCTACAATTGCAGTTGCAATTAGTCCTAATGATCACAGTTAGATTGCTTATATGTCTTCCTACAGTCCATGCCATGTGATTGGCTATCATGGCCGTCTACAGCCTTCAGTCTCAAGTACTTTCAATCATTTCCTGAGACAACGAATGTCAATCATTTCCTGAGACAATGAATGATAACTGCTAATATAGTGATAATGAGCAGCCAATAAAATCTCAATATAAAACGTTAATGTCTACAAGCTCATTAAAATATGCAAACATATTAAAAACATGAAAAGATTAATACTGAATTTTTACAAAACAAGTAAACCGGCAAGAACGCATGTCACTGTAATTAAAGTTACCTGTCAAGCAACACTGTAAACTGAAAATGTTATAAATCTGTTTGTTTATAAATACTGTGATTCTGTTTTTACCACCTAGAATAGATTAAGGGAGAAGTCTGCCACAGATCAAACAACAACATCTCCATGCTATTATTTAAACTTTTTGCACATTTCAAGTTCCTGAAAGAAAATGTTGACTGCTGCTGGGCTTCCTGTTATAAATTAACGTAAGCTTTATGTATACAGCTTAAGTTTATGCTAAGGGCTGGAGTAGCCAGTGTCGCTCCGACCTTTCTCGGTAACCTCCTAGGTCAATTTCACTGGGTCACTTCTTAGGTCAGTTTCAGTGGGTCACCTCCTAGGTCAGATTCAGTGGGTCACCTCCAAGGTCAGTTTGACTGTATGACTCTTTGTTTCCCTTGTGGACCCCAGTAACATGCAGGCAATGTACTGGCAATACTTTGCCATAACTACATCCAGAGCTGTTTGAACAAAGCAACTAAATGTTCATTAAGCAGTAAAATATTGGCTGTCACACAAATTGTAGAATTTCTGCCTTGTTATAAACCTAATCTTACCCTGGTATACAGGCAGTTATATCTGAGCGTGTTTAACATTTGTATTTAAGTTAAAATGGTTAATTTATTTGCTTCACCTATAATTCTAAACTGTGTGAGACACAATGAAAAAGTGCAAAACTGCTGTTTGGGTATTTTTTCTTTAAATCTGCCTTGTCATAATGTAAACGGTACCAAAATATCTAACATAAATTCTCCTTTCCTCTTTTATCACAGGAACATATCATACACCAAACATAACAAAACAAATACAAAATAACTGTCTATATACCCCCCCCCCCCCCCCTCTCCGCCCTCTTTTCCCCAATCACCACATTTTACTGAGCTTTGCTACATACTGAACACGCCACTTATGGCAGCCAACTGAACACACCATATGCAAAATGAATATGTGCAAATGATGGGTGCATAAACATTATCTTACATTAAGTAAAAAAGCGCCTTAAAGATGCAGTTGAAACAGAAATGTCACACAACATCAGCAAAGTTTCAAACAATTTACAGTGCCTAGAATATCTTCTAAGAATTAATTTATATGCATCTGGCGTGATAAATACTTAAATATCACAGGCTAAATTCCTCTTCAAGTAGTGCCAAGTAAGGCATATCAAAGTAAAGTACGGACAAAATCTCTTCAAACAACCAATAGATGCACACACAATAACTGTTCAAATAACTGTTGAGTGCCGTGAGTTTATTAAGCTCCCTTTGCTTTTACTTTGAACAGTACTTGAACGAATGCTGGGGAATGCTGGGAGGGCGCCTTCTTTTGGGATCACATCGGCATAGAAAGACTGCTGCTCTTCAATTTCTCGCTGAAACTGGTCCTCTAAGGCCTTGAGAAGAAAAGTTAAATAAAAAATTTAAATTACACATGATATATATATATATATCATTTATAATATCACATAGTATACATGTTTCATCCTATTTTACTAACTTTACAATTCACATTTCTTTGCAAATTAATAGTGTACACAGAATTAATATGAAGGAATGCAACACAAAAGTTTTTGACACATTTGTTTGTTGGTGCTGTGCCACAGGCCCTCCATGCGGTTTAACCTTTGCACTGCTATGGCCAATCTTCTTCTAATTGTATTGTTAATTATTTTTTAGCCACAGTACTCACAGTCTGTGACATCTTCAGTTTCTTAATTGGTTACTGAAATTTTGATTAACATGTTGTTTTGTCTGAAGACATTATTTTTGACTGTTGAGAAAAAGCTTTTCATTTACACTTCTTATTCTATTAGACAGAATTAAATATTCAAATGCACTGGCAGTGCTTGAAAGTTCTGGAAGTGGATTTCTATTTATTAAGAATGGATCACAATTGTCAGACTTACCTTTTTACCTATTACATTTTCTGCATCAATATTCAAAAACTATGAGGACAGACTCAATCTGATCTAAAACCAATCTGATGTTTCATCAGCTGTTCTGACAGCTACTTTCTGTTCATGATACAAATGTACTGAAAAAACTCTGACTTTCACAGTTCACAATTTTTGGCCAGGGCCAACATTGGAAGCAAGCAGCAGTTACACTGTAACCTAGGATGCATGATCAAGGAGACAACTAAGGAAGGTTGGAGCAAGAATGGCCATCTCGTCCTGTAGAAAATCCTTAGCAGCAAATCCAAGCAATCATTAAATAGCGATGGAATCATAGTCAGCTAACTAAAGAATAGTTTAAAATGTTCCACACATCAACTAATACTTTTTAAAAAAATATATAAATGTGTGTGTGCACGTATGTGCCTCTCTATGGTAGCCAAACACGCACACAATAACAATAAACATATGACTTTACCTTTGTCGCGCGCTCACGCGCGTGTGTGTGTATATAAAACATTTACAAATAATGGTAATTTGAATTCACTCAGCCACCTAAACAACAATTTAGAATATTGATGAATAGTCCATGCATCTACTAATAATATACATTCACACAAAATGACATACTGAACAAGTGTACCTGTTTCCTTGGTATCAGCATGGCTTTCCATTTGTTCATATCACTAGCAAACTGGTCATCAAGCTCTTTGATTTTCTGGGTCTCCTGCTCCATCAGCATCTTGCGCTTTTCAGCCTACAAAACAATCATTTCATTGACTCAGTTTATCAAATATTTGATTCACTGACTAAGGAGAGGCATTACATAAACACTTCTAGCATCACAAAGAAAAGATTTACCGCAACAACAACAACAAAATTGGGGCGGAAAGGGGGGGGGGGGGGGGGGGGGCAAGAAAAAATAATATGTTTTTAAATTAATTGTTTGCCCAAGTGTATTCTGGTCTAATTTTTGGATGATACTTTTTGGTAAAATTTGACAGAGAAAACCGACTTCCGAGCCCACCAATTGCATATAGCAAAGCCCAACTCCTTCAATGCTAAAAATTTCCAGGATGCCACAGTGGAAGAAATGAAGGCTTTTTTGGACTGAGGATCTAAATGGAATACTTATGTATTAAGCCTAGTTATTGGGATTATTGGACAAATGAGGGATCTGACTCTGTTAGGTTTACTCCCAGATTTCGAAATGTTATGACAAGACTAATTCATGGCCTTTTGGAGTTTTTTTTTTACACCTAACTGATAAGGAAGACAGATTTCGAAAGAATATATTATGTTAGGCCTTTCTTGGAAAGTCTGCTTCCCACTTCTATCTGCCAAAGCAACATTTGAGCCTAGATAAGGGGATGATCTTTGCAAAACAAAACAAAAACAAAAAATCCTTGGCCATCAAGCAGTATATCAGGGATAAGCTCACAAAATTGGGCATCAAGTCTTTCCTTCTCTGTGAAGGTGAGACTAGTTACATTCTGAATGCAGAAATCTACACTGGTGCTGCACCAATGCCTATAAAAGACTTGGGCATAGAAGGAAATACAGTCGCTCGTCTCCTGACCTCATGTGCAATGGAAACTAAATCTCATGTGGTTGTCATGGACCGGTTCTTCTGTAACTCCTGCTAAATATGCACTGTCAGAATTACACATAAGGAATTGTGGGAACCCTGCAGCAAAACAGGAAGCAGTTTCCTAAGCCGCTGAAAAAAGTTATTAAAAAAACTTGCTAGGGATGACAGTCGCTATCTATATCAAGATAGTGTAACATGTTTAGTTTGACAGGATAGAAAGCCCATCACATTTACTTCAAACAACCATGATCCAGCCCAAAATGAAGTAATAAACAGAAGAAATAAAGATGCCAGTGTGCAAGAAATACAGATGCCACAGCTGGTGAAGGACTATATGAGTGGCTGTGACAAAAATGACCAGATGACCCATCTTCACCGGTCTCGTCGTCCTTACTGCTGGCCCCTGCGGCTTTTCATACAATTTTGTAAGTGGGCCAGTTACAATTCTTACATCGTGTATACTTCAAAGCAGCAAGCTACTTTAAAAAAGCCAGTTTATTTAACATGATATATTCAGAAACTGTGCCTGCAACTTATTGGTGAAAAAAGGACATCAGCCCTCGCCACCCATAAAAGGAACCCGGTCCTCAACGGACGACCCCAGGCAATCATTTTCCAGAGATTCCCCTGGGACATCGCCTAATCATATCTGTGTTGTGTGCATGGAAAAGCATTCCAGGTACAACAAGCAAAATCCTGGAGTGTCTTACAAAGACAATCCATGCAAGAAGGTGAAGAGCAACAGCTGGTGCTCACTTTGTAAGTAGTACCTCTGTGTGAAACAAGGCTCATCCTGCTAGGTGGATTGGCACATAAAGGTGGAATATTGGCAACAGATGAAACATTGACTTATTTTCTACGTCTCCAAGTTTTATCTTATTCTAACCACTTGTTTGCAAGTAACTAAATATTTTTGTAGATCATATTGGTTTTTCGCTTTAATGTCCAGGAGTCTAGCAATAAGGGACAGTTAGGTTCTGAGTCTCAGGTCTGGTAGGGTTAACACGCCCACGGAGAACAAATAAAAGAAATTGAATATAACCCTCCCCAAAAAAAGGATGGCAGGGCATATGACTGAATTAATGTGTCCATAGGAAACAAAGAATGAAATAAAAAAAATGTGGTAAAGATCTAAATGAAATAAAGAAATTACCTGCAACTGTTCTAATTCCTTGACAGTGGCTTCATTTTTATCTCTTAATGCCTTCAGCTGCCTCCTGTGTTTCTCTTCTTGTCTCAGCTGTTCAGTCTTCATCCGTGTCTTCTCACTCTCTTCAAACTATTGACAATATAACATCAGATTATTACGCTGTTTTCAACTGATGTAAAGATGTTTTTATTATTATGTTATTTTTTTAAATTTTGGTATCAGCTCTTTGATAAGGCTGATGTGGCCCCTTTATGGTCCTCTAGAAAACCGACCAGTGCTTTGTTAACTCCCATATTTTCATGCCCAATGTCTCCAATGTCATGTCCACCTTCATGCTGGTCAACTCATACCTCTTCTTCTGGTAATAATAGATGTTTAAAAAAAAAAAGGACAAAATAAACACAATATCATTCTTTTAAGTGTTAACGGGTTCTTAACTCTGGCGAGAAAAATACGGTTTTTTTCGTCCATTTCTGGACTTTGGTCTTGCTCTAAAACTTGAGTATTGTGTGCACATTCATTTCACATTGGTGGCATATTTGTACGCATATAGCTGGTTGCTCACGTCTCAGACAGATGCATTCCAATTTGGCAGGAAGCTATCCAGATTAGTTGCCTTGTATGACATGCTTATTGTGGAGGCAGTGGGTCAACTCTTTTTTATTCTTTTTTTCACCAGAATGTAGCCCAGGAACCCATGGCATTTACTAGAATGAAGTATTACAGTTTCAAAGAAAGGATGTTTGTTTATGAGTCAGTTTTTCTTGATGTTCAGATCTTGTAAAACATTAGTATTATTCTTCTTCTTGGTGCATTGTCAAGGGTTAAGGTCCTCAGAGCAAAAATAATACTCAGAGAGTAACGATCATTTCAAATATTAATTATTTATTAGCTGTGGAACAGAACAATCACTGTATTTATCTAGCATATATATATATATAAATATATATGATATGATATGATTTGGTATGAAACTATCAAAACTAGTCTTCAACATACTGAAAACAACAATCATGCATGGACCCAAACACACACACATATGGAAGCCAGTTACTCAGAAAAACTAGAAGAATTAAAATAAAGCCTGCTTTCTCAAAAAATAGGAGCAAATTAACAAATCATTGACTAACTTACGTTTTTAATTTTTGTTTTGTCGTCCTCTGGGGTGCCAATATTACTGAGTCTTAAGCTCTGCTTAAACATCTGAGCCCTAGTTTTGGCCTCGCTCTTAAGAATCTTTGGCAGACGGCGTTTTTCCATGCTATGTCTATTCAACATCTCCTCTTCCTTTGTTTGATTGAACCTCTTTAAGTTTTCCATTTCCTGTAACAACACATGACTGTCATTAGATAACAATGACAAATTCACAAATAAAGGCAATCAATTTATGTTAGCACATTGCACACAATGCACACACAAATGTCAGTGGGTGTCTGGTGTGTGTGTGCATACATGATTATCATTGTTTAAAACTCTTTACATAAATTTGTAAATATCTGTCAATACCAGTGATTGTCCAGAATTTCTCTCATTTTTGTTCTGAATTTATCCTATTTAATGTTCATAAATTTTCCTTCATTGTTTGCATGTTTTAACACACCAGGATATACCAATTTATTGGCTTCAATGGAGGGGCAGGCACACACAAACAAACAAAAATGATGAATTCAAGAAACCCATATTTTAGTGCAGCCTACTGGGAAGCAAAGAACACAGTAGCCCGTCCCCCCCCCCACCCCCCACCTTCCCCCTCAGCATGTCATAGGAACTAAGAAAGATAAGTAAGCAACATCATCCCATCCTGCAAAACACTTTAGCTGCAAATTCTGCTAATCATGAACAAGGCTACAAACGAATCAAGTTTCTTTTTGCAGATTAAATGCAGACATGTGAGTGTCCTGCAGGAAGGTAAATCAAATAGCAGTGCCAGTAAACTGAAAGGTAGTTAGGTGGTTAGCTATATGTGTCAATTAGTACAGCTCTTTTATTAAATTATTTTTCCCAGGAAGGCTAACCCGGTCAACAAAAGCCCGCAGAAGTCGGATGTGTTGGTCAAAAGGTGCAAAAATCGCAGCCATGCTGTACAGACACAACGCAATTACATCTTTGAATGAACGCAGAAGAAAAAGAAGAAATTATTTTTCACTTATAAATACATTTTCTAAGTGGCAGACGTAATCATGCACCAAAATCTCTCAACACTAGCACAGATTATTTCTTTCCATCCTTCTTTCTCTTGATTTATGACTGTCTAGCGCCTTTAGTTTCTGCTTTTCTCTCCATTTTTCACAGTCATCTTATCAGTAATTACAACATACATGCAGTGTCTTTCTTTTTGGGTCTTTCTATTTGTCATGTTATTTTCAGCATACTCAATCCAAAGAGTTGTTAATTACAATTCTCAACATGCCGCTTCTCTATTCTAGTTTTGTGATTTAGTTCATAATCTTTATATTGACAAGATAATTATGGCAGTTTTTGTTTGCCTTTTATATCTGTACAGGAAGATTATGTGGCCTCCATTTTTGACTGAAATGTCCATCTATCGAGTGAGTTTAGTTTGCTGACTGGCATATACAAACATGAGTCTAACAACATATGCCTGATTTCTGACAGGGGTCCTTTCCTTATGCTTTTACTTTTATGTTAGTGCCCAGCGCTGCTCAAGTGCAGAGTTGTCCTCACTTATCTGGTGGATGCTGCAGCGCCTGAACTGCATTTACCACACCCTTATGAACACACAGTGTCAGTCCTCTAGCAATAGGTGGCACTACTAAAGACACTGTTTAGGATTCTAACATTAAGTAAGACAAATGAATGATCACAAAAATCAGTACACAAGGTACCCACCTTCTGATGCCTTGTGAGCATCTGATGGCGTTTGACGAAAAATAAATCTTTCAGTTGAGTCTTCAGAAGCTGGTGCCGCTCGTGCAGCTGGCTTTTCTCCATCTCCCATACACTGGTTTCACGGCCTAGAGAAATTATTGAACATTTTAAGAGGGTAAATTTGTAGTAGACTTTTAGAAAAATCAAGCTAGTCAACAGACTTAGTTGCTGATTGCTAAAACCATTGATAGCAACAAAGGAAACTGAAACATTGATTTCTCACGGATGTTAACCGCAAGCCTCATGTTAACTAAGATGTGCCACTAAAACTTGATGATTTTTCACTAAAATTACCATACTTTATTGCTTAAGATTTGCTGGATAAATCTGCACATAACTATAGATAATAGCTCATATATCAGATCAAACACATAATATCTTGACACACAAAAAATAATTTTTAACAACATATGTTCCTGTTGCATCATTCTACTATGGATCAAGAGAAAGAAAAACACCTGAAGAGAACAGTGACAGAGAGTAAGTAAAAAAAACAAAAATGAAGGTCCCTTTTCCTCACCTTTAGGCGTATAGGGCATATAGAGCTAGATCTATATTTTTATAGACCAGTCGGC
This sequence comes from Candidula unifasciata, assembly GCA_905116865.2. Taxonomy (NCBI): domain Eukaryota; kingdom Metazoa; phylum Mollusca; class Gastropoda; order Stylommatophora; family Geomitridae; genus Candidula; species Candidula unifasciata. The sequence continues at coordinate 736,973 of CAJHNH020001302.1, read as the reverse complement.
ACAAGATGGGTGATGTGGTCAACACCTTTACTTCCCGGGACTGCACCCTGTACCCACTCATGGCTAGGTTGACCTGGGAGTCAAGGTCATTTGTGAAAAAAGTCCAGCTCTGCCAGGGAGCAAACCCACGACCTTCCGATCCGCCCACGAGCGTCTAGCTGCTATGTTACAGCGACTCTTGTGACGGAGAGTAGTTTACGGAAAATGAGGCAGAGTCAGCCTTCACAAATGTCGATACAAAACAATGAAGATAAATTGGCTAGGAAAGCACGCAGGGTTGGAGAACTGGCTAGAGAAAGAGAGATTTCCAGGCATGCCGTGACGAGAGTGATATTCAGGAATGGACCTGCTGATTGATAATTCTCCTGTTACCTCATACAGGAGAGGGAAAAAATTGTTGTGGGTTTAAACTTTTTGAAATGTAAAGACTAGCTTCCTTCCCATCTGCACAAATAAGAAAAATTAGCGCTTGTGGTGGATGCTTGCCTTTTTCATAAAAACTAAAAGAACTAAAAATGAAACAAATTCCCACAAAGTATATACTCTGAAAATACCCACTTCTTAACAACTGCTGTTTTTGTTGTAGACACTGGCTTTCCAACATGGCAATCTTCTGTCGATGCTGGTCTGCAAGTTGCCTCATCAGTTTCTCCATCTTTTCCATCTGATTCACTATGAACACTCGCTCCTGATGGAAATTTAAGCAATAAAATTCCGGTAAGGCAGCTAAAGAATAAAAATGGCTGTAAGACTGAGCATATTCTATGCTGTTAATAACAGTATCTACAAAAGATAAAACCTTTCTTAATAGAAACTGATTCAAACTATATTCCTGATTACAAACAATACTAAAGACATTTCTTAGGGCTCTTCATGCTGAAATGATCTTGTTATATGCCCTGCAATCTGAATGTCACGGGTTCTTATTAGAACTAGACTATTCCATTAAATCAAGGCTGAAATGTGGAAATGTTCTCAGTGACACCTGAGAGCTACAGAGTTCGCATGCAATGTTCTCAACAGACAGCCCATTGTTCTGCAGAGAAAGACTAACGCATGCAATGCTCTGAACAGACAGCCCATTGTTCTGCAGAGAAAGACTAACGCATGCAATGTTCTCAACAGACAGCCCATTGTTCTGCAGAGAAAGACTAACGCATGCAATGCTCTGAACAGACAGCCCATTGTTCTGCAGAGAAAGACTAACGCATGCAATGCTCTGAACAGACAGCCCATTGTTCTGCAGAGAAAGACTAACGCATGCAATGCTCTGAACAGACAGCCCATTGTTCTGCAGAGAAAGACTAACGCATGCAATGCTCTGAACAGACAGCCCATTGTTCTGCAGAGAAAGACTAACGCATGCAATGCTCTCAACAGACAGCCCATTGTTCTGCAGACAAAGACTTAGCCATGTGTGATTTTTTTTTTTTAAATTATGCAATGAACTTGAATCCTTCATCTGTGACCACTTTTTAAAAACAATCATCTTCCAGTATCGTTTTTGGTGATTCGTCATTTCAGCAATCAGTAGGTCATAATGGTCCCATTTTCATAGTTTGACAATATTTTTTTCTTCCCCCTTCATCGTCAAAAAAAGAAGCCAGGTCCCTCTACCAACTTACACCAAGTTATCCTCTCCTTTGTTATCCCACGCAGCTCACTCCATGCCTTCCCTATCGTTTCCTGTCTCTCTCTAGTTCCCTCCTCCATACTGAGGGGAGGGATTTATTCCTCTGACCCAACCCTGTGAGTTCCAGTGAAAATAGTTTCCATACTATTTACATAGTGGGTTCGCTCCCTGGCACAGCCGCACTTTTAAAAAAAATGACCTTGGCTCCCAGGTCGACCCAGCCTTGAGTGGATACCGGGTGCAGTCCTGGGAAGTAAGGGTGGCCAGCATGATGCTGACCACATCACCCAACTTGGTCTATAAAATATAGGTCGAGCCCTATATACCCAATATGCCTGAAAGGGGTGGAAAAGGGTCCTTTACTATTTACATATTTTCTCACTGTCTTCTATCTGACGCCAGAATATTTCTCTCTCATCTTGATTTACTGGAATTTATTTAGTTCTCTCCCAAAGCACTACATTAGTGACTTCATTTCAACAGTAATTAGTGCATTTTAAACTTCATCACGATTATAGTTGGCCACCTTACTTTTCAAAACCCATTCAAAGCAAGTTTCTTCTGTCAAATTCATGACTTGAATATGGTTGAGACAAGAACTGTTTTCCAAGATAGCAAAAGTGGTAACATTAGCTTTGCAAACTGAAGTAAAATAATAAAGTGGGTTGTTTTTTTTTTAAAGTTAAAAAAACAAACTTAAACTGCTCTGCCTTTTTTTGTGTGTGTTAATCAACATTAAATCACAAAATGCTTCATTTTAAAAAAATTTGCTTAGTCGAAAGGTGCAGTTATTGCAGTCTATCTGTGTATAGTTGACAAAATAACATGCCAACTACCTTATTAAGGGCAAAAGAAGAAGCAGAAATGGTCAGCAAACCCCAACTTCCAACCAGATAACCAACACAACTGTCCCTTACACAACTGGTGGTTCAGAAAAGATAAGAGTGACATAAAAACAAAACATGCACACATAGCGAAAAAATTAATGAACACTGAAAAACTAGTGCTGTGAAATGATTAAGCTTATATAGTAACAAAAGACCACAAGCATTAACCTTCTCTTCCATTTCAATCTGCTTGGTTTCTCGAATTTTCTGAGCTATATCCTTCTTGTTGTCCCGGGGCAAAAGATCAAGTTCCTGTTTCAGAAGTTTCATTTCCTGCTTCTGCTTCTCTCGAAATAATTTCAACTCTTTTTCCTTAAAAAAAAAAAACATGTGTCATTGAAGTTGTTTGATTCTTTTTGTTAATTAATGCAAAATACTGTCAACATATTTGCCAGGGATAGTATTTAATTAGCCTGAATATGTTTCTGTATTTTGAGGGGGGGGGGGGGGGGGGGGGGGGGGGGGGGGGGGGGGGTGTGGGGGGGCCTTTTATTTTAGAAGTTTAATTTCCCTTTACTGTTTAAATCCCCCAAAAATGGTTTAACTCTTTTTCCTTGGAAAATATTTGTCTAATGGTTTTTTATTGGAAAATATAACATTTTCTACTGAAAGAGTTTGTGTTTGTAAATGTGAAAATTTGATTTATTTAGCGATACATTAAAACAAAACTAAAAAATTGGTGCATCCCTGTAGAGGAGGGGTACCAACACATCAAACACAGTCTACTAGTTCCCCAAGCAGCCGTGTGAAATAGTCTGAATTGGTGTGTGTCATTATGTCTGTATTGAAAACTTTTATTGCTGTTTGACTCCCTCTGGCAGGCTAAACTACATAAAGTAGTCAGCTGTTTGACTCCCTTTGGCAGGCTAAACTACATAAAGTAGTCAGCTGTTCGACTCCCTCTGGCAGGCTAAACTACATAAAGTAGTCAGCTGTTCGACTCCCTCTGGCAGGCTAAACTACATAAAGTAGTCAGCTGTTCGACTCCCTCTGGCAGGCTATAAAGTATTCAGCTGTTCGACTCCCTCTGGCAGGCTAAACTACATAAAGTAGTCAGCTGTTCGACTCCCTCTGGCAGGCTAAACTACATAAAGTAGTCAGCTGTTTGACTCCCTCTGGCAACTACATAAGTAGTCAGCTGTTCGACTCCCTCTGGCAGCTAAACTACATAAAGTAGTCAGCTGTTCGACTCCCTCTGGCAGGCTAAACTACATAAAGTAGTCAGCTGTTTGACTCCCTCTGGCAGGCTAGGCAGGCTAAACTACTAGACTACATAAAGTAGTCAGCTGTTTGACTCCCTCTGGCAGGCTAGACTACATAAAGTAGTCAGCTGTTTGACTCCCTCTGGCAGGCTAGACTACATAAAGTAGTCAGCTGTTCGACTCCCTCTGGCAGGCTAGACTACATAAAGTAGTCAGCTGTTTGACTCCCTCTGGCAGGCTAGACTACATAAAGTAGTCAGCTGTTTGACTTCCTCTGGCAGGCTAGACTACATAAAGTAGTCAGCTGTTTGACTCCCTCTGGCAAGCTAAACTACATAAAGTAGTCAGCTGTTTGACTCCCTCTGGCAGGCTAAACTACATAAAGTAGTCAGCTGTTCGACTCCCTCTGGCAGGCTACTACATACAGTAAAGTACTCCCTCTGGCAGCTGTAGCTGTTTCAGGCTCCCTCTGGCAGGCTCGACTCTCTCTGGCACTACATAAAGTAGTCAGCTGTTTGACTCCCTCTGGCAGGCTAAACTACATAAAGTAGTCAGCTGTTCGACTCCCTTTGGCAGGCTAAACTACATAAAGTAGTCAGCTGTTTGACTCCCTCTGGCAGGCTAAACTACATAAAGTAGTCAGCTGTCTGACTCCCTCTGGCAGGCTAAACTACATAAAGTAGTCAGCTGTTTGACTCCCTCTGGCAGGCTAAACTACATAAAGTAGTCAGCTGTTTGACTGCCTCTGGCAGGCTAGACTACATAAAGTAGTCAGCTGTTCGACTCCCTCTGGCAGGCTAAACTACATAAAGTAGTCAGCTGTTTGACTGCCTCTGGCAGGCTAAACTACATAAAGTGGTCAGCTGTTCGACTCTCTCTGGCAGGCTAAACTACATAAAGTAGTCAGCTGTTTGACTGCCTCTGGCAGGCTGCATAAAGTGGTCAGCTGTTCGACTCTCTCTGGCAGGCTAACTACATAAGTAAGTCAGCTGTTTGACTGCCTCTGGCAGGCTAAACTACCTAAAAGTGGTCAGCTCGAACTCCCTCTGGCAGGCGAAACTACATAAAGTAGTCAGCTTTTTGAGCCTCTGGCAGGCTAGACTACATAAAGTTTGAACAGCTGTTCGACTCCCTCTGGCAGGCTAAACTACATAAAGTAGTCAGCTGTTTGACTGCCTCTGGCAGGCTAAACTACATAAAGTGGTCAGCTGTTCGACTCTCTCTGGCAGGCTAAACTACATAAAGTAGTCAGCTGTTTGACTGCCTCTGGCAGGCTAAACTACATAAAGTAGTCAGCTGTTTGACTCCCTCTGGCAGGCTAAACTACATAAAGTAGTCAGCTGTTTGACTTCCTCTGGCAGGCTAAACTACATAAAGTAGTCAGCTGTTTGACTCCCTCTGGCAGGCTAAACTACATAAAGTAGTCAAAGGACCCTTTTCCACACCTTCAGGAGTATTAAGCATAGAGTGCTAGTAGACCTGTATATTATACATCAATTAGCACTCAGTGGGTGATGATGTCAACAGCGTGCCGGCTGCATTTATTTCCCAGGACTTTACCCACTTAAGGCTGGGTCAACCTAGGAGCTAAGGTCATTTCTGAAAAAAGTTCAGCTTCATTAAGATTTGAACCACGAACTTCAGATATGTAGGCGAGCATCTAGCTGCCAAACCATGTAGACCACTAGTTGTAAAATATGAACTGCTGTAATGTTTAAAACCCATCCTTTGCTGTCATATGCTCACCCCTTACCTACCCATGTTTGCAACCTCACTCTCTGGTTCCCTTCTCTGCATGTTTTTAGGTCTGCTTGTATTTCTATGTCGGCTCTGTGGCTAAGTTGATGCAAACGCTTCATATTGCCGGGGTGTCGAGTTCGATCTCAGCTGCGGACCATGTGCCTTGCGTTGGTTTCGACAGTGGTATCGGGGGAACCAACCGTCCAGAAACCAATGGTAAACTACTGGGCGTAAATTTGCCTAGAGAAACCACACAACAGCCAGGGGCTGCTGGGGTTGGTTCTGCAACGTCCTGTAAAGGATACACAACTAACTAACCTGATTTCTATGGCCCTGTGTGTTCCAGTGTAATGATATTCTAGTTCTATTATTCTGAGGTTTTAATAACAGTGTCCTATTCAACGGCAGCATCTTTTCTTAACCTCCTGATATAATGACATAATTTATTTCTCTCCCATAGCTCTACATTAGGTATTCTATCATTACAAGTAATTTTCTCTATTCTGTGCAGGCACCAGTTAATGAATGGCTACCATCGGCTAACTCTGACTGCATGTTTTGTTTATTATTATTTTTCTTCATGCTCTAAACTCATTTTGCTAAGAAAACGACTCAGAAAATCCATACACTTTGTTACATATTCTCACTTACTTGCTCTGCCTTTAGTTTCCTGGCAGCATTCTTCATGTCTGCTTGTTGCGCCTGTTCAGCTTTCTCTATCAACATCTTGTGTTGCTTGTTCAGTGCATCCAGATCTTGTTCAAATGTCTTCTTTAATGCCTGGAATACAAAAACAACCACAAAATAGAAAAGTTTCAAAAGGCTTGCTAAACTACAGTTAGATATATATATATACAGATAAAGCTTTGTTAAGCTTTTTCTATCAACATTTTGTGTTGCTTTTTCAGTGCATCTAGATCTTGTTCAAATGTCTTCTGCAATGCCAGAATACAAAACCAACAGCACAAAGTCAAGTTTAAAAGGCTCGCTAAACCAGACTTAGATATCTACTTTTTCTTTTTCAGCACTCCGAGCCCTTGAGGTTCACTGATGCAGATATCATCCGCCTCCATTCATCTCTCTGGTTGGCCTTTTCTGTCCACTTGGTGACACCAAGTGTTTGCAGGTCTGTCTGGATATTATCTCTCCACTGTCTTCTTGGTCTGCCTTGTGGTCTAAGACCATTCATCTCCCTCGTTATACAGTTTTTACTTCTCTGTCATCTGACATTATTTGAATATGCCCACCACTGATAACTGGCATCATGAGAGCAAATAGATATCTACTAGATGAAGAATAAATCTTCATAGATATTCAAATATCATTAAAAGTATTTCTCAGTGGCTCTGAAATGGCTAACAGAATAATTTATTAATATTTATTAACAGGATACAAGAACCATGACTGACTGATAGAATTAAAGGACTGTGTTCACTGAACTGTGTGATACTAACTATTAGTTTGACCTCTTTCCTAAAAATTTCATGGCACCAATGAAGATCACAAGTTGACTACTTGCTTATAACTATTTTAAAAAAACTAACACTGTTGTATATATGTCATAGTGAAGCAGTAAAATGCCTCAGCAGCTGTACTGGTCCCAAGACTGGATGGAGTTTGGGGGGAAAGGGGGGGGGGGGGGGGGGGGGGGCTAATCACCCACTAAAAAAAAAAACCAATAAATTGAATGTTGATGAGGGAGGCTGGAAGGTGCTGGACTGGTTGCCATACATGACATCACAAATTTTGAGCAAGAGACCCTGGACTGGAGGAATAGACTGCCAGCCCTAAATGAACTATAAATGGTACAAAAGGATGATGATGGATAATAAGTTAAAATATAAACTAAGCAAAGACATACCAAACGATCAGCTTCAAACTTCTTCTCCTTAGCTTCCAGAATGTTTTGATTCTTGTACAGTAGGTCAGTAATTTGCTTATTCTCCTGCTTCTGTAACATCTTCAGCTCACGAAGATCTTGTTTTCTGCATCAACAAAGAACAATTATTAGGCTTATTAAAATCATAATGGATTACTGAGGAAATTCTCTGTGTGGGATCAGAGGCCCAAAACTGGGTACATCGGGGAGGGGAGGTGGAATAGACCTATTGCCCGTTAGCAAGCATGCTGTACTCAGTGACTAATTCACTGAAATTAGATGTGCTGGGCTGTAATTCAGACTTTACTGAAATCAGATGTGCTGGGCTGTAACTGGGACTCTACTTTAAATTAGATGTGCTGGGCTGTAATTAGGACTCTACTGAAATTAGATGTGCTGGGCTGTAATTCAGACTTTACTTAAATTAGATGTGCTGGGCTGTAAGTTGGACTTTACTGAAATCAGATGTGCCGGTCTGTAATTAGGACTCTACTGAAATTAGATGTGCTGGGCTGTAATTAGGACTCTACTGAAATTAGATGTGCTGGGCTGTAATTGGGACTCTACTTAAATTAGATGTGCTGGGCTGTAACTGGGACTCTACTTTAAATCAGATGTGCTGGGCTGTAATTAGGGCTTTACTGAAATCAGATGTGCCGGTCTGTAATTAGGACTCTACTGAAATTAGATGTGCTGGGCTGTAATTGGGACTCTACTTAAATTAGATGTGCTGGGCTGTAACTGGGACTCTACTTTAAATCAGATGTGCTGGGCTGTAATTAGGGCTTTACTGAAATCAGATGTGCCGGTCTGTAATTAGGACTCTACTGAAATTAGATGTGCTGGGCTGTAACTGGGACTCTACTTTAAATCAGATGTGCCGGTCTGTAATTAGGACTTTACTGAAATCAGATGTGCCGGTCTGTAATTAGGACTCTACTGAAATTAGATGTGCTGGGCTGTAATTAGGACTCTACTGAAATTAGATGTGCTGGGCTGTAATTCAGACTTTACTTAAATTAGATGTGCTGGGCTGTAAGTAGGACTTTACTGAAATCAGATGTGCCGGTCTGTAATTAGGACTCTACTGAAATTAGATGTGCTGGGCTGTAATTAGGACTCGACCAAAATTAGATGTGCTGGGCTGTAATTGGTACTCTACTTAAATTAGATGTGCTGGGCTGTAATTAGGATTCTACTGAAATTAGATGTGCTAGGCTGTAATTCAGACTTTACTGAAATAATTAGTTATTCATTCATTCATTCAGTAGCATGTCCCTCGCGGAACCTCGCTGCCATAACAACCCTCCGGAAAACCTTCCTATCATGAGCAAGATGTCCTGCGTCTGATACACCCATCTGGAGATCATCTGCCACATCCTGCACCCATCTTCTCCTTGGCCTTCCTCTTCCTCTCTTCCCAGGCATATACCCCTCCATTATTGTTCTCTCTAGACTTCCATGACATTTCAAGTGACCAAAATATTTCAATTTTCTTTGTTTTATTGTCTTTACTAGCCAACCCTCTTCAATATTCAGCTCTTGAAGTTTGGATGCATTTGTTCTTTTCTTTACCCAAGATATTCTTAGAACCTGTCTGTAACATTTATATTCAAATGCATTTATGTGCGCTGTTCCGCTTGTTTAGTAAGTGTCCAGGTCTCACAGGCGTATGTTGCAATGGGAAAGATGCATGCTCTTAAAAATCTGACCTTTGTAATTCTATCTGTACAATTCCATAATTTATTCAGTTGTTTTAGTCTTTGAAGAGCAATTGATAGTCGCCGTTTAATTTCTTTCATTGTGTCACCATTGTTGGTAACCAGTGACCCAAGATATTCGAAATTTTCCACCACTTCCAATCTTTCCTCATTAACATATATTTCCTTCTCCATGGCAGTTTTGTTTGTATGCATTATCTTTGTTTTTGCTGTGTTAAGAAATAAGTTATGATTTTCACTATTTCTTTGGAGTGAGGTTAATAGGTTTTCTAAACCATTTTGTGATGTTGATAGTAATACTGTATCATCAGCATAACGAATTTCTGGTATTTCATGACCACCAATGTTTAGGGCATCATATTGTTCCTTGTTTATATCATCTCTTACATTTCTCATGATATTTTCGGCGTACAGGTTGAACAAATACGGTGACAGCACACATCCCTGATGGACTCCTTGCTTGATGCCAAACCAGTCTGATGTCTCTCCATCTATTCTGACTGCTGCTTGTTGGTCTTGATAGAGCATTTTAATGAGCTGCACTATATGTGATGGAAAGCCCATATTCCTCATGATTTCCCAAAGCTTCTGATCTTGTACACAGTCAAATGCTTTTGAATAATCCACAAAACATAAGAACAGATTTACATTAAATTCTCTACACTTCTCTATTATTAAACGCATGTTGAATATATGATCTCTTGTTCCTCTTCCCTGTCTAAATCCAGCCTGAGCTACATTAATCTCTTCTTCCATTTTCTTATGCAGTCTTCTCATTATAATTTTTAGTAGAATTTTACTTGCATGACTGATCAGGGCAATAGTTCGATAGTTTGTACATAATTTCAGGTCACCCTTTTTTGGTATTGGAATGAAGATAGTTCCCTTCCAGTCTTTTGGCCAAATACCATATTTCCATATTTTTTCACATAATGCATGATAGATTTTTATGCTTTCTTCTCCTCCCGCTTTAATCAATTCAGCTGGTATCTCATCACATCCAGGTGATTTACCATTTTTCAGGCTCCTTATTGCCCATGAAATTTCATGTAATGAAGGTTCAGGTTCTGCCTCTACTGTTACTGGTTCATGTATATCATTCATATCCTCACTGTCATTCATATCATACATTCCGCTGCAGTATTCCTGCCATCTTCCTAGAATTTGTCTAGATTCTGTTAAAGTATTTCCCAACCTGTCACAAATAACATTTAACTGAGGTTGAAAATTTCTTGTCAATAACTTCATTTCCTTGAACATTTCGTAATCTCTTCCATTTTTATGATGCTGCTCTATTTTAATACAGCAATCTTGTACATACTGATTTTTATCCTTTCTTGTGTACTTTCTTATTTCTCGTGTTAAAAATTTATACTTCATCCTACTGTCATTGGTTTCTCCTTTCTTTTTCAGTTCCCTTCGTTGTTTTATTAGTTCTAACGTGTATGGTGTGATCCATGGTTTATGTTGCTTAGTCCTGGTGGGTATTAAGTCTTTAGCTGCTGTTATCAAGATATCCCTAGCTTGTACCGCCAGTTCATCAGGTGTCATTTCCTCTTGTACAGACATCAAGACCTCAAAACGGTTCTTCACTTAGTTATGCTGTGCTGTAATTAAGACTTTAATGAAATTAGATGAGCTTGGCTGAAAAACGCAGATATCACAGTCTAGCTACAAACCATAAAACAATATGTCAACTGTTCTTTTCAAAGTGAACGCAGAAGAAGGAAATTAAGAAAATTGGTGATTGGAGAATAATTTGCAGAGGCAGAGGGAGACCAAGAAAAAGATATTGGACAGTTTGGCATCATGGCATGCAAGAAAATTTCAATAAGAAATAACTGGCACTACTCCCTGGGTGGGTTCCATGGCCTTATTTGGGGGAGGGGGGGGGGGGGGAGAGAGAACACAGAACTTTAACAAGCATGTTGTAGGAGGCGACTAATTAGAGGTGTTTCTTTCAAAGTTGGAGTTGAAAGGCGGGAAAACGGCAGTGGCCGAAATGAAGAAAGCAAGTGAGTGATCCTAAATGGGACATAAATTTAAATATATGACAAAGGGTGCCCCATTTTTATGCCAGTGATGCATCAGGAATATAATTTTTGACTCATATTTTTACAGACCAGTAGGCAGTCTGTGGATTGAGGTAGTCAATATTACCTAGGTCACCTTTTCTTCCAGGGACATTACCTGGTACCCATTTAAGGCTGGATTGACCTGGCAGCCAAGGTCAATTCTCAAGGAGGGAAATCTGACCCACTGAGGATTCAAATCCAAGACCTTTGGCTCAGCAGGCAAGCATCTAGCAGCTGTGCTACTGCAGCTTACATAACAAATGGCTTTCCTTCTTTGATAACTTAATAATAAACATCCGATAACAAAATAGTTAATGTCAGAGAGAGAGAGAGAGAGAGAGAGAGAGAGAGAGAGAGACAGGGGTAGTGAGGGAGAGAGAAAGACGGGGGTAGTGAGAGAGAGAGAGAGGGGTAGTAAGGGGTAGTGAGGGAGAGAGAGACGGGGGTAGTGAGAGAGAATGAGAAAGAAATGGGAACAAAAAGCGGGGGATGTTCGGCTTTAAACACCACTACCCAAGATATTAGAATTCTATGGTCTAACCAACCACTGCCTTCTCTAATAATGCCTAACAACTGAATCACGATCCATTTTGGCTGAGTTCCCTCGAAAATAGGTTACTTGAAGCGTTTCCATGTTGCATTGTGTGACAATATAATTTGCTTACAAACTTCTGTGTTCTGATTGTATTCGTATTACAAATCGACAAGCGGATGTTGTAAAGTGGATATACAAGATTTTCATACTTTTTTGTTAGATTACAGCAATTTTAACTTTAATTCATGGGAGACAGTCATGTTGTGATGTGTGTGTTACTGTTTCTAGTCAGTAGTTCGGATTTTGGGGAACTGGCTTTTTTTTGCTTTTCTACTTTAAATGTAGAAATCTTACTTTTAGGGAAAATACAAACAGGTAATTTAGAAGCCATATCTGGAGAATATTGACAGTTGTCAGGTGCAAACTATCTTGTGTTGGAAGAAAACTATTGCTTTCATATTGACTGTGCTTAAATGGTGCAACCACACTGTGGATAAATTGTGTCAAGATATTTAGGAGCTCTAGGTAAGTTGATGAAAATAATATTTAATTTACTAACTAACCTCTCACAGCAAGTCATTCTTTGCCTCTTTACTAATTGTTGACTAACAGTATAATTATATGTTGTAGCAGTACACTTCGCGAACACTGGCTGTAAACTCTTGCAGAAACTTCTGGTTGTTCATCCACTTCTTATGCATATTTGCAGTTGTATGGTCTGTGCTAATTTTTGTAAACTGGCTTTTACTTTGCTTCGCGAACACTGGCTGTAAACTCTTGCGGAAACTTCTGGTTGTTCATCCACTTCTTATGCATATTTGCAGTTGAACGGTCTATGTTAATTTTTGTAAACTGGCTTTTGCTTTGCTTCGCAAACACTGGCTGTAAACTCTTGCGAAAACTTCTGGATTGATATGTGTATGTTGCTCAGCAATTTGCAGTTATATGGTCTTTTTTAATTTGCTTTAATTACCTTTAAAATAATATACCATTCATGATACTTATACGCGTTGTTGCATGCAGTAATTAGAAATATGTGTGATGTATTTTTAAACAGTTACCAAAAAATTTGCAATGATAAGGAACTGATTTCATCCAACAAGATGAAACTGGACAAATTTGTTTGTGCTGTTTGTACCTTGAGGATACATATTTAGTAGTGCTATAAGTACTGTTAAGAAAACTACTCTGGGTGAAAAAAGTATTGCACATATCAATTTCATATTGATTGTGTTTGTTTACTAATTATTAAATAACAGTATAATTATATGTTGTAGTAGTCTACTAATAATAATAATAACCATCAATCATTTATATTTATGTTATGTATGACATGTGTATGTTTCATAGCAGTATTTTTATGCGCTAAATTTGATAAAGTACAAATGTCACCCGTCCCCCCGTCCCCGCTTTTCTGATTCAACAATACCCTCTCAGAATCAAAGAGTTAACACACTGATATTTCTTTACTTTTGCTGGAACAACTTTTAGTTTATATCTATACGTTATTGATGTTTATGTTCATGTTGACTGTAGCAAAAGTATTTTTGTTTGTCTGTAAGAGCCTTTATTCTTATATTTAATTGGCACACTTATTTACCTTAAAAATGACATAAAGTTCTATAAAATATGTCGAAAATTAATGAAACTGTAGTTTAATTTGTGTATAAATCTCCTCGATAAAAACTGTCGACGCAGAGGGACTCAGTTCTTGCACAAGAGCGGGAATCCCCGTTGACCTGTTAGGCCTATAAATGGAGAAGGCCGTGAAAGAACATACGAAGGGTACAGCCACCCTTCCAGTTTTAAACGGCGACGATGAGACACCACATCCCTAAGGAAACAATAAACACCAGCTCTGTCGTACTTCAATGATGAGCTGCCGACAACAGGGGTCGAACATGAGTACAGTGTGTATCCTGCAGAAGGTACTTCTTGGCTTGTTCGGTGTCGTTATATTTCCCTTTTTTCGGTCAAGGAAGAGAAACCAGCTGTAAACTCTGGCGGCAGGTTCTGGTTGCTCGTCCACTACTGAACTGCAGTCCTGCTAGAGAACCTGAGTGTTGCGTGTGCTTCAGTTTTACAGATCTCATTCTCTTGAATACAGACTGTTGGTTCCTTGCCTCTCCGGCAGATGCACTCCGACTTCAAAGGAAGCTCCCCAATTAGTTGACTCTTCATTATCAGTTCTCGTTATGCCTAGTGGCACATGAGGCTTCAGAGAGGACTTTCCATGCTTTCCTGTCCTGTGCAATCTTCAATGCAGTTTTCCATGTCAAAGATGCCGCACTCAGGTCACTTTCCATCGTTCGTCTCCATGTTGTTTTTGGGTGCCCCTGTTTTCTCTTTCCCTCTGGTGTCCATGTGAGAGCTGTTTTGGCAGGTATATCAGAAGTCATTCTCATAACGTGGCCAAGCCATTTCCATCTTCTCTTGGTAATCATACTGTCTAAAGTTTCTTGGTTTGTAGTTTGAAGTAGTTTAGTGTTTGAGATTGTATCTGGCCAGAAAATTTTGATAATTCTACGTAGACATGTGTGGTGGAAGGTGGACAGCTTGTGTGCATCCTTTTTGGTCATCCTCCAGCATTCCGCTCCATAGAGAAGAACTGGCAAAATGATGCTCTTGTAGAGTCGGAGTTTCGTTCCTCTCCAGTAATTGTTGGATTTCCAGATTTGCCTCATCCTTCCAAAAGCAGCTCTAGCTATGTTCAGACGTGACTGTATGTCTTTCTCTGCCCCTCCCAGTAGGGACACCACATGCCAAGATACGTGAAATGTTCTACATTTTCAAGTGATTGGTTACTTATGGTCACTGGTTGTTGGTTTGGACTGTTTGTCATGATCTTAGTTTTCTTTGTATTTATTCTCAGTCCCACCATTTCTGCTGTGCAGTATAGTCTGTTACTTTTCTCTTGTATATGTTCATGTTTATGTGATAGGAGTGCTATATCATCTGCAAAATCAAGGTCCTCAAGCATGGTGAATGGAGTCCATCATATGCCTCTTAATGTCCTGTCTACTGTGTTCTTTAGTATCCAATCAATCACAAGGTTGAAGAGGAGAGATGACATAACACATCCCTGTCTTACATCCATCTTTACTGGGAAAGATGTATTGTAATTTTTTAATATTTATACTGCAGGAAAAGTCTTTATAGAAGAGAGTTGACTCTTACAACATGCTTTTGGGGAGGCAGTGGGTCTATTCTTGTTTTCCCCACAATGGGGCCCCGGAACCCACTCGGGGGACTGTCAACTGAATGGCATTAATGATTTTTCTACGCTGGGGATCAGGCCTCAGACACATGACGGACCTCATTTTCAACATTAAATGATGGAGAAGGGTGAACGTGAGAAAGGAAAGCGCGAGTCAAAGAGAGAGTGAGACAGAGGTGCAGAAAAATTGAAGATAGCGGAGGTAAAAATGAGAGAGAAAGAGAGTGTGTGTGAGTGAGTCACACACACACACGCATCGAGATAGCGAACGAATGCAGTCAAACAACAAATGCCAAAAAATGACTTTCGCCTCCAAACTTGGAGTTCACAGCCCCCCCCCCCCCCCCACTCTTCCATGGGGCCCGGGAATCGATATGCAACATCAGGATCACTAGTGTTCGCATTTTGTGCATGATCCAAGTGGTGCACCTGGTGTGTTTAGTTCTCTAGTTCTGCGTACCTTTATTATCTTTATATTAGTGCCTCTCAATACAATTTGTTACTTTATTAATGTATAACATTTAACGGCCCCAGGGGTTTCCCCTCAGTTTATTTATGGGAATGTGTACCTTTAGAATGCTTCTCCACTGCCTTAGCGTCTCTGTACTGGACTAAACAGTATTTATGTTTAACAACAGTTATAATTAAAGCAACCACAGAAGAACTGCACTGGTAGTTACACTTTTGGAGCTGCAAAAAACAGTTTACTGTAAACCTGTAAAATAAATTATTATTCTCTTTCCTTCGAGTGACGTAAATTTGTCGTGCCTGTAGCAGTGAGAGTCACCGTGGCGTAGCGACTAGACGCTCGCATGCGGATCGGAAGGTCATTGGTTTTCTCCCTGGCGGAGCCGGACTTTTTTTTTAAATGGCCTTGACTCCCAGGGCGACCCAGCCTTAAGTGGGCACCGGGAGCAGTCCCGGAAAATAAAGGCGGCCGGCGTGATGCTGACCACATCACCCATCTTGTGCCGATTGGTTTATAAAAATATAGGTCTAGCCCTATATGCCCTATACGCCTAAAGGCGTGGAAAAGGGACCTTTACCTTTATTGTTTATAGCAGAGCTACGATATTTTCGCCTTTCGACCGACACATCCGACTTCATCAACTCATTTGTTGACCAGGTTAAATTTCCGGAAATAAATTATTCCGATCATAACTTGGAGTGAGGCAACAGCCAACACATAAGACACAGCCGTCACGATCGTAATATCTTTAGTCAGAAGTTGTGTTTCTTTTTAAAGGATAATTGTTTTCGAGAGAAGGGAGTGGGGCCAAACACAGAAGATATTAATTACTGCGGCATGGCTGAGGCATGACCGTCTCCAGTACTGGAGACAGTCATGGCTGAGATCCAGTACTGTAGACAGTCATGGCTGAGATCTAGTACTGTAGACAGTCATGGCTGAGATCCAGTACTGAAGACAGTCATGGATGAGATCCAGTACTGTAGACAGTCATGGCTGAGATCTAGTACTGGAGACAGTCATGGCTGAGATCCAGTACTGTAGACAGTCATGGCTGAGATCTAGTACTGTAGACAGTCATGGCTGAGATCCAGTACTGTGGACAGTCATGGCTGAGATCCAGTACTGTAGACAGTCATGGCTGAGATCCAGTACTGTAGACAGTCATGGCTGAGATCCAGTACTGGAGACAGTCATGGCTGAGATCCAGTACTGTAGACAGTCATGGCTGAGATCCAGTACTGTAGACAGTCATGGCTGAGATCTAGTACTGGAGACAGTCATGGCTGAGATCCAATACTGGAGACAGTCATGGCTGAGATCCAGTACTGGAGACAGTCATGGCTGAGATCCAGTACTGGAGACAGTCATGGCTCAGATCCAATACTGGAGACAGTCATGGCTGAGACAACCAGAAGAGCACGAACCAGAATACTGTGCATCTCCCTAGCTATCCGGGGCATTAAAGAGATAGAAGTAGGAGAAGATAACCTACCTCATCATGTAGATGCTGCAGTAGCTTTCCATTATGAAGTGAACTCTGAAAGGCAGGCTCTGTAAATGCTCACTGTCCTCATCTTCGATCACATCATTACCTGACATTGTTCTAGAAGTTCCGTAGAGGCTTTCGCCTCTGAATTTCGAAAGTGTAGAAGACTGACTCTTCTGCTCAAAGTCTGAATATGAAATATCCTTGATGGTCTCCCCCTTGCCACCACCTGCGCTAAGCTGCTGCTCCAGATGAGCAATGGCAGACGTCAGGTCAGTTTCCGACACGGAAAAAGTGTTGAACGGATCGTGGTCGGGATTATCACACCACAAGTAAGACACAGTGTCCCGTAAAAATTTAGGTAGCAAATATGGTACATTTTGTTTTTCACATTGTGTTTGTTCTAAACAGCTTGAGTTCTTTGAATAAACTGTAGTCCACGGGGAACTCCCACAGACAGATGAAGACGATAACTTGCGGAGTTTGGCCGGGACGCGGTAGAGACTATTACAACTCCCGG
Source organism: Candidula unifasciata (assembly GCA_905116865.2). Taxonomy (NCBI): domain Eukaryota; kingdom Metazoa; phylum Mollusca; class Gastropoda; order Stylommatophora; family Geomitridae; genus Candidula; species Candidula unifasciata. Next base: position 719,606 of record CAJHNH020001302.1, on the reverse strand, counting down.
TGGTTGACATGGTTGCCATGGTGCACACCGAAATTAACGACTCTCTGTCGGCATCAAAGTCACCTCTCTGAACGGATAAGTATTCGGATAATGGAGACGCCAAGTCAGAAACACACAGCTGAGATTCAGACGACAGTTGGTGGTATCTTGGAAATACTTGTGAGACTTCAATGTGCGGTGTCAGTCTCTCGGTAAAGTCAGGAAACGCAAAGCCGCCACGCTGTTGCTGCAGCTGTTTTTCAAAGTTACTAGAAGAGTAACTTTTCAAACACGTAGAAGTTCTAACTGAGTTTTTTTGTCGAACAGATTCCAGCAAAGAAACTCTGTTCAAACCATCCCCCCTCCTCAAAATAAAATTATCATTTTTGAGTTTACCTCCACTTGAATAAAAACGTTCATTGTCTTCATAATCGTCCCCCTCTTCTGTATGTTCAAATGTCATATTTTCTATAAACTCAAGATTGCTATCCATGCTCTCCAAAGAAAATGAAGTATCACACGTACTCATAGTAATGGACTCTTCGTGTGAGCTTCTACAAACGCAAGTCCTGCGATCACCAGCTTCCGACGAAGCGCCGAAACTATAGTCCAAGCAACAACCTCGCTGCCTGGGCTCCATCTCCATGTAGATCCAACTGGAGCGAGCACTTTCCCAGCAGGCCTCGTCAAAACTGCTGCAAGCATCGTCTGTTCTTGCATATTCCTGGGACATTTTATGAGGCATCAAATTAACTACTGCGGTTCCACTTATGGTATAGAAGTCCTACTGAACAATCAGCCAAACACTGCCACAGACATGCTGAATATCACAAAACAGGCCAGTATAAAGAAAGTACGTCGTTTCCGTGCTGCTAGGTCAATCACAGACAGTTACTGTTCACTGAGTCAATCTGTGTTCGAATTGCAATCAAAAAAAAATATTGTATGCGGTTCACTTATTATTTAATGAACTCCCCGCATTTACTAGTAATTTGGAAAGTTAGAGAAATGTTCTCGCTCTTATTCTACAGAGAAATCATGTGTCCTGGAAATTTAAAGACTACTGTTTCACCATAAGTGTAACCATTTTATAAAACAGCTTGCCGTTATCTTAGCCTGCAAGTAAATTTATGTTAACACAATAGTCTGCAAACTGTACTTAGTCACGTCTATAAAAATGAATAAAGGTTAATTAAACTACGAATATATATCCGCAGGTGACTTGAGAATTGTGCACATACTTCATAAAGTAACTTTTCACATTTTAAACAGCAACTCTTACTGCATCTTATTGCAAATGTTAATAAGCTCACTGCGCCAACGTGTTCAACTAAACTGCCAAAAAAACTCAATTCACGACTTATAATAACAACGGACTCTAGAAAATAATTCATTCATTGGCTAACAAAGCACCCCTACTGACAAACCGTCATGTTTTGCTATAGCAAGGCTGTAACGAAAACACTGCAGATATTACGCATTAATCATTGCCACAATGTAACGTTGCATTCGAAGTATAATCAAGTCAGCCAAAAACTGCCAATTCCTGCCTTAAATTATACAACTTTTTCGGTGTAGGCGGGGGGGGGGGGGGGGGGGGAGAGAGGTTGGTCTGAGCCTGAAGATTTACGGTCGTATGGCTAGTGCTGTCGCCACGGACTGTGCATGTTTGAATTTTATTTTTTGCCCCCGGCAGAAAAAAACCCAGCCTTACCGAAGATTCGAACCCGGATCTGCCGTATGAGAGCCCAGCGTTCCAACCATTCGGCCAGCCGCTCCTCTAGTCAGCAATTTCCATTATTGTTTTTGAAGGTAAAGGAAATGTCACTGTAATAAAGGTGGTCAATGTGTTACAGACATCACTCACTGAGTCTTCGACTGACCTATACAAATATGGAACTAGGATCCTACCCCCGCCACACATACACCCCATGGGGTGGAAATGGAAAATTTACTTACTTGTTTGTTATAAATGATGTGGACAAAGCGTACATGTGAAACTACGATTACTAAGGGCATCCTATCTCCTCTATATGCCTATTGTAGCCCCCTTGTCATTTTCTTATTTCACGTCAAAATCTAATACATAGCCATGTGTCATAAGGAGAAAATGAAACAAAAACAACTTCAACATCCAAAGAGCGAGTGGACTGCCAGGTTGGAGTCGTGGGTTTCTGAAAGATATATCCGGTAATAATGTGTTCCTTCTAAAAATATCTGGTGAGGAATGTATATTTAATATACTATATCGGATGTGTATAAAATGCTAGCAATATCAACACATAGAATTCTTGTCACAAAGGAACGTCCACAGATCCAAACTTTAATCTGAATAGTCCGACGGATAGCCAGCATCACATCTCTACTCCAAGCAACTAACCTGCCATCTGCGATACCGATGTCAATGAGTTAACCACGATAAAGAACATTGCTATTTCCCTTCTGACAACTCTCGTCCTGGTTTGCACCGAAGCCTAGTTGCTCTGTTTGTGCTAACTCCAACTGATTTGGCAGTATGTAAGTGGTGAGCAAGTACTGTCAACATTCGTTTGCTAGCTGTTGCCAGAATTCAACGCACCATTTCTGTAGTGATGTTTAGATAGCTGCCCGACTAAATAAGCGAACGTGCTAACAGCAGCATTATGGCACCGTGTTAGTAATCCTTTTCTGAATACAACAGTGCCGCACTGCGACCACAGAGCACGACCAGTACTAGACAGCATCTAAAAACAGGCGTTTGCAGTAGGAATTATTTTTAAATTACCAGAAACAAATGCCAGCAGTAGAACTTCCGCCTCGAACTGATAGCTCCAGTTATACGACATGCCCGCAGACATGAAAGTGCCAGAGAGATGAGTAGTAATGAGAAGCAAGTTTTGAAATTCCCGCAACTTGTTTAAACTATGTGTTGGTATCGTTTAGGGCAGTGGTTATCAACCTTCCGAACGCCCCGACGCTTTAATACAGTTCCTCATTTTGTGGTGACCCCTAACCACTTAATTATTTTCGTTGCTACTTCCTAACTTCAGTGAATATGTGTTTTCCGATGGTATTTGGCGACCCCATGTGAAAGGGGCGTTTTAACCCATTAAAGGGTTGCGACCCACAAGTTGAGAACCACTGGTTTAGAGAAACAAGCACAGTAAGGGTATGACTATATGACTTGACACTGAGTGTTCAAACTAAGAAAACATTCAGAGATAATTTGTTTACCTTTACCATGCTACGCCGAAACATAAAAATAAAAGTGCTAGCATGTAAGACATTCGTCGTCTTTGCGATTTGTATTTAATTTGATGTTCTATCTTTCTTTGTCTTACCAGGAGCATTTCATATGGTATGACAAAGAAAGATAGAACACAAAATTAAATACAAATCGTAACACGACGAAATGTCGAAGATTTTTATCAATAAATCCAACGCTTTGGATATATTGTCAGAATGAATCAGAATCAACATGCGGCGCGAGAATATTACATGAGAATTTCCGGATACATCGCTACAAAAATCGGGGAAAGTTGGAGAGAATGATATTAAAGGCTAACTTTGACATTAGTTGGCGCTAAACGTCATACAACATCCAGAAAACTACGCCTGCCTTTAAAACTGTTTCTTGTCGTCTAGCAACAGTATAAGTATACAAGTAAAGGACCCTATTCAGACGTTTTGGGCATATAGGGCTAGAACCCACGACCTTCCGATCCGCAGGCGAGCGTTTAGCCGCTACATCACAGAGGTTCCCTACAATATAAGTGTAGCACATTCATTCATTCATTCAGTAGCATGTCCCTCGCGGAACCTCGCTGCCATAACAACCCTCCGGAAAACCTTCCTATCCTGAGCAAGATGTCCTGCGTCTGATACACCCATCTGGAGATCATCTGCCACATCCTGCACCCATATTCTCCTTGGCCTTCCTCTTCCTCTCTTCCCAGGCATATACCCCTCCATTATTGTTCTCTCTAGACTTCCATGACGTTTCAAGTGACCAAATTATTTCAATTTTCTTTGTTTTATTGTCTTTACTAGCCAACCCTCTTCAATATTCAGCTTTTGAAGTATGGATGCATTTGTTCTTTTCTTTACCCAAGATATTCTTAGAACCTGTCTGTAACATTTATATTCAAATGCATTTATGCGCTGTTCCGCTTGTTTAGTAAGTGTCCAGGTCTCACAGGCGTATGTATGTGTAGCACATACAGATGTGTAAAATCAATTTTTTTTCAACTACTTCACCCGGATGGCATTCTGAAAGAAGACTTGACTCCCCAGACACACAAACCTACACAAGGAAACAGTAAATACAAATATATTGATCAGGTCCTTGATGAACAGTCGATGTATTGGTTAAGAACTGGGCGATTTTCACAGGCGAGACAATAAACAGTAAATCTAGAATCAGCTGAAGTGACTAAACAAGTTATGCAGATGAAACACGGCTTTTTACAATGTCAGAATAAAGAATGCCCCCCGCTGGCGTGGAAAGAGGTCCTTTATATGTTTCCTTCAGAATAAATAAAATACCACTTCTATTGGTCCTAATATACTTTATGCTTTTCGAAATAAAGAGAACTAAATTACCGTGAAATACTTAAAACTCCACCACAAGACCACGATCAACTAAATCATGCAGCCAAACAGACACCGGACAGAGAAACTGCGGTCAGCGTGAACCGCCCAATCCCCAAGAAATCAATAATCTAGCACAGCTAAGATTACATTGAGATAAATGTAACCTCTCACGTAATGTCAAACCGGCCCTGCCTGCTTGCACGGCAGAGACGAAGAATGAGACGGCAAGTAGTCGCCGGCTACCAATATGAGCAGTGACAACCAAGTGCGCTGAATAAAAACACCTTGTATCAAGTAGGTTCTCGGAAATACTTCAAACCAAGTGTGTGAAATTCCTCAATGACGTGATCCCTGAGTGGACCGGGCAGACAGTTAATGGCCGCACGTCTGCTAGCTAAGCCAAGCTATATGTCCAACTATGACTAACTTTTGCTTCTTTGTGAAACTGCATATGCTTACATGAATAACGCGCAGTTTTAACCCTTACCGTCCAGAGAGACGGTAAATAGGACAGGGACACCGGCTCCCTGAGGCTCACTCATCTCCAAAAAAATGTACGGGATGAGGCCGAAGAGTCCCCCCCCCCCCCCCCCCCCCCCCACCTCTTACTACGACACAGACAATTTGTTAAATAGCTAAGCGGCAACCTTAATCATGTTAGAAATTCTATTTTCAATAATTTCAATATATACACTTCATACTATTTCAAATATACGTTATTATATCCATTCAGCATTATTATTGTTATATACTTAAACAAGACAAAGTAGAGAGGATCGACTTCATTGCACTGGATTGTTTTCCCAAATGGCTCGGTCTCTCTCCACAGAACGGCTAGCCGCCTGCCGAGAGCATCGCTCAGACGACGAACTCCGTAACTCCGGCGACGATCTACAAGGATCTCCGTAAAAACTGCACCCGAGAAGTGAATGACGCCGTCGTGAAACAAACTCACGACCTTCAGAAGGCGCTGTAAACGGTTTGACCACTTGGCCACAGAGACCCTTTGAGGCTCCCTAGAAAATATTTAATGTGGCTAAAATATCCTCCACCCTCGAACACCCTCAGTGTTTTGTCAACGACCGTCTGGCAATCACGCCCCCCTCCCCCTCCCTCAGCCAGGTGTCGTCACCGCAGTAGAGTTCGGCTGCCATGAATCCTGGTGTATAAACAAAACATCACAGGAAACTAAGATTACAGAACACATCATAACTACACCCTTTTCTTCTTCTTCTACTTCTTCTTCTTCTTCTTTTTCTTATTCTTCTTCTCGTTCTTTATCATCATCATCATCATCTTCTTCTTCTTCTTCTTCTTCTTCTTCTTCTTCTTCTTCTTCTTCTTCTTCTTCTTCTTCTTCTTCTTCTTCTTCTTCTTCTTCTTCTTCTTCTGCGTTTTCTTAGCGTTACCAGCTATAAACTCCGGCGGAATGTTCTGGCTGCTCGTCCACTTCTGAACTTTGGTCTTGTCCTAGAACTTGAATTCTACGTGCACATTCGTTTTACAGATATGGTTTATTTTTATGCAGACTGTTGGTTCCTCACCTCTCAGTCAGGTGCACTCCGAATTTGACGGAAACACCCACATTCAGTCGCTTTTTACAACATGCTTATCGGGGAACAGTGGGTTTATCTCCCCCACCCACCCCTCCCCCGCCCCCACTAAACAATGGGGCCCCGGAATCTACACGAGAAAACTACATATAAATTATCGTGATTAACCAGCCAGATGATTTCTTATTCCCGACGTGTTTTTGTGAGGCTGGCCATTTCTTTTCCGTTGTGGAAATTTTGTTTGTTCCAAAAGGCACAGTGTATGTCTATGTGTAACCACAAGTGTTACTTTCACCTTTCTATTGCAGAACATCAATAAATCAACATCATGTAGCAGGTCCTTTGCAGAACGTCGCTCTCATCAAGGTCTGCCTGAAAGAAACTCGGTCTCTCGCCAGCTCTCCCGCCTCGTGTACTTTCATATTTAAGGTCGGTCCCTGCCCCTCCTTCCTGGTACCATGTCTTCTGCTATTATTTTTTTCAAATCCGCCGTGGCGCTTGATATGACCAAAATATTTTAGCTTCCATGATGTTCAGATCTTTTAAGATTTCAGTATTTCTTCTCTTCTTTGTCCATGGTATTCTAAGAATCTTTCTACAGCATTTTAGCTTAAAAGCCCATATTTTCTTTCTTAAGGACTGATAGAAAGTCCACGACTCACATCCGTATGTTGCTTCATGGAAGATACATGCTCGCAGTATTTTAATTTTGATTTCCTTGCTGGTGCTTTTAACCATATAATTTTTATGTTGTTTTAATCTTTGCACTGCTATGGCCATCCTCCTTTTGATTTGTCATAGTCAAATAAACAGAGTTCACTCAAAATCAATACGGTGCTTGTGTCCACAAGGAAAACGGCTACGATGGATCTACAAAACTCCTTGTCTCTCGTCCTGGTTTTACATTCTCTCCACTGATAATTCATCTCTTGGTGTTATCCTGTTACTTGCATTACTGTCTGCTTCTATCTTAAGTGATATCCTCTTACTTGCATTACTGTCTACTTCTATCTTAAGTGATATCCTCTTACTTGCATTATTGTCTACTTCTATCTCAACTTTTCCATCCAGTGTGGGTTTTAACATAACATTGGTAAGCACTTTAATGTAGCCCAAATTTGTTAAGTCTCTGAGAGTTATTAGCAAAGTTTCAAAGCAGTTGAGGAAATTATTTACACGTGAATTGGGGGGGGGGGGGGGGGGGGGGGGAAGAACCACCACAGGATATAAACAACTAAAGACGCCCACAAAACAGCTCAGATTCTGAGTGCCGGCTAAGAGTGCTCATATGAATGGCTCACTGCCGCTGTACGCACAATATAAAACTGCAAATGTCGGTGAACTGTGCAATTTATGTATATCCACTTCAGAAATTAGCTAACCATACGGAAGAAGCACTTACTGGTTAGCCAATACACGTAGCCAACTGCTTGTTAAGACATACGTATCGGTGCTCAAGAATGTGGAAGATCCGTGACAAATTGTTTGGAAGCGGCGGAGATGTGGTTTCATAGATGAATGAGGAGAATAAACTGGACACATAAACAAAGCAGAGAAGACGTCTGGAAAAATTTTTTTTTACATTGCGTCCCAATGTCAAACGCAATGTTTTGTTGCTTTAAAGCCCCACCTTGGCTGTTGCCGGGGGCCCTAACATAACCCAACCTACATGTTGAACGGGGTTTCTAGGACCTGTCCCCGCATGATCCTCATCCGAATGGTAGCATTTTGTGTCACCGGGTGCTTATCGCTCGGTGTGATGTCCTGGTGGAGTTGAACGTCAGTTCGTCACTCTTAAAAAATATAACTAACTCGCGCGAAAAAAAGCTGATTGTCCACACCAGGAGACAATATACATTCTTTGATCATGTCATGAAAAGGAGAAAACTATATTAGTAGGAGTAGTTGAAGGGAAAAGAGGTTGAGACAGACAGCAACAAGAGAGAGAGAGAGAGAGAGAGAGAGAGAGAGAGAGAGAGAGAGAGAGAGAGAGAGAGAGGAGAGAGAGAGAGAGAGGGAGGGAGGGAGGGAGATAGAGAGAGAGAGACAGAGAGAAGATCTTGGACAGTTTGACTTCACGACATGTGCGATCATCTGTGTGGGAAATGACTGAAAATAGACAGAGATAAAGTTATGGACAGACATGACTACCAACGCCACACATCATGGACTATAAGAAGAAGCTCAAGAATGGTATTTAACAAAACGTCTAAGACACAGTGTGCTTGCTTTCCTGTCTTGGGGTCTTGTGTTTCAGATCCTAGTCGCAGCAGGTTACTCGTTTAATTGGTGTCGACTAGCAGCTCAGCCATTTTAACAATGGTAAAAAGTTCTGAGAAGTAAGGGGGTCGGCGTGATACTGATCACGTGACCTATCGAGTGTCAACTGGTTTAGCACCATATACCTAACAGATCTGTCTCAAGGTACAGAAAAGAGCCCTTTGCTTATCGTTTCTTTATCACGTAACCAAACATAGTATCCTATGTGGTTTGGTTCACACATTATTCTCATTCAGAGATATTTGATCTTCTCCTGTCATCGCTTCATTGCCCCCACATCACGGCCAACCACCCTCGATTGTTTATAAAACTGCACAGATGCCACGGGTCGGCTCTGTGGCTAAGTCGATGCAAACGCTACGCAATGCCGGGATGCCGGGTTCGATCCCAGCTGTGGGCCATGCGCCTTGCGTTGGACGTAATTTGCCTAGAAAAACCGCACAACAGCCAGGGGCTGTCGGGGTTGATTCTGCAACGTCCTGTAAAGGATACGTAACTAACTTAACATATGCCGTGAAGCTGGTTTGTACCAGTAGTATCAAGAGAAGCTGCGACCGTGGCTTAGGCGTTGAGAGTCTGACTCGTAATCCCAGCTGTGGGCCATGCGCCTTGCGTTGGACGTAATTTGCCTAGAAAAACCGCACAACAGCCAGGGGCTGTCGGGGTTGATTCTGCAACGTCCTGTAAAGGATACGTAACTAACTTAACATATGCCGTGAAGCTGGTATGTACCAGTCTACATCTTTAGATGCGGCGTCCGTGGCTTAGGCGTTGAGAGTCTGACTCGTAATCCCAATGTACCGCAATCGAAACCCATTGCAAGGCTGCGTGGATTTTTATCGTGGTATGGGGCGTCGCAGGTCGACCCAGCCTGAAATAGGTACCGGGATGGATGTCCTGGGGAAGTAAAGGCGGCCGGCGTAATGCTGACCACATTATCCACCCAGTGCCGATTGGTCTGTACAAAATATGGGGCGCTCTTCCCAAATGCCCCATGCGCCTAAAGGCGTGAAAAGGGATCGTCTATATCTGTAGATGTGAATGGCAAGATGTTTGTCTACGCCTTCAGACGTGTTGGGCTTATCAAGACTGACTCCAGTACTGGTGACGGTCATGGACCTATCAGTGCTAGACCTAAATTTGATAGACCAATCGGCACTCGGTGGCTGATGTGGTCAACATGACGCAGGCCGCCTTCACGCCGGTACTCACTCACGGCTGGGTGGACCTGGTCTGGTAACCAGGCTCATTTTGCAGTCCTTACAGCGTAGGATTTTAGGTTACATCTGGCTAGTGCAGCAGTTACGGATGCCCTAATTGTAACTTCTTTGGAGGTTGAACAGGGTATCTGGGTTCTGCCTTGTTGGTCTGCCATAAGACTCTTTACTCTCAGGATAGTGGAATAAGCCTTTAGGTAGCAACCCAGAGGAGACAAATTTATCGATCCATTAACAAAAATCGAAACAGCTACAAGTACAAGCAAACAAGTTCTGGGGGAGAGGCAAGAGAAAGAACTTGACACCGCTGAACATACTACACATAACAGGCCTAATGAAGTTCGGGCGGCTCAATGCAATATACTAACCGTAACTTTCTATTGTGGGAGACCGGGTAGCGCAGTGGCTAGCCACATACCAGCAGACCCGAAGGTCTTGGGTTCGAATCTGTATCGAGTTAGATTTTATTTCAAATAACTGACCTTGTCTTCCAGTAGATCTAGCCTAAAACGCGTACCGGAAAATGGCCTGGGAGGTAAAGCGGTCTGCATGATGTTGTTATCTCTCATCAAATGTGGATTGGCCGATAAAATATGACTTCAGCTCTGCGGCACGCGGGTGAAAAGGGTCGTTGACTAACTTTACCACCTATTGAGCTTAATTGGACTTGTCACCGTGTTGTGGGACAGGGGAAGAAGTGGAGAGTCAGTCTTCTCCTTCTTCTTGGCGTTCACCGGCTGTAATTTCCAGGGGAAAGTTCTGGTTGTTCGTCCACTTCTGGACTTTAATTTTCTTCTAGAACATGAGCTGTGCGTGCATCTCCGTTTTACAAATCTAGCTTATTCATACGCAGACTGCTGGTTTCTTACCTCTCAGGGAGATGAACTCCGACTTCGAAGGAAAAACCCCTAATTAGTCGACTCTTGTGACATGCTTGTCAGAGAGGTAGTGGGTGCACCCCCCTCCCCCATAATGGGTCTCCGAAACCCACACAGGGAGCAGTGATAGTCAAACTGACAGACAGACACAGTCCAAAATATGCAGAATGTTTCTGCTCCTGCGGAAAATCTGTTTTATCTGTAGTCTTCAAAACAACTTCATAACTGTCCTTTACCATCTGTGGATGGTGTTATCGATCTTCTACAAAAACCACATCTCTGCAGCTTTCCTATAATATAACACACATAATATGATTATCCAGGGCTCACTTTCGTGAACTAAGGTAGACTCTAAACAACTGTTGAGGACGGTAAGCCCAACTTAGTCAATCATATAATATAATACGTAGAAACGGTGACACCATTAGATAAGCTAAAACTTTTCCTACCTTTATACTTTCTTACAAAACTTTTTTTCGTACTGTAAATTTTTAGATAGTTACTAGCAGTACCCGCCACGCATTGCTGTGGCTGAGTCTGGCGAAATGGAAAAGAAAGAAAAAATAGAACACGCACGTGTCTAATATGGTTAACATCACAATCGCTGTCTGCGCAGATATACAGATAGTCTAATTTGCCGACTTACGAACACGTAGCATATAAGTGTCATTATAGTAGCGGTGGTTTAAATTGTATTATTAGGACTTTAAAATATAGTTTTTTGTTAACCACATGACAGACTCCCCCCCCCCCCACCCCCCCCCCCCCCCCCCCCCCCAAAATGAGAATATCCGAGGGAGCGTTATTAAAATATAAATAATTAAATCGACCGACATGTCCTCTCTCCCTCTCCGAAGGATTTGAAATTCATCACTTGACTATTTTTAATTGACCTTGGCATCCGTGTCCACTCAGACTAAAATGAACTGTAAGCTATCTCAGTTAACAGTTTCTGTCATCGCACCCCTTTTGCTTCCAAATGCTCTAACTAATCCTCATAAAAAAAAAAAAAAAAAAAAAAAAACCTAATAAAAAAAAAAAAAAAAAAAAAAAAAAAAAAAAAATTCTCCCTCACCGCTAAAAAAAAAAAAAATCTAGAAAAGCCCTGCACATCCTATCATATTCATACACTCTGTCAACAACTCCTGGATGCCATAACGACCAGTTTCATGCAGATTTCTGAGTTCAACAGTCAAAGGTGGCCTATCAGCGTAAAAAAACAACTTGCGTCGTGAACAGAACCGAAAAATAAATCGGATCGTCGGAAAACAAAACCAAGATGCCCATGCGATCGTCGCTGGAGCTATGTAGTTCATATCTTGTGCAACACTCTTATATAAAAACACGCGCGTATTCGAATGCAACTTTGTGTGAAATTTATAAGTAATCGGTGAAGACCTTTCGGTGTAGCTTCATGCAGAGGTCGGTCAACTGTCAAAGCTCGCCCACAAGCGGAACTAAAAACAATTCCGGGCCAGCAACGAAATCAAAAACCTATGTGATCATTGCTGTAGCTATGTAATTCGTGGTTTGTGCGACACTCTTACACTAAAAACACGAGTGCAGTCGAATACAACGTTGTGTGAAAATTTAAAAGCAATCGGTCAATAACTTTCGGATATTACCTAATACAACCAACAGAAATAGGGGAGTGGGCGATCTGCGTGGCCTAGAGGCATGGTGTCCGCCTCGAGTGTTAGAGGTTCAGAGTTCAATTCCCAGTAAGAGCTGGGATTTTTTTTACCAAGACTTGGACTTCTAGTAATTCCCTTTGGTCTCTGAGTAGTGAGATCCGTCGCCCGTAAACATTGTTTCTCCACGAAAAAAAATTCCGTGGCAGTTAAAAATCGAAAAGAGTAGCCTGGCGGTTCTGCCCGGGCAAAATTTGGAGTTAAATCTACCTAAAGTATTTAAGGATCCTCGCTGGTGCTATAGAGCCTGTGCACTGTGTATAGCTTCTTCAGACTCAGACCAGTCTGAAGAAGAACGGAGCACTTGTGGGTTATTACCCGTGTGCCAAGACAAAAGAAACCAAAGGAAATTTACATTTTTATTAATATAGAAAAGATAGATTGTTAATTATTACGGTTAAATCTGTCCAAAAAAGCATTAATTAATTAAAGCAACTGTAGCTTGGCTTAAGAGTTAAATTAAATTCTTGGTATCAACTTCAAACCTGGGCTGGTCAATAAAGTCACGCTTATATTAATATCTTGACCCCACAACAACTAACTAAAACAAATGCACAAAGCCAACGTATGAAAAGCACCAACGTGTGGGTGTCCCTACTGCCTCAGTGCAAGTGGTTAACTCAGCTCTGATATTGCCAAGCCCTACAGACGGCAGTCAACACACTTCACGCAGGGACCCATCGCCGCCAGCCGGCTCTTCTAGATGCTGCAAGCTCTTGTGTCGTCATTCGGCTGCATTCAGTTGCCGGCTCCTGGGAGATTCAATGTCCTTCAACACTGTTTTCACTTCCCCATTTCCCAACCCACGCTTGCGTTTGTCATTGTCGCTTACTTTTTTTTTTGTTGTCTTCAATTTGACTATTAGTTTCCACTTTTCCTCGGGATTCCTTTGAGGTCAGTATTTGAATATCCTAGCATAAACAACAGATAACGCCCAACCGCCTTTTTTTTTTTCGTGTGAAGGGTCTGTTTGTTATTACACTGAATGTATTTTGTACACGACACTTTAAGGCCTAAAGAGAGACCATGGAAGAAAAAAGTATATACCTTATCAAGTGACCACTATTTTTGTTTCCTTGTACAGAAGGGAGCCGCCATGGTGTAGCAGCTAGACGCTCGCCTGCGGATCCAATGGTAGTGGGTTCAGGTCCTTAGGAGCCGGACTTTTTTTCAAACATGACCCTGACTCCTAGGTCGACACAGGTATGGTCTTCCTGGGAAGTAAAGGCGTGGTGTTGACCACATCATCCACATAGTGCCGACTGGTCTATAAAATATAAGTATAGCCATATATGCACAGTACGCCTAAAGGCGTGAAAAAAGGCCCTTTACCTTACATACCTTACCTGACTTGAGTGATCAAGGTATTTATACTATAGTCCGTTCAGAGGCACTTTTCAACTTGTTAACCCCTTCTCGTCGGCTGCGAGATTTGGTAGAGAATTCCCCCAGAAGATCCTATAGTATGTGTGTGTGTGGGGGGAGGGGGGGGGGTCCGCCTTCAATGTTAGTTTCCTCCTCTTCTACCGTTCGCCCTATATACATTATATATACCTCAATGTCGCATCTAGCATGAACTTCACTGTATTCTGTAATTCACTCAGCGACACGTAAAGTTTGGCTGGAACCGGTGCTTCTCTTGGGCAGAACTTTGGCAGGGCGAAAGGAACTGGGGATATTTTTGCGCGGGCCCTGAAAAGGGGCATCTTGGGGAACGGCGAGGAAGGGCATTGAAAATGAGCGACAGTCCCCATGTATGCATACTCGTCTGTTTGGGTTACGGTTAGATGCAGGAATGCTGACAGGTCAAGGAAATTCACCACGTAGACAAAGTCATGAAGTAAGAACACGGCATGCAAACAGGGTACAGTGATGACAATGAACCAACGAAAGTATCGCACACTGGAAATTATGAGGCAATAAACGATGAGCACGTTGAAAACAACCAACACATGACACGCCTACAACATAGCAGTTTTAGTGTTGTAGGATTACTATTAAATGAACTAAGACTAACACTAGCCCTTACCCCGTTACACTATAGGACCTCCCGTGGAATTTCCTACTAAATCTCGCAGCCGATGAGAAGGGGTGAAAACGTTGTGGGAGGGGGGGTGGGGCGGGGGACCCGTTTAGAAATTAATGAACACGTTTGCAATCTATTTTCTCGAATCTTGACCATATCTAGCTTCTCATGCATCTCAATTCACCACCATCAGCCAATCCGTATACCTGTTCGCTTCCCAACACAGGGTTTCCTAAATGAAATTATGCGTTTCTAAATGATACGTAGTTCAAAAGACATTCTTATATACATATATATATTGTTTTCTTCTGCGGGACACGGGTAACGGACTGAGAATAGGCAACCAGGAAGGAGAAAACATTGGGGAAAATCGCGGCGAATGAGCTAATGAAAGTAAACAATTTGCCGGGCCCGCAAAAGAGGAAATAATGCACTTACAAAAGAATGTCACAGTCAATTCGCTGTTTTCCTGTACGAGGTCTTCAACGGATGTAATCGACTCCGAAAGGAGGAGGAGTGGGGGGGGGGGGGTGGGCGCTACTCAATGTGCCTAAAATGGTGGTGAACAGTTCTCACGCCTGAAAGTCCTTTCCCGTCTTTTTTAAATGTCCTCCCCCACCCCCCCCCCCCCCCCCCCCCCCTCTCTTTTTTCACACATCTGCTGTACTGACTGACATGTATCACCATAACGAACTTTCATTCAGCGATGAATTTATATGGGTCCCCTCTAACTAAGGTCAAGCAAGGAGTTTGAACCGGGAGGAAAGTTATTTTTCTTTCTTCTTTAATGGGTTTTCCTCAAAAGGTTTTGAGCTCAAATCCGCTTCGGGAAGAAGGGGGTGGGGGAGAAAAACCGACCTAGGTTCCCAGTCTAAAAGGAGTACCAGGAAATGTCTTTAGAAGTAAAGCGACCGGCGGGATGCTGACCACACCACCCATCGAGTGCCGATCGGTCTATAAAAAATACGTGTCTAGCATCATATACCCAATGACCCACTGGCGTGAAAAAGGGTCCCTTCCTTATTTACTTTTCTCACACAGAACCACTACTAATTCTGACCACTCAACACAGTCCAAGTAAATCATATTACGATGGACCCCGTGTGGGCTCTGGAACTCCACTGTGGGTGGGGGTGGCAGACCAACTGTCCCTTAACAAGACTGTCGTTAGAGTCGACTGACTGAGGGTATTTCACAGTCGGCATACAAACAATCCAGCATCTGCCTGACAGATCTGTAAGACGTAATGTGCAGGCAACATTCTGGTTCTTGAACAAGACTGAAGTCCAGAAGTGGCAGAACAACCAGAACTTTCACCAGGAGAAAATCTTGCCATTAAATCTTACATACTAGAACCGCGGCTAGACATTCAGCCTTCCAGGTTGAAGATCTTGGGTTCGATTCTGCAAATGGGTAGGATTTTTTTTTTAAATAACTTTGGCTCCCAGGTCGACGCAGCCTTAAATGGATACCAGGACAAGTCCTGTGAAGTAAAGGCAACCGATGTGGTATTGACATCATCCATCTAGTGCAGACTGGTTTATTAACAAGTATGAGCCTGGCACCATATGCCCCGTGCGCAAGAAGGCTCCTTTAGTTACCTTTCGTAAACGCACAGAAGCGGTAACTGACCGCTCAAAATAGAGTCCCTAATCTTACAATGACTCAGATATGTATATATTAGAATTAAACATGACAGCCATACATGGTTTTGCGAGCCGACTTTTTTTTTTTTTTTTTTAGACTGGGCAGTGCTTTATTACCAAAAGAAGATAGGGACGTAGAACAAGAGGTAGACCAGGAACAAGATGGGATGATAACATTAGAGAAACTCTACAGCAACACGGTGTGTCTATGGTCAAAGCAGCCAGGAGAACACGAAGCAGGACCTGTATCTCCGTCGAAACCAGGAGCAGTAAAAGAGGACGTGAAGAAGAAGAAGAAGAAGAAGAAGAAGAAGAAGAAGAAGAAGAAGAAGAAGAAGAAGAAGAAGAAGAAGAAAAAGAAGAAGAAGAAGAAGAAGAAGAAGAAGAAGAAGAAGAAGAGAAGAAGAAGAAGAAGAAGAGAAGAAGAAGAAGAAGAAGAAGAAGAAGAAGAAGAAGAAGAAGAGAGAAGAAGAAGAAGAAGAAAGAAGAAGAAGGAAAGAAGAGAGAAAGAAGAGAAGAAGAAGAAGAAGAAGAAGAAGAAGAGAAGAAGAAGAAGGAGAAGAAGAAGAAGAAAGAAGAAGAAGAATAGAAGAAGAAGAAGAAGAAGAAGAAAAGAAGAAGAAGAAGAAGAGAAGAAGAAGAAGAAGAAGAAGAAGAAGAAGAAGAAGAAGAAGAAGAAAAGAAGAACGAAAACGAAGAGAAGAAGAAGAAGGAGGAAGAGGAGGAAGAAGAAGAAGAAGAAAAAGGAAGGAGAAGGAGAAGAAGAAGAAGAAGAAGGAGGAGGAAGAAGGAGAAGAAGAAGAAGAAGAAGAAGAAGAAGAAGAGAGAAGAAGAGCAAGAAGAAGAAGAAGAAGAAGAAGCAGAATAAAGATAGAAGAAGAAGAAGAGAAGAAGAAGAAGAAGAAGAACTCCGAAGAAGAAGAAGAAGAAGAAGAAGAAGAAGAAGAAGAAGAAGAAGAAGAAGAAGAAGAAGAAGAAGAAGAAGAAGAAGAAGAAGAAGAAGAAGAAGAAGAAGAAGAAGAAGAAGAAGAAGAAGAAGAAGAAGAAGAAGAAGAAGAAGAAGAAGAAGAAGAAGAAGAAGAAGAAGTGCTTTATGACCTAAATTTATTCGATTTTCAACAGCCAAAAACCTATAACATCGCATGAAAAGACATATAGACGTCAGTTATGAAGAAACGATTGTTCGTGTCAGCTAAACCAAGCAATGCCGAAAATAAGGGTGCCCTTTTGTTGATCTGATGTTGGGAAGTAAATTAACAAAACACAAAATATAACTAGAAAACTCAAATAAGGCACAAGAAAAGACAAATACAGCTCAACTTTTCGATCTATATGTACGAATATTCGCAAGCCGCCCATTTCAACCAACTTCCAATGTGGAGATCGCACAAATGCATGGCTTGGTCATAATAACACTCTTAATACACAGGTCATTGTTTTAAAAGATAGAAACAGTATTTAGCTCTTAGCAGTAAATTATGACTTTGCCAAAGGGATAGCTGACCATGTTCTTAGTGCACTTGTATTCGTGGCGAGGAGCGCAAACGCCGTCTGGAGGTGACAGGTTCAATTCAGGCACGGTAACTATAGCTTTCGATTTTTTTATGTTGTCTAGTGTATTCTTCTATCTTTCTACTTCTTTTTATGAGTGCCGATCTTTCTGTTAATTGATTGATTAATTCACTCTATTACATTTAACAGAGCAACCATCTGTAAGCACACAAACTAAAACCCTGGCTATGGAAGTCATGTGTTCCAGTCTAAAATGTAACAGCAATAGAGGGCAGTAGTAGCTCAGTAGATAATACATTCATCATCAGCACCAGGTGCCTTGCCGACTGGGGTGGGTGATCATGCCTCTCCACAATCTACGATCTCTTGCAGCATGTATCAGTTCGTGTGTCGACACACCTCCATGCCATGCAAGACTGTCAAGAATCTTCTCTTGTTGTCTTCCTCTATCCCTCCTTTCATAGATCTTTCCAGTGGTCACAACATGTTCTATTTTCCCTCTTCTCATAACGGCCGAAAAATGATGACTGTCTCCTTCTGATGTCTGTGGTAAGTTGTCTTCGGGCACCCGCCTCTTTCAAAACCTATTGGTTGCTCTTTTTGGCAGTTCAAGATATTCTGAGCATTCTTCTGTAAAACCACATCTCTGAGGCCTCCAGAAATTATTTGGCCCGCCTACCGATTGTCCAGGATTCACAGCCATATGTTAAAACTGGATGTATGTAGCAAGCAAGAATTCTTGTTCTAACTCTCAATGACAAGGATATATTGCACAAAATATTTTTCATTTAATAAAATGCAGTCTTTGCCTGTCCTATTCTGTTTCTTATCTCAGTTATGCATTTTCCATTTGATGTTATCCATGTAACCATATACTTACATTTCTGTACTTGTCCCAAAATAACACAATCGACCCTTATTATACATTTAGGAATAATTCGTTTCTTTGATACCACCATTACTTCTATCTTCCCATTATTCAAACTGAGGCCCATTCTTCCAATTTCTAACACCACAATGTCTATCATTTCCTGTAGTTCTTTCTGATATATATAACAATAATACAAGATCAGTCAAGCCGGTTGTCTCGCGCTCTGAAGGTCCTGGTTTCATTTCACATTTTTTTTTTTACACAGATACCCTTGGATCGTTACTAAAGCTCTGGAACTCGTGCTGTGTGTGAAGCTCTCAGTAGGCGGCTAGCCGCTCTGTTGAGAGATAAAGTCGATCATCTCAAATTTTTAACTTTTACAAGATTAGTCAATAAACACAGCCAGCCGCATTTAATCTGTAAAATATTACTTAAAGGCATTAACTCTGAGAAACTGCTGTAAAAACCAGACCCATTCCAAGCAACTTGTAACCACGTACACTGCAGAAATAACACGACTGGATGAGTTAAAACTCCCACATTAAACGTCATTAGGGAGCATAAATAAACCCACGCCCCAGACCCCGTGCGTGATTTGCCCCGGTCTCTGGGCAAATTTGGCCAGACACTGGCCGCCGGAAGCCGCACAGTACTTTGGCAAAATCGCTGGATGCTGTATAAACAATGAAGGGAAAATAAAGGGCCGTTAAGCACGGCCGTTCTTGGTCAACGACGGGGGGTATTTTTCTAGAGAGGTTTAAGGCAAGTGAATGGGGAGTGGTGTGGAGGCAACGAGAAATGGAAATTGAAATTATTCCCACTGTTACGAGGTAGCAATAAGTAAGTCACAAATGTTTAAAGGATAGCAGGAAAATGTAGCTGGTGGTTTCTTAAGGTGTAATTAGGTGACAGTTATATCAACTTTAAGTCTCCGTTCGTTAGGTGGCGCTAGGTGTTACGTGCGCAATCGCTACATGCTACATAGAAAAGTCAAAATGGCGACTGTACTTACGGAGTGTAGAATAACGTGCGGCTGATAATTTCGGGGTGGGGGGTAATAAGGGGGGGGGGTTTTATATCTATATTATTATATAAAGAAATTTTTTATAAGATGAAATTAATATATTAAAGCTTCTTAAATTTTTTTTATTGCTGACAAATTGTTATCATTTTTTATTTTTCAATTGCAGTGCATAGCTGGGTAAACACAATTTTTCAAGGACGCTCTAAAATTGTTGATGAAGTATGATCTGGTCGTCCTGTTGAGATTGCAACAGAAGCATCCGTGCAGTGGATGAAAGAGATGATTTGAGGTGACAGGTTGACTCTGAAGCAGCTGCAATAGGATGCTCACATGTTTCAACATACAACATAATGCATGATCGATTGAAATTCTCAAGAGAGTGTGCTCAAGGTGGGTACACAGACAACTGACGGAAAAACACAAAATGAACTGATCAGGCCTGTCCTTGCAGAACCTCTGTTGACAACGCAGATGAAGGAGAAAGCACGCTGAACAAGATTATTACTGGGGACGAATCATTGGGACATCACTAATAACCCGAATCAAAGCGTGCTCTAATGCAATGGAAACATCCTTCTTCGCGTTGTGTTTAAAAAAAAAAAATTCAAGGCTACGCCATCAGCAGGGAAGGTGTTCTGGGATTGTCAAGGAGTGTTTTAGCAAATTTTTTAAAAAAAAGCGACAATGTGAATGCTGATCTATATTGTACAGTTCTATCGATGCTTCATGATGCAATTCAAAGAAAACGTCAGGTCTGCTGATTAGAGGAGTACAGCTCCTTCATGACAAAGCCAGACCACTTATGGTTCGGTTAACTAAAGAGGAAATTTACCATCTAGGGTGGAAACTTCTGGAACATCCACCATCCAGCCTTGACTTAGCCCCTAGCTTTTTCAACCTTTCTGGTTCACTGAAAACCCACCTTGGCGGGAGACATTTCGCGAATGACGCAGAAGTTGCATGTGAAGTGAAAATGTGATATAGGAAACAGAGCACGCAGTTCTATGCCGCAGATTTGGGAGGACTGATAAAATGGTGAAACAAGTGAATCAATTTTGGTGGAATTTATGTTGAAAAATAAAGGGACAGCAAAGGTGTAAAAATAAATGGTTTTCAAGTTGTTATTGACTTTTTTTTTAAACAACCATTTGTTACTTACTTATTGACCTCCTCTCGCATTATCAATGCAACAACTATACACAGATCACACACTGCACAAAAACAACCCATATTGGTAAAAAGTGCACGTCTTGGAACAAGACAAAGCCCAGAAGTGCAGGAACAACCAGGACTTTTTGTCGTAGTTTACAGTCGGTGAACGAGGCAGGAGAGGAGGAGGAGCAGCAGCAGAAGAATAAGAAGGACGAGAAGAAGAAGACAGAAAGGAGGTGGTGGCGGCCCTAACACAACTCCCCTAGAGAGTGCTGCAACCTATGTCACAGGCATTCTCTTTCTCGGAATGAAAACGTAAATGCAAGACAAGACAAAAAGCAAACAGCGGGACACACCCGTAACCTTCAGGAAAGCTAACCAGCCCAACACATTTGTGAATTAGAAGTGACCTACACTGTTTGGGGAGATTCACTTTACTTCAACCGAAATAAGGTTTCTAAATGTGAAGAGGTCTTTTAGGTGGGGGTAGCAGTTTAGTGTTCAAGTGTTATGAAATAACCATATTTCATGCTTTAAGTGACATTGTGAAAAGATGGATGGGAAATGAACAAACGATGAAATGAAGTAATATTCTTGATAATATTGTTTCACAACATGGAACGATAGATCACAGAGAATGAAGGCTGCCCAGACGTGAATTCTTTGTCCATTCTTCCATCAGAAATAAAAATGTACCCCATGTGTTTGAATTCATTGTAGATCACTTATATTGATAGCAACTGGTATTACCTTCAGCCACCATATTCCACCCGTCACTCTCCCCCCCCCCCCCCCCCAAAAAAAAAATCCTAGGGACAAGGTAGGTTACAACTTTACAGAGATATGATATTTTTCAGCAATCCTAGTGACAGAGTAGGTAACAATCCTACAGACAAAGGTCATCCAACAGAAACACAACCAAGACACACCCATCATACATAATATCACAAAATTCAATGACCTTACCCTATCTCTATGCAAATGCCATGGAAAGGTAATAGACAATAGAAACTGGTGGATGGGTACAGCTTGTATATTTCAAGTAAGCCTTAAAATGCGAACAGCACTATACACATGTTTCTGACCTAGTCACATTTTAAAAGAGGAAACAACAAAAGGTCTGCTCCAAAGGTCTAGCAAGGAAAGGGATGAGAGAAGATGGGTCACAATATCTCTGGTGTTAAAAGTAGAATAGAAATAAGGATAGCATTAGTCTTCCCTGTTGTTATCTAGCATTACCCATTTATCTGCTTTCTCTTTATCCTATCGCCAGCATCATTATACTGACTTGTCTACCTCCTTTATCCAACTGCTTGTGCCGTAAAGCATTGCAGAGAGTTAGATATAGTTGTTTCTGTCTTTTTGCTAGTTGTGTAGCTAGAGTTATTGTCATAATGCATTTCTGTGATGTTTTTTTTAACTCTCTCCGTCCATCTCTTTCTTGGTCAGTCTCTTGACCTGTAGGCTGCTGTTCTTATCTGGTACGCTCTAGCTGCTGGCTGATTTTGTTCAATTCTGACCAGGTGACCTATTCCCCGGATTTGTCTCCCTGTGACTTTTTCTATTCCCAAAATTAAAGCTGCTATTGAAAAGCCGCTTCTTTGACGATACTGATGTCATCCAAAGGGCCGCAACATCGACTTTAAGGGCCATAATAACAGAATGAACTACAGAGATAGTTCCAGTGTTTGTTAGATGTTGCCACTTGCTGTATCGATGCACAAGGGGCTTACTTTGAATAAAATACAGGTTATATCTTTAACTGTTGATTATTTTTAATTTTTATGGAATTAGTCTCATTACTTAATTGTGGGACCTTGTATGTGTGTGTTGGGTGATCAACGCACTTATAATGTAATGTTTATATCACCACTGGTAATACTATATAAAGTAACAGAAAATGTATTGATCGGCACTCACAGAATGAAGTAGAAAAGACAGAAGAACACACTAGACAACATAAAAATCTAAGGCTATAGTTACGGTGCCGGGAATCAAACCTGTCACCTCCAGATGGCCTGTGTGCCTCGCTATGGAAACAAGTGCACTAAGAACATGGCAAACTAGGCACCCCCAAAAAGGTGTCTTATTGGCCATGTACATTTCTACTTCATTCTATGAGTGCTGATCAATATATTTTCTTTACATTATTAATACATTATTTAACGGCCTGAAGGGTCCCCCCCCCCCCCCCCCCCCGTTTATTTATTCACTGGTAACACAGACGTGTCCTTGAACCCTCCCTGTCTAGGACACAGGAAACTGGCCAAGTATTGCAGCTGTATAAAGCCAGAACCGATACAACCAGGGCTTTTTTTCTTTTGGCGGTACGCAACAGTATGCAGTACAGGCACCTTTTACAGACATAATTTGCTTTTTCAGGACATTTTTTTTTGGGACCCATCATTATGAGTACCAGCACTCTTTTCTTTTCTAGACAAAACAGCCTTGGTTAAAACTAACCACAGCTACAGACACGTAGCTGTGTCTAGGGTAGTGTTCTCCAACCCGTCGGCCACGGATCGCTGGTGGGCCACGGAAAATTTCAGGTGGGCTGCTAGAAAATACTGCATAATCATGTAGTAAGGTAGGTACTTTTTGTCTTTTCCAGCCTGTAAGATTAACCTCTCAAGGACTTCCTATTTGTCCGAAATGTCTCTCTCAGGCATGTCAATGAATAGAAACCAAAAAGAGAAATTGTATGGATGTTTTTGTAGTGCTTCTTATATCAGAAACAATGCTCCAGACACAACATATATATTATCAAGATTTGTTATCTCTAAGCAGCAGCAAAAGCCGCTTTAGTTGAAAGCTATAATTTTTAACACCAGATTTAACAAATAAACTGCTAACTGCATTTGTTTTTGTTTCTGAGTTTTGGTTAGGGTTAGGTGGGCCACGAAAGAACTTCCCCCATTTTGGTGGGCTGCGGATGTAAAAAGGTTGGGGAAAACTGGTCTAGGGAATCCTCAGCTGAAGGGTCCGCTGCACTTACTCTGATTGACAATGTCTCTCACCTTATGTGCTGTGATTACAACACAGACCAAGCAGAGGCCTGACAGTAACAAACAATCCAACCTGTTACTAAATGAAATGGACCGCACATATTTTATCATATTTCCCAGGATGATGAATAGTCTCTCACTGCTCTGAATCAACAGTAATAATTAATTGGACCATGGACAGTATCACACTCAAGCCACAAATACTGTAAAATACAGTGTTAATGACTAGGCCACATTCATCACCTATTGTGTATTAACATACATATTCATCTAATAGAGAGGCACAGGTCCTTTGTTCTCCATGCTCACCAGAAAAACAGATCACCCACCCCTGCTACTGTGCACCAATGCTTACTGTCTGGAAAAAGACCCTAAAAGCCATATCGTGTTTACCGTGATATTTATTGTTTGACTTTTCCCTTGACAATTACAACAGATTTTACATATTTTTTTAATACCATTTAACAAGTGGGTGCAAGCAGTGTTCAACCTGTGAGTCAATTAAAAAAGTAATGACAGGCGAACACATGGATTCTTTTACATGACTGTCAATCGTTTCTGATACAAATGTTTCTCTCTGTAAGATTTAGCAAACTATCTAACATCCTCTCTATCAATCTACCCCTGCATTTCATCACCTCCAATTTGTTTGCTTTTCCCACCTTTTCAGTTTGTTCCTCATAATGTGCCCAAAGAATGTGGACTGTCTCCTTC
>CAJHNH020001302.1:516300-695469 GCA_905116865.2 Candidula unifasciata | reverse complement strand
TAGTAGTTGTTGAAGAAGAAGAAGAAGAAGAAGGGATTTTAGTACAGTTTGTTTTAGGCAAATAAACAAACACAGGCACATCTAATACCTGACAAAGATAATAAAACAAGACCTACTGGGGAGTTCTGCGTGACATCTAATCAAGGCTGCAGATTGTAAAGTATCTATTTCCACAACCACTGCATACCTGTCGTTACTTGCAAGTAGGTCGAAAGGACAACCCAGGGAAACATATTTTGTGACCAAGGTGTTTACATTCACACAGAAACTAGAACAAGAGTGCTGTAAATTTTAAATCTGTTATCGAAAAGGTCGGCGGGAATTGGTGAACACATTGAAGGTCACGATTAGCATTTGAAAGAATCGGGCGAATATTTATTGCAGGTAGCTGGCGCCAAAAGGAAGGAAGGTTCCTATGAAACTGTCTAGCTCAGAGGTTCCGAAACTTCTCTTGGCCCACCACCCCATTTTTAATTAAAAATAAAATTACTCATTGCTCCTCTCCCCTGAAAAAAAAATCATCATCATCATCGCGTGTAATGCCGATAAGCATAAGCAGTCACAATTAGCTATCTTTTACAATCTACAGAACCACGGAACAGTGCTCTTGTCCCGCTTCATCCACGTGGCCTAACCACGTAACTTTATATATTTGCCTTTCTTTTTTCCATCAGTATTGCCAGTTGTCACTAAGTTCAATGATTTATTCCTTAGCTGGATGGCATCATCATCTTTAGTTAGCAGGTTCTTTGCAGAACGTCCCTGTCGTCACAATACACTTTAATGTACATCTCTATGTGCTTTCACAGCCAATGCATCTTCAAATCTTGTATCAACCTTCGTAGAGGTGGGCTTGTCCCTGCTTTTCCAGAAACTGAATCCATCACTGCTTTATCCTGGCCACCACAAAGCTTAATATGACCAGAATACCTCAGCAAGGATGCGACGATCTCAGTTTGTAAGCTGGCCCCTAAGTAAACTTAGTTGAATAGCCCTGATGTATGATGTCGATGTTTTTCTTATTCGTCCATGATATTCTAAGAATTCTACTGCGAAATTTACTTTCTGTAATCGAACATGAAAAAGATGCAGTCACAAATTTAATTGTGTTTATACATCTTCCTGTATTTTATATATTACAACACAGTCATGAGCATGTTATATATAAGACGCTTTGAAGCTTGAATTTGAAAATAATCAACCACAGCATTTTTCGTATTACACACAGAAAATTAAAACAAAATAGGAAATTATATAATTGTGGTCTCTCCTTTAAATAACGGTCCCAAATGATTTACGCAGAAAGTTAACCCTAACAGAGCCTCACTCATATCTAAAATTCGCATTTCTTTTGCGGCGAATCTACCGCGTCAAAGGTAGGATTAACTGCGCACGATATTTTCGCGAAACACAACGGACTTTTTTACGACGATTAAACGGTGGTGAAACTAGGATTAACTACGGACGAAAAATTAGCGATACGCAAGAATACTCCTGATAGCGCAATCCTACGGCAGGGCCACAGTTATATGTAAGTTGCGGACCACTTTTCGCAGACTATAGTACCACCTCCGAGAGTATCCCCGCACCGCTTCGCGCGGCGCGGAAGGGGCTAAACTAGATGGCTGGGACTCGCGAGCAGCAGCTACAGCTTCTCCTGCAGCTTCCTCCATTGTTTTTGCTCGTGAGTCCTAGCCATCTAGTTTAGCCCCTTCCGCGTGGTGCGTAGCGGCGCTTGGGATACTCTCGGATGTGGGCTTTAGTCGCAGCAAAACATTCATGAGCTACTTCTTCCGTCGCAACTGCCAGCGTGGTCACATTCGCCACGGTCAAGGGGTGGTCGGGATAGTGGCGCGCCATAGTGGTGGCTGCTGGTTTGAAGTTGTCCCGAGGCGACTGCTGGTTTGAAGTTGTCCTGAGGCGACGTGCGCGTACATTAAAACGCACATTATTGATTATGTCTCGCCCGGAACGAGAATCGCGGACAAGCCGCGCCCTGTTGAAATGGCGGACAGACAGAAAGAACAGATATTCGGGCACTATTTGCACCTTCTGTGCCACAATGTTCACATATAAAAGATTTAACTGTCGGTAAGTAGTAGACTTCGTCCTTTTCCTCATACTTTTCGTTCCTTATATTTTCCGAGCTACAACTTTTAAATCTTTGTAGGGCAGGACATATTGAGGCTCTGTTAGGGTTAACTTTCTGCATAGATTATTTAAAGGAGAGCCTAATTTTGCAATTCCAATATTAAAGCTATTTTTTTTTTCAAGCGCTCAACATTTGCTGTCAGCGTCTGTGGCTTATGAGTTGCGAACGCGCTTCATAATACCGAGGTGTCTGGTCCGATCTCAACTGCAGGTGATTTGGCCTTAGTTTCGACAGTGAATTTAGAACTGACCGTTTAGAAAGCAATGGCAAATTGCTGAATTTAAATTTGTTAACTAAAATCACAAATAGGCAAAAACTGCTAGGTTGATGCTGCAACGTCATGTAACGAATACACAATTAGACAATAATGACTATGAATGGAACCCGTATAAAGTCTTGGAAAGTAAAAGTGGCTGGCGTGATTGTGACCACATCTCCCGTCGAATGATCTAGAAAAAATTGAGTCTGGCCACATATGCCTGATGCGCCACTGGCGGGTAAAGGGATCTTTTGCAGTGAGTGGGAAGGGGTGGACTTTTCATTTTCATTGCGCTGAATGCTTATCTGAAACCTATCTTTTTGAGCCTTGTCTAGTTTTCCCCCACATTAATTTTGTGTGCTTTAGCCGAAGAAATGTAACCGTATACCAAGTTATAACTGCTCCAGTGTAGACTTGCCCTGATAGTTTTGTATTGAGAATAGAATTAGTGAGAATAGACCAGGGCTGTCAATGGGATTTTTTTTTGAAAAACCCAGCTACGCTAAACAAAAACCCAAGCAATACATAGACAAAGAACCAAAAAAAAAAACCCCCCAGATTGTTAAAATGTACACAATTTATATTTACGAAACGAAACATTTACCACTTTTGTATAAGGATATATTTTTTAAACCAGATTCCCCCAGGCGTAAAAAAAAAACACCAGATCTGGGGGGGGGGTGGGGGGGGGGGGACCCAGCATTGGGAGCGCTGGAATAGACTCTTCGCCCAGTTTCTATTACCACCCTCCCATCCTCCTCTCCCTCCCTCCCCCCCCCCACCCCCCAGCCCCCATTCTTCCCCACACTGGTTAGTGAAGTATATAGAAGGCTGTTGAAGTGGGGGGATTTTTACGGCCGTGCAAACATCAAAGTCAGCTACGAGTAGTATGTTCAAGAATTGCTGGTAACACCATTAACTTACGTAAATTATGCAAACAAATTCAACAATGCAACTACCGCCTCCTCCGATCGTGCCATCTATCTTTGGGACAGTACAGCTCACGTTTGGGAACCTATGGATTTTGGGAGTGGGGCAATAAATGTATATAGCGTCGGGTTTATAGTTGTGCTTTGGCCAATAAATGTTGGCATGATATCCTCTGATCAATGCTACGTGTGTTTTAATGAGTAAGGAATGCGTTTCTACGTCTTCGGGTGACTTAGTGATACTGATTTGAGAATCCACCTCATAGCACACTGGGAAAACTCCTAAGTGATCCGTTTCCCGCAGCAAATGTCTTTAGGTGTAGACACCAGGACTGTACCGAATAGTGGTTTTCACTATTCGGCCAAATACGAATAGCTGGACCAACTAATCGGCCGAATACGAATAGTGAATCATCATCATCAGGTGCTTTGCCGACTGGTATGGGCGATTATGCCTCGCCACAATCTGCGATCTCCTGTAGCATGTATTAGTTCGTGTGCTGACACACCTTCATGCCATGCAACTATACTGTCAAGAATCTTATCTCGTTGTCTTCCTCTATCCCTCCTTCCACATATCTTTCCAGTGGTCACCATATGTTCCATTCTCCCTCATCTTTGAATATGGCCGAAAAGTGATGACTGTCTCCTTCTGATGTCTGTGAGTAGTTGTCCTCGGGCTCCCGCCTTTATCAAAACCTCTTGGTTGCTTTGTGTGTGTGTGTGTGTGTGTGTGTGTGTGTGTGCGCGCGCGCGTGCGTGCGTGCGTGCGTGCGCGTGTGCGTGTGTGTGTGTTTCATTTCCACTCTTTGCTTTAGTGTTTGGTAGCCCAAAGAATCAGATTTCAGTTAAGTCCTAATTAGCCTCCCCGCGACGCTTCTCGGTCAAAAACTATTCGGCGATGACAGAAACTGTTAACTAAGACGGCTTACAGTCCAGTTTAGTTTGGGTGGACACGGATGCCAAGGTCATTTAAACATCGTTCCCTCGGAGAGGGAGAAATGATGACGGGTGCGGGGTATTTTTCTCCCCTATTCGTGAGTATAGTGTACTTTTCACTGTGGGTTCCATAAGCAGAATAGTTAACAACTACGCTACCAAACACTCAAGCAAAAAGTGAAAATAAAATTATACAATAATGCAAAGTTCAATAAGAGCTCAGCGGTCAAATATGGCCGATCACATAAAAACAAATCCGGGCCGGCAACGAAACAAATAATGATATGCCGTTACTGGAGCTACGTCGTTCGTGGTTTGAGCTATTTTCTGACAAAAAAATCACGCTTGGAGTGAAAGGCAACGTAGTGTGCAAATTTGAAAGCAATCGGTTCAGTAGTTTCCGAGTTTTTAGCTTACATCATCGCAAAATTAAGTTTCAGCTCCATAGCAGACAGGTCACTCCATAGTTGCTCTGCTCATGGGCCAACGAAAATCACACAGAATGTTCGTCACTGTCCCTTGTGGAAAAATTTACACAGACAGCAGTCTCAGCATTCGCTCCATCAAGAACAACCTAACAGAAATGAAGACCAACCTGTACAATGTATTGGGAAAAGCGCACAAACGATCCTTACATATCCCCCTAACACCTAGCTAAGGCAAATGGTGGAAGAGAAAAAGAAGAAGAAGAAGTTCCGCAGGATGTGAGTTGAAGTTGGTGGGAAACCTTGAGTTGGAGATATTTATTTGCATTAATGTATCTTATTTTTAATCCACAGTGCCACTGCTTACTTCGCCAGACGAAAAACCATCAGGGAAACATACGCAGCTAAAGGTGTCTTTGGGCATATCACCCAAAAGGTGGTGTTTCTCCTGGGCACAACCACAGATCCCGTGGTTACAAAATCCATACAGGAAGAAGCGTTTCTCTACAGAGACATCGTCCAAGGCCAGTTTTTCGACTCCTATCACAACCTCACTCACAAAGGAGTTCTGGGCTACCGATGGATCACACAGTATTGTCCACAAGCCAAGCTCATCGTTAAAATTGACGATGACGTTTTCATTAATCCATTTAAGTTGGTCAAAGAATTCCTTCCCCAATACGTAAACAAAACCAAACATATTGCTTGTCATGTAAGACCCGGAGGCACAAGTCCGATTGTCAGAGGGACTGGCAAATGGCAAGTCCACGAAGATGAATTTAGGGGCCAAAACTACTATCCATTTGACTATTGCAACGGCTATTTCGTGATTATCACCCCTGATCTTATTCGTCCTATGCTAAACGCTGCAAGACTGAACCCTTTCTTTTGGATTGATGATGTGTATCTTTTTGGCATCTTACCCGCAACAGTTGGCTCTGTGAAATTTGTGAATATCAACAAGCAAGTTACATTGTCTTTCAAAGTCGGTGAAAAGTGTTTCAATGACAATGGGGCGGGATGCCATTTGATTGCTGCTAGTCCTTTTAAACAAGAAAACGCGGAGAAACTGTGGAACATTGTACTCTCTAATTTGACTGACAGCATCAAGAAGGAGCTTAGCGTGTTTGGTTTATAACCGTCTTCATAGAATCTACAGCCATTTTATTTTAAATATTTGTTTATTATTATTATACAAGGTATTACATTTGAGAGTATTGTTTATTTGCATGTATCCTGTTGGAGATTGAGTAGTAACAAGTAAAGGTCCCTTTTTCACGCCTTTAGACATATAGGATGTATAGGGCTTGACCTATATTTGTATAGACCAATCGGCACAAGATGGGTGATGTGGTCAGCATCATGCCCGCCGCCTTTACTTCTGGGACTGCACCGGGTACTGCTCAAGGTTGGCAGTAAAGCGTCTAGCCACTATGCCACGGCGATTGGGTAGACGTAACTAAAAAAACCTCTTTTTTTGTATACACAATTTAGTTTTTAAAAAAAGTCAAGTAAAAGACCCCTTTCCACGACCTCAGGGGTATAGGGTATATAGGGCTAATAGAGCTAGACCTATATTTTATAGACTAATCGGCCCTCCGTGAGTGATGTGGTAAACGTCATGCTGGCTGTCTTTACTTCCCAGGACTATACCTGGTGCCCACTCAAGGCTGGGTCGACCTGAGAGCCAAGGTTATTTAAAAAAAAAAAAAAAGTCCGGCTCCATCAGGACCAGACAAGGGATGACCTTCCAATCGGCAGGTGAGTGTCTAGCCGCTACACCATGTCGGCTCCTATTTAGGCAATCAGTGCACTGGAAATATGGTGCCTGTCCCATACTTGTGTACACTACAGGGCAAAGAGGGCACGAATGGGGAGTCAAGATCGACACAGCAAGGCACGAGAAGCACACCGGACGCAGACAAGTCTTGTCAACCAGCACAGGACTGGGACTATAAACCTCGGGTTGCTGATGTATATGCTGAAGGGGGAATCTGAGCACCTATTGACGTGTCTGGAGTGTCATGAAGATAACCCAGAACACTACTGGGCGTTTTATGAGTGATGCGGTCATTGTATCTTTTGTAAAAGTGAAGGACCCTTCTCCACCTTTGAGGCGTATTGGGTATATAGGGCTAGATCTATATTTTATATACCAAACAGCACTTGGTGAGTGATGTGGTTAGCATCATGCCAGCCGCCTTTATTTCCCAGGACTGTACCTGCTACCCAATCAAGGTTAGGTCAACCTGGGAGCCAAGGTGATTTTTTTAGGGAAAAAAAATACTATCTGAACATCTGAACAAGGTTTTGTCTGTTATGTTATAGCTTTAGCAGTTTCATAACTTAGAAAACGCTATTTGAACAAGGTTTTATCTGTTGTGTTATAGCTTTAGCAGTTTCATAATTAGAGAATACTATTTGAACAAGGTTTCGTCTCTTGTCATACAGCATCAGTTGGTTCATCATTGTAGCCAGTAGGTTTTCGACAAGGGTTTGCTAACTATAGTTTAGGTTCACTTTGTTCATATTATGAAAAAGGTATTTTTTTCCCTTTCAAAATTATGCGCTATCTCAAAGAAGATTAGATACAGTGCACATAATGCAGTATGGGGGGACATTACCAGGGGAGGAACAATCTCTTCCACAGTACGACTCTCCTATCTCTGTCCAAATGCAACAAGGGCAGGTGTTTTTTTTAAATACCGTCCGCTGTATAAGATTTTCTGTTGTAGAGGGTGGTACAGACTGTGTATTGTTTGTTGTGAAAAATCATTCACAGGTTTATAAATTCATAATCCCAGAGTATGTTGGCGGCATGTGAATGTGTGCATCAACTGCTTTTTTGGGTGACTCTCATATGCTTGTATAAATGTCAGGAGAACTATTTATTAAATATGATGCCTTTCATTAAATATGCCTTTCGATTGATCAGATTCATAATTTATTAGGGTGGTATCGAACCGGGGTAGTGTCTATTACAAAATAGCATTAGTATTTTTATAATCAGAAAGTATTTGATTGAATCTGGTGTTGTCTGTTGAAGAATAGCATTAACGTTTCCATAGTTAGAGAGTATGATTTGAATCGGATATTTTCATTTGTAAAAGAGAATTAAAATGTTCATATTTAGAAAGGATAGTTGTGAACAGGATATGATCTTTTATGAAATAGCAAAAACATTTTCATAATTAGAGAGAATGTTATTGAATCAGATATTATCTTTTGTAGAATAGCATTAACATTTCATAATTAGAGAGAATGTTATTGAATTGGATATGTTATTGAATTTGAAATTATCTTTCATAGAATAGCATGTTCATAATCAGAGAGGGTAGTATTGAACTGGGTATTATCTGTTATAAAATAGCATTAGTATGTTCGTAATCAAAAAGTACGGTATCAAATCTGGTGCTTATTGTAGAATAGCATTTACATTTTCATAATTAGAGAGTATGTTATTGAGTCGGATATTATCCTTTGTAAAATAGCATTAAAATGTTCATAATCGGAGAAGATGGTGATGAACAGGGAATTATCTTTTATGAAATAGCATTAGTATTTTCATAATCAAAGAATACGGTATTGGGCTATCCTCCGAATAAAGAGCACATATTATAGTGGCCAAAAACAGGGCCTCAGTCACATGTAAATTGCAAACTTCCGGCGACTTAATTTGCGAACTGCCACCACTGAGAGTATCCCCCTCGCTCATACGATGTGTATTGGGGCTAAACTAGATGGCTGGGACTCAAGAGCAAAGCTGCAGAAGATGCAGAAGCTGCTGCTCGTGCGTCCCAGCCATCTAGTTTAGCCCCAATCCACGCTGCGTGAGCGGCGTGGGGGATACTCTGGGTGGTGGCGGTAGTCGCAGGAAGTACACAAATTAAGTCGCCAGAAGTGCGCAGTTGACATGTGACTAAGGCCCTGTTAGGGTGTTTTTGTGGCCGCCATAATATGTGCCCGTTATTTGGAGGATAGCTGGGTATTGAGTACCAAGGAACTCACCATGGGTTTTAGGTCTATCTTACATATGTGGAATTAAGAATCAACATTATAGCACTCAGGACACTCCCATAAGTGCTCCGTCCCCATATTTAGCAGCAAGTGAAGAGTTCCAGTTCCAATGGCACCAGTAACTGTCTGATTGTACATCCATCTCACCTTTCCCTTGAGTGTTGAGTCTGATCCCCTAGTAACTACCTGCAGCGCCATTTTCTTCAGGCCGTAATGATCTATTTGTGCCTCTGCACTGATGACTCGCTACCAAAGGGCCCTCACAACATCCAGCTTGTCATACATAAATTTACCACCAGGCAGTGCAGAACTGGCCAGTCTATCTGTCTGCTCATTTCTCAACATATCAGCATCACCTGGAGAAAATATCCAAAGGTCTATAACTACTTGGGACCTCTGAAGCGATGCTTTCCACTCTGCACAGAGCATGCCTGTCCTGACCTTTCTCAACATACTCTGTGAGTCAATACCAGTTACAACATGTGTTTACAGCTGATTCTCAATCCCGCAGAAGGCAGCAGTGACTGCCTTTATCTCTATTCTCAAACTAGACGTTGTGATATCATATGCCAGGCATTGTTGCACTAAGCGACGTTTTGCTATGACCCCCCCCCCCCCCCCCCCCATGCACTTACTATAACTCTCAATACACAGAGCCATCAGTATAGGTAATCAGACCTGGGCGGCAATTATCATGAATCATTTGTTGACCTGCTTACATGAATGTTTATTAACTCATTTCACCTTATTTGGCTTGTAAATGTAACAAATTCTCTCCTAGTTATAATTCAATTCCTTTTTTCCATAGTGGTATTATTTTAACCTCTTCAAGACCAGTCTATTGTTCATTGACACTTAGGTCAGAATGGGTTAAAGAAGCACTTACGTGGGACTAAAACTGTAACCTAATGAGTAATTTATTGATCTACTGATTTAAGAATCGACATCCCATCCCACCGGGCATACCCATAGATGCTCCGTCTTAGGCAGCAAATGTCTCAAGGTGTAGATGCTAACTGATACCGTAGCACACTGATTATACACATGTCCTTCTCTTCATCTCATTTTCTAGTCCTTCTCTTGCCCATTATTTTCTGTCTCCTGTTTCTTATTCTCTCTCTTCCTCTCCTTTTCCCACTCTTTTCCAAACATTTGTTGCGAGTGTTGACATCAGAACATGATAGTCGTAGCTCCCTCGAAGATTCTGTTGAGAAAAAAAAGGAAGATCGAGACTTCTTCTTCTTCTTCTTCTTCTTCACTTCCTCTTTTACCGCTGTGGGTGTCGAGGGAGATATAAGGTTCTGTTTCTAGATCGAGACTAACTGTTTGAAATTTCAAAGACACGGCTGACAATGATTTGTTTTAATTGCGCCAAGACATGCAATTATAGGGGGAAACTAACAACCTGATAGGATATGTGACAGAGCTGTTGAGGTAATCTGAGGAGCAAAGACCTGGACTGATATACTGACTCTCCACAGCGACTGAAAGAATCTAGCTATGACTGCCAATAGAAAAAAAACGTCACCAGATTCCAAGAACGACAGATCAAAATGAGTGAAACCAGATATTTGCACTCCAGGATAGGTCTTGGATGAATTGTAAACAAACAAAAAATAAGGGCCACTAGTAACCACACTCTGAAGGGATGTATACCTATATGGACTGCCAAAGTGCCAACATCTGATTACTCATTTAAGAATCGACATCACAGTACACTAGGTATACCCATAGGTGCTCTGTCTCCCGCATCTATTATCCTACAGTGTAGATGCTAACTGTTCCCGTAGCACACTAATTATACACACATCGTTCTCTTCCTGGCATACGTCCCTCCTTGCCAGATCGAGTCCCAATTCCTTGTTTACACATTCTGATACAGGTTATTTCATCATATATGGTCTTCAAAACATCTCCCTTGTCCAGGTGGAGTCTTCCTATAGCTATCACTACTACTGCCTGTATTTACGCTTTTGCAGTATAGGCACAGGGGCCTTGGAGCCTGAAGATTTATCTGGCACAAGGCATGAATAATTTAATGTTTAATAAGGATGATCTGACTAACCTTTTTGTTCCATTTCAATTCATCTGTGTGCGGCTTTGTGTTTGAGTTTGTGTGTAAGTGTGTTTTGTTTATGCGTGTATACCTGTGTGCATCAAGTACATTTCATATTTTCAAATTTGGCTTTCTCCTTCATCAAATTTGTTAGAAAAATTAAATGAACTTTTGGTATTCTGCTGTTGAAGTTGTGTTGGTTTGTATTGTTACTTTTGTTAGATATGACTGCGCTACTGTATAACAGCAGTAGGTACAACCTGTTCTCAGTTAACACCGAATGTTGGGCAGCGCATACCAAAACCGACATCCCATATTGTACCAACAGTTTTGGACAGAGAAGGACATTTGGGGAGGATACTAGCCTTATCCTAGAAGACATACATAAGCACACACACACAGATAGAGAAAGGAGAGGGGGGCAGACAGAAAGAAAAAAAAACAGACACATGAGGAGAAAGTGCCTGAGAGAGAAAGAGACAGAGACACAGAGGGAGACAGACATAAGGAGAGACATATACATAGAGAGAAACATATATAAAGAGAGACAGAGACACAGAGAGAGACAGACATAAGAGAGACAGAGACAGATACAGAGAGAGATAGAGACAGAGAAGCAGAGACAATGACAGAGATAGATATAGAGACACAGAGAGAGAGAGACAGAGAGAGACAGAGACACAGAGAGAGACAAAGAGAGGGACAGAGAAAGGGAAATAAGACACAGATAGGGATAGACAAAGACAGATAACCATAGACAGGGAGACTGAGAGAGAAGACAGAGACAAAGACACAGAGAGAGAAAGACAAACACTGATAGACAGAGGGAGACAGAAAAAGACAGACATACAGACAGACAGGTATATATCTAAATAGTCACTGGAAAAGAACTGGGTACTATGAATGTGGATTCACTGATCTATAAATATACTTAATGATGGAGAGAGAGAAAGAGACGAACACACAAACACACACCCAGAGAGCAAAAGAGAGAGAGAGAGAGAGTAGAGCTTTAAAACAACTGGTAAATTAGCTAGTAAGTTTTATTTGTAAACCTTGATCTGCAGAAATGTCTCCGTCACTAAGACAAAGACACCTTCAGACATTACCTCATATGATAACTCAACAATAACCATGTCAAACTAGTACTGTCAATCAATAACATAACAATCATGCATAAACAATCATGCATAAAACTAACCCAATCAATCGATAACGTGACAATAATCACACTAAACTACATAAACAATGTTTGCTCTGATCAAAAGCTTTGGGTAATTCAAAAATCACAGTTTTAAAGAATGAAAACAAACAGTCCTTAAAATAAAATCAAAGCTGTTTAAACACATCAGTTCAATATATTTACTTTATCAGGAAGGTAAAAGATCTTTCTTGACATTCAAATGAGTCTAAATTGTATTGTCAAAATAAACAAACCATTAAATCCTAAATACATGTAAAAGAACACTTTTCACAACTTTATAATTAACACAGCCATTATGCAGTAAATAGAAAACCATCAATCAGGAGGACCAATCCTTGTCTGATGCAAATCAGAGGATTTCCTTTCTTTACAGATCCATTAAACAAATCCCATTTTTATTATAACTGCAGCTTTTTTTTTTTTTTTTGCAAATTATCTGTATGAAGTCCTTTCCTTCTCATATTCTTCAACTACTTCCTATACTGATTCTTCCTCTTTTCTTCATCTTCCTTTTCTTCTCTCCTCCTTCATCTTCTTATTTTTCTTCCCTTCTCCATTCATGTTTCCTTCCTTCCTTCCACCCTTCCTTCCTTCCTTGTTTTTCTTATTCTTCTCCTTCTCCTCCCCACCTCCTCCTTCGTCTTCTACTTCTTCTTTCCTTCCATTCCTTTTCCTTCCACCCTTCCTTCCTTTTTGTCGTTGTTATGATTATTATTATTGTTTTTCTTTTTCTTTTTTCATTTAACTTTCTTTACTTCCTCTTTTTTTTTAAATATATTTTCTTTCTTCTATTTTTTTTTCCTCATTCATGCCGTATTCCTCTTCTCTTTTACCCCTCTTTTTCTGCTTGTCTTTCCTATCTTTGTCTTTTCTCACTGCCCTCTTATTTCTTTTTTTTTCTTCCTCCTCTTTTTCTTTCTGTTTTTGCTTACTTTACCTTCTTTTCTCCTTCTTATTATTAAGCGTCTCTTCTTTCTCTTTTTTTTTTATCTTCATCTTTTTTTTTTTCCTTTTCCTCTTTTTATTTCCAACCTTCTCTTCTCTCTCCTTCCATTGCTTCTTCTATAAAGTATGGCATTATTTATGACTTTATTTTCGTCAACCACATTCATTGTTCATCTTAACATTCTGGTTTACTATTGTTATACGCATATAAATACAATTCTTTGTTATTTACAACAGAAACAGAAAAATTCATATATTATTATTTTCTATTTTTTTTTAAAAACTAATACTCAGAAAAAACATAAGCACTATGTACACAATTCTTGTGGTCTAAATGTATCTCTTTTGAGTGTGTTTATAGACTTTGTACAAAGTGATCCTTACAAATAGTTTTCTGTGAAACTTTTCAAAAAAAATATACTTAATGATTGAATGTAGATATTTTACATGAATGCAGATGTACCTTGGCATGACTATATTAATTTACAAATGTTTGGGTTCATAAGCATGTGTGTGAGTACATTCATGCATGCACAGACAAGGTGTTATTCAGTTTTCTTCACTAGCACAGAGTGCAGCTTCGCAGCTTATAGGTTACCGAACACAGTTAACAATTTCAAAATTCCTGAGTAATAAGGTTCTTTTCCCAACCTTGTAGCTAACCTTTGTTGTGGAGATGGCACATTTTGTTTGTTGTAGCACAGATGTTGCTGGAAGTCAGCATCTATACATTACCACATTTGCTGTGGGACAGGGAACATCTACGGGTATGCCGACTTCCTTTAATGACAAACTGCATTTTTGGTATCGACTATTGGCTTTGGCAACTCTAGCAACTGCCATATGCATTTACTGTGTGTGAATATTTCTAGATAGTTCCAGCAAAAATTGTTTGTTCACCAGTTTTTCAAATGAGACAGTGAAGAATATTTAAGTTGATTTGCATTGGCACAGGAACTGAGCAAGTAAAGGGAAACTCGACTGCAGTGAAGTTGAAACTATACTACTCTACAGAGGGATGGATGGTCATTCCCAGGCTGTATTTAGGCATGTGCAACTGGTGGAAGTGGGGTAGAGGCAAAATTATGATGGTGGCAAAGTATGACTAGTAGTAACCACAATTGTATTGCTTTAAACATTATGAAATATGCTTTAGATTAGCCATCTGGCATTAAAATAGTAAGGCACTAGCGATGCTGACGTTTAGCTGAGGGAAGGCGTGCATAAGATAAATGACCGCACAGTGGCATTATACATCCAATACAGCCCTGGTCATTCCGTAAGTTGTTTTTTTTTCACATGCTAATCTGCCAATAATTTTAGTATACATAAAGGAACAGACAGTCTTCTTCTTCTTCGCGTTCACCAGCTGTACACTCTGGCGGAAAGTTCTGGTTGCTCGTCCACTACTGAACTGCAGTCCTGCTCCAGAACCTGAGTGTTGCGTGTGCATCAGTTTTACAGATCTCATTCTCTTGAATACAGACTGTTGGTTCCTTGCCTCTTCGGCAGATGCACTGCGACTTCAAAGGAAGCTCTCCAATTAGTCGACTCTTACGACATGCTTTTGGGAAGATAGTGGGTCTATTCTTGTTTTCCCCTACAATAGGGCCCCGGAACCCACACGGGGGTACAGACAGTTATTCCACACATTTAGTACACAGAGAGGAACAGACAGTTTTTCTACACATTTAATACACATAGGGAAACAGACGGTTATTCTACACTTTTAGAATACATAGAGGAACAGACAGTTATTCAACATGTTTAGTACACCTAGAGGAACAGACAATTATTCCACACATTTAGTACACATAGAGGAACAGACAATTATTCCACACATTTAATACACATAGAGAAACAGACGGTTATTCTACACGTTTAGAACACATAGAGGAACAGACAGTTATTCAACATGTTTAGTACACCTAGAGGAACAGACAATTATTCCACACATTTAGTACACATAGAGGAACAGACAATTATTCCACACATTTAGTACACATAGAGGAACAGACGGTTATTCCACACATTTAGTACACATAGAGGAACAGACAATTATTCTACACATTTAGTACACATAGAGGAACAGACGGTTATTCCACACATTTAGTACACATAGAGGAACAGACGGTTATTCCACACATTTAGTACACATAGAGGAACAGGTTATTTCACACATTTAGTACACATAGAGGAACAGACGGTTATTCCACACATTTAGTACACATAGA
Organism: Candidula unifasciata; assembly: GCA_905116865.2. Classification (NCBI taxonomy): domain Eukaryota; kingdom Metazoa; phylum Mollusca; class Gastropoda; order Stylommatophora; family Geomitridae; genus Candidula; species Candidula unifasciata. The sequence goes on along the minus strand of CAJHNH020001302.1, from coordinate 680,309 downwards.
GGAACAGGTTATTCCACACATTTAGTACACATAGAGGAACAGACGGTTATTCCACACATTTAGTACACATAGAGGAACAGACGGTTATTCCACACATTTAGTACACATAGAGGAACAGACGGCTATTCTACACGTTTAGTACACATAGAGGAACAGACGGTTATTCCACACATTTAGTACACATAGAGGAACAGACGGCTATTCTACACGTTTAGTACACATAGAGGAACAGACGGCTATTCTACATGTTTGGTTTCTTCTACATATTGATAAGACACTATCTCCAGCACGGATACTTGAATACATATTCTGTTTCTTTTATACATTTATCTACCAACATTTTACAGAGGAACAGTTGGTCATTCCATAAGTCTTTTTTTTTTCAAGTTTTTTTTTTTTTTTAATTTATATTGCATTACGATCATCTGTGCAAAGCAACAGTTTATCATTCTGCAAGTTAAGTTTCTGCGATGTACTCATCCACCAACATTTGTGCAAAGCAACAATTTATCATTCTGCAAGTTTAGTTTCTGCAATGTACTGATCCACCAACATCTCCAGAACAGACACAGGAACAGCTCCACATGACAGTATTCGATGATGGAACTCTTTAATGTCAAACTTCTCACCTGAAAAGGGAACACATACTTAATTTAAATCATTCTCCCTTTAGAGCCAATTTCTAAACCAAATACGTGTTTTCATTTACATGTTGACACTCACCTGGCAGCTCAAAAAGTAAATTTTTTTTATCTTTTTTTTTTTTTTAAATAAAGAATTTATCTTGGCATTATAAAGTTTGTTCCCAACACCTTAGCCACAGACACTGACAGCAGTTGGTTACTGTTGCTTATCTAATTAAGTTTCCAGATTGTTTCTGCCTACAATCCAGACTGTGAAATGACCTGAATCCCTGTGTGGGCTCTGGGGCCCTATTGTGGGGAAAACAAGAATAAACCCACTGCCTCCCCAACAAGTAAGTCATAATAGTCGACTAACTGAGGGCTACCTTCAAAGTCGGAGTGGATCTGCCAGAGAGGCAAGGAACTAACAGTCTGCATACAAATAAGCAAGATCTGTATAACAGATGCACATGAAAAACTCAGGTCCTGGAACAAAACAAAAGTCCAGAAATAGACGAGCAACCATGTTTTTTTCGCTGGTGTTTACAGCCAGCGAAGGCAAACAACAACAACAACAAATGACCTGAAAAGTCAGCAAGATGCTGTCCTTATCGCCCTCTAGTGTCAGTTACTTGAAAAAAATATGGGTCTTATATTACCATGTCACTCTGTATCGGGCACTCCAATGCATGCTCAGTCTTACGATACAGTAACCACACCAAGGTAATTATGCTGATTGTTTCCATGAGCAGTTGGTTATAATGTCTCCTGTCTCGGCCTCGAAGATTTGCTTCACCATGCTTTACTTCCATGTCATGCAATCGTTTTAGTTACCATGCTTTACTTCCATGTCATCCAATCGTTTTAGTGTAAGTCATTATCCACTATCCCAGTTCGTACAGCGTTGATTATATCTGCTCTGCCCATTGCTTCTTCCAGGTGTTGTGTGCAATATATGGGTATATGAAAAGGTAAGTGCAGTAATGAATGTAAAACTTGGTGCGGTGCAGTACAGAATTGAACGGGATGTAAAAAGAGAGAGACCGTTGACTCTACCACATGGGGGGGAATGCAAGTTCTAATCTGGATGGTTCCAGACTAGTCCTGGATACCTGTGTGTTACGCTGGCCTTAGGTGTCCGGGCTGTCTGTGAGAGTTGCTACAGTGGCCGGGCCAGCGTGACGGAAGCTCGTGAGGTGAGATCAGGAGATCTCAAGTACGTGTCAGGCCGCAGACGGAAGGTCTGGATAATTTTCACAAGGTATTGTGTATCGGCCTGTATGATCTTACTAGTGATAGTGTACCCAAGTGATGGGTGACATAGGGACAGTCACATAATCACGAGTAGTGGATTTGCGCGAGCGGGTAGTGTTTACCCGTAGCAACCACGGAACATAGGGTGGCAGCCCAGAGCGTCCTGAGTGTGTGTTGCCTTGGTAGTGAGAATGACTGTGGCAGTATAGAAATTCATGTCTCGTGATGCCTTTCATTGTCTTGGTGTTGAAATACATTAATTTTGCTTTGACGTTCAACATGTATCCGGCGTCCTCTATTGCTGTTGGGCGGGAGTGGTGACTTGTAACTGAAACACTATTGAGCATACCTAGATACTTGGCAAGTGTGCGGTGTCTCAAGCGAACATCACACGCGGCACCAGGATGCGTTGATGATACCTGCTCTGCCCATTGCTTCTTCCAGGATGCGTTGATGATACCTGCTCTGCCCATTGCTTCTACCAGGATGCATTGATGATATCTGCTCTGCCCATTGATTCTTCCCGGATGAATTGGTGCACTGCTTGCTAGTTGGTCCACGCATGGATCTTCTATCACATACCTAATGTGCCACTGGTATGAAAAGAGTTTTTTGCTTTATTTACCTAATACTTACCTAACTCCTTCTCTGACTTTCGTCTTAGTTCCCATATTTTAATCTCTCCAATTTTGTATGCACAGGCCTAGGGAAATAACAGAAGTTTTATCAAGAAATGAAATGTAGAATATTCTTTAAACACTTTCTCTGAAATCATATCTATAATTTATCTAGTGTCTTTACATCGTTTCACAACTAATTTTTCAGCATTCAGATCCATACAGAAGCAGTGAACAATGTAAGTAAATGGTAATGAATTAACAGAAATAAGAGAAATATATGGGCAACTGCTAGTATCAACAGTTATAAGAAGTGAAGATGGCACTATATTAAACACTTTCTGAGAAGAGATGAACACATACATCAGTGAAGATGACACTATATAAAACAATGTCTGAGAAGAGATGAACACATACATCAGTGAAGATGACACTTTATAAAACACGTTCTGAGAAGAGATGAACAGAAAGCCACCAGACAGTCACAGAAATGGGAAGCAAGGAAATTGAGGAAACAAGGGTGTCCAAGAAAAACCTTGAGGTGATCGATGCTGAGAGAAGCCAAAAGTGCTGGACTGAATTCCATGCATGATACTAAAGTGACTGTACAGGACAGAATGGAATGGAGAAATGGACATGCCAGCCCTATGTGGCGTAAAACAGCACAAAGGGACAATGAATGAATAAATGAGATAATTTAACGTTCAGTTGGCAAATAATGCACCAATGCCTATAAGATGTAGCATGAAGAGAGCTGATATTATCAATGCTATATGACTAGACTGGTAGCTATGGACACATTTCTGATGGTTACACAGTTGTTTGCCCTAGGAGTAAAGCTTTGTGAAACATATCTATGCAAGTTCAAGGTCAAGATAGGAGACATTGCAATCAACTTCTCATGGGAATAACCAGCAAGGGTACCTTAGAGGTGTTGCATCAAAATACTTGCATCATCCAAAGGAATGCCCAGTGTGCAGTGACATCAATTGTGGAATAAAACATAACATGCTTCTACAGCAAGAGGCTACCGGCTCATTTTGATGCATTTCAAACCTAGTTTGGTTGCTTCAGCTTTCACATTTTAAATTTAATTTTTTTTTAAATTTTATTTGGGGGGAGGGGGTGGGGGAAGGGGTCGCCTAGCAAATCTGATAACCACAATTATAACCTCACAACAAACTGGTCATCCCATAACTCGCCCATTCCTGCACCGGTTGAAACAGCACAGTATACCCATCTCTGTCCCTTATGAAAAAATGGACACAAACTGCAGTCTCAGCAAAGCCAGTGGCATATACATGTATTTAATGCATTAGGCAGCTGTCAAAAGTATGTCTTCTAATATCTTATTTCTTTTTTTTTTTTTTTTTTTTTTTTTTTTTTTGAATTCCATGAGTGTTGACCTAATGAAGATGTCTTGAAAAAAAACTGACTCATGAAGAGAACTTACTGCCCACATCAGAAAGACGCTATCTATATTGTTTGGTCATGTGATAAGAAGGTTTGACATCAAGTCATAGGGGATCATCTGAAGTATACGAGACAGAAGGTTGTGGATAGACGTGACTACCAACAGCACAGGACATGGACTTTAAGAAGAAGAAAAAGAAGAAGAGTGCTGACACATACTGAGAATGTCTTTCGTGTGCTTTTTCTCTAGCATCATGTACCCATTATGCTCAAGACTCCTAGGGGCATGGAAATTGGCCTTTTACTTACAATTAAATCACCACCATCTGAGGTCATAACTGATATCATTATTTAATACAGGTTGACATTATTTTCTCTGGCAAACTCCAGACCTGAGGAGTGCCAGATTTGGAAAAATTCCTTATCTTTTAAAATCATTGATGGTTTGGCCATGTAACAAGACTGTCATCAGGCAGGGCACCACAGAGAGCAATGTTATAGATACAGTGGTTACAGAGCCAGAGGTCGACCATGCAGAAGATGAACTGAAATATCACAGACACTGAAAAGTACTTTATACGAAGGGTCAGTTCGAATTATCCCTTCCTGTCCTGATGCTGCGAGGCATTCCAGGTGCAGGAAAAAGCAGAAGATAAAGAAGATGCTTTCTATATTTAACAGAAAATAACAAACTGTACCATCCTTCAAAGAAATAAAATTCAATGCTGAATGCAAAGTAAATTAAATGTTAATGTCAATGAACTAAATACAACAGTTTTACAGAATCCGAGCGAGAAATCTTAAAGGACTGATTATGGATTGCCAAAATTTTTAATGTCAAACTGTATCAACATTAAATAATATCAACATTGCATAATATCAGCATTACATAATATCATCCTCACTTAATATCAACATTACATAATACCAGCAAAAGATAAAAACATAAATACTTATTTATCAGTTTGGGGCCACGGTGGTGCTTGTGTGCCAGCTCATAAGTTTTCGGTTTAAATCTGCATCAGATGAATTTATAATTGATTCATGGCTCCCAGACTGACCCAGACTACAATGAGTGCCAGAAAATGTCCTGGGAAGTAAAAAGCCCCAGTGTGATTCTTTTGGTGCAGATTGGTCTATACAAATATAGGTCCAGCACCAAATGTCCATCAAGAGGTGAGTAAAAGATGCTGGTATTGGATAGGGCGCGTAGTGAGAAAACCTGATAACAATATAATTAGAGGGGCTTTAAAATGGAAACTACAGGGCCAAAGAAATAAGTAAAGGACCCTTTTCCACAACTTTAGGCATATTAGGCATACAGGGCTAGACTTATATTTTATAGACCAATCAGCACTTGGTGGGTGATGTGGTCAGCATCACGCCTGCCAACTTTACTTCCCAGGACTGCACCGAGTACCCATTCAAGGCTGGGTCGACCTATGAGACCAGGTAATTTTTTTTTTTTCAAGTTCAGACCTGAACCCACAACCTTCTGATCCACGGACAAGCGTCTAGCCGCTAAACAATGGCGACTCCCATAGAAATAAGGTCAGATCAAAAATTGTATGGAGAAGAGAACTATAGAGAACTTTTTTTTTCAATGGGGAGGACATCTGGTAAGCTGCATGAGATAGCAGAGGATATGAAAACTTGACGTGAGTTGATTGCTGGCCAATGCTCCATTGGGGGATGAAGGGCAGAAAAGTCCAAATGTCTGAATGAATTAAAAGATATCTTTCCTTTACTGCTTCACTCTACTCTCTTTTACTTTATCAGCTGTTGCTAACTAGCTAAGCGGTGTCCATGGCTTGGGTATTGCGAGTCCGACTCATAATTATAACGTACCGCGATCGAAACCCACTGCTGACTGTGTAGATTTTTATCAGGGTAAGGGGTGTCGCAGGTCGATCCAGCCTAAAATGGGTACCAGGATGGCTGTCCTGGGAAAGTAAAGACAGCCGGCATAATACCTAGTACAAATGGTCAGTAAAAATATGCCTAATACGCGAAAAAGGCGTGAAAAGGGATCTTTACTTTTTTTTACTTAGCTATTGCTAACTGGTAGAAGAATTGTCTTATTATCCAGCTTTAATTTTATATCCCTGCTTCAGTTGAGAAAACTGCTTTCTGTTTTGTTTCTTTACTTATAATTAATGTATCTCTGATTTTTCTGAAATATTATTGAACACACACTGCTGCTTATATATACACAAACTATCCGTTTTTACGATAATGCTTTACCTGTCCTGGTAGGGTGATGTACCGATCCACTTCTTTACTGATGGAAGATGCTGCAGACAGTGTGTTCTCTGTCAGGTACTGAATTGCTTCTTCCTTGCTCCAGCTGCAATATCACAATCACTACATTATTTTTAATGAATACAACAAACAGTCAATATGTGTTGGCAGGTCACAGTTAACTCTTTCAGAACCATGCACTGTTTCTTCAACTCCTTATATGCCAAGTAGTTGAACTTTAAAGTAATAAATACTTAGATCTGAAGGAGTTCAATAGAAACACTATGGAACATTAGTAGTTAAATTAGTAATTCTGACAGAAAGGGTTATTATAACATATGTAAATGACAGAAGAATACCTTGGACTGCCAGAATAACTAACAATGATTGCCTGGAAATGGCTAATGAAAGTAGAACATTATATACAACAATGAGAAGGAGGCAAACAAAGTTTTTTGGTCATGTTGAATGTTGAACTTTGAATTAAGAATTGACATCACAGCACTCGAAACACCCTCATAAGCGCTCCGTCCCTATCTTCAGCAGCAAATTAAGAGTCCAATTCTGATGGCACCAGCAACTGTCTGACTGTATATCCGTCTCGCCCTTTTCTTGAGATCTTCGGTCATGTGATGAGAAAAGGAGCACTGGAGAATGTCATGATGACTGGTAGAAGAGGAAGAGGCAGACCAAGAGAAATGATGGTGGATGGCTTAAGACAGTGACACAGAGGAATATCATCAGTGGAACTGATCCAAAACACCAAAGACCAAGATCTGTGGAGATGTGTAAATGCCTACGCCAGCTGGCAGGGCATATAATTAGATTGGTCTATGTGCCCTTGATGATGATATGATAGAAGACAACAGAACATTATATTAGTTTTGTAATGACAAAGAAATACGTGGTGAATTGGTTGTTCCTAAAAAAGTAAAACTTTATCAGGTTTTCTACCATGTATGGAATGGCCTCGCCCGACACACTTGTTAAGTTGGTTAAACCAGCTGGGCGGCGACCAGGTGACAGACACCTTGTGGTCCAAGTTCAGACTCAGGAGTAGACCAGAAAAGTCACATATTTCCCAGATTTACAGTATCTATCATGCAATCAAAGTTGAAATGTAGCAATATCCATAGTACCGAGCCAAAGAGTTCACAACTCATAGTTTCTGGATCCAAAAAAGAAAAAATAGAATGGCTTCTACCACGCTCCAGTTGAAACTTCAGAATCAATGTTTTATTTAAATGAAAAAGTTATTTTTCTTACTGTTCTTGTTTTAATTGTGTGTTCACCTCTAACAAAGTGGCTGGCAGGTTGTGTTGATTTTCATGGCTAGGCTGCATTTTCTGCGTCTTTTGGCCCAACACATCAGATTTCCGCAAGTCCCTAGCTAGGGATATAATGACATGCTATGTTGGGGGTAGGTTTGAGTCTATTCTTCACCTCCCCACAATGGAATCCAGAACTCACACAGTGAAATTAATACATTAAACACATTATGAGCATCTCTTTAAATTCCTAATTTCGCTCTGCTATTTGCTGTAAAATGAATATCTGATCTATTGTTGATCTTTTCTGTCGGAAAACCGCCTCCTAATCACCCAGTATCTCTTTGACGTAGGGTTTTAGCCTTCTTAGCAGTACCCCCAATAGTACTGTATACCTTGTTAAGGGGGATGGGGGAGGGGGATTAAGTCTATTCTCCCACTCCCCCACAGTGGAGCCCTAGAACCCACACAATGAAAATAGTAAATTCAACGGCTAAGAGGTGCTGTAAGTTCAAAGTTAACTTTTTCAGTACCAAGCATTAAATCACTCTATTCTTAGAATGTATTACTTTATATTAATGAACAGTTGGTGCTTTTTCTTCTTATTCTTCTTCATCACGTTCACTGGCTGTAAACTCTGATGGAAAGTTATGGTTGTTCATCCACTTCTGTACTTTAGTTTCGTTCCAGAACTCAAGTTTTGCATGGACATCAGTTTTGCAGATGTACTCTTAGCTTATTAGTATGCTGACATTTGGTTCCTTACCTCTCAGACAGATGCACTCTGACTTCAAAGGAAACACCCTTAATTAGCTGATTTTATCATATGCTTATTAGGGTACCTCACATGGTGAATGTGCATTATTATAAGTCCCTTATTATTCACGATGAGGAGTGATACTGTCAGGGTCAGTGGCTGAGAAAACCTTGAAACTAATTTAATGAGGCTGAGACAAATCCAGGCTATAACCGTTCTAAAATGATCCCACCATCTCTAAAGACTAGCCAAACAAGGGGCTAAAACAAGGTGTTATAATTTTAGAAACAAAACAGAGTTCTAGGAGTTCACACAGTTAAGGTATAATCTTAGACACAAAAGAGACTATGGTTGGTTGAAATATTATATTATAAACTTTGAAACAAAACACAGTACTAGGGGTTCAAAAAAGGTGTCATAATCATAGAAACAGAACATGGTATTAGGGGCTAAAAGAATGTCTTATAACCTTATAAACAGAACAGGGTATTAGGGGTTGAATAAAGGTGTTATAATCTTAAAAACAGAACAGGATAATATAGGTTGAAGAAGGTGTTATAATCTTAAAAACAGAACAGGGTACTAGAGGCGGAAACAAGATATTATAATCTTAGAAACATAACAGGGCTCTATAGTTGAAACAAAGTATGGTTAATCTTAGAAACAAAAGACAGTACTAGGAGTTGAAACAATGTGTTGTAATGTGTGTTATACTATTAGAAACAGAACAGGGTACTAGCTATTGAAATAAGATGTTACAATCTTAAAAACAGAACAGGGTATGAGGGGTTGAAACAAGGTGTTATAATCTTAGAAACAAAACACAGTACTAGAGGTTAAAAGAATATGTTATAATCTTAGAAACAAAACACAGTACTAGAGGTTAAAAGAATATGTTATAATCTTAGAAACAAAACAAAGTACTAGAGGTTAAAAGAATATGTTATAATCTTAGAAACAAAACACAGTACTAGAGGTTAAAAGAATATGTTATAATCTTAGAAACAAAACACAGTACTAGAGGTTAAAAGAATATGTTTTAATCTTTACTAGAGGTTAAAAGAATATGTTATAATCTTAGAAACAAAACAAAGTACTACCCAAATGCATGGATCCCAGTATCCACAACCAGTCTTGCAGCTCTAAAAATCTCAAATTTATAGCGGCCCAACCTGTAATTCAAGTCAAAGGGTGTGGATAAATAATCTTAGTAAATAGGTAATGTTAAAGAAACACATACATAAGAAATGTGTAATGGTGAACTACGTCTATCTCCATAAACAAGTATTTTTGTAGTTTCCCCTATAGTACACTCTTCTTTCAATTTCCTTATAATTTGCTCAAGGGTCAAGTTGAAAAAAAGCGGGGACAGAGCACTACCTTGTTATAGACTAGATATTCTTTGAAAATGGTCTGACTTGCTGCATTAATATATTACTAGGCTATCCTCCCAAATAAAATGGAGGAAGCTGCAGGAGATGCGGTAGCTACTGCTCGTGAATCCCAGCCATCTTGTTTAGCCCCCACCCCCTCCGCGCGTAGCAGCATAAGGGAATACTCTCGGCAGTGGCGTCATAGTCACCGGAAAGAGGTCCGCAATTTATAAATGACTGAAGCCCTGTTAGGGTATTTTCTTAGCCTCTAAAATTTGGGACCGTTATTCTCAGGATAGCCTATTACTATATTAAAAGTGTCTTGAATACATAGTTTGGTCATGGTGATTAACTTCACTGGTATTCCAAAGTCCTTCATAGTGTTGCATAGACTGTTTCTATGTACACTATCATATGCCTAAAAATGCACAAAAATTTACATTTCTTGTATATTCCCAATTTTGCTCCGCTATTTGCCGTACAATGAATATCTGATCTATTGTTGATCTGTTCTGTTAGAAACTGCCAGGTAATCACCTAATATATTTTTGATGTATGGTTTTAGCCTGTTTAGCAGTACCCCTGATAGTATCTTATAGCTTGTAGACAATAGAAATGTTCCTCTATAATTTTCACATTTTTGGCTGTCTCCTTTCTTTAAAATGAGTATAAATAATGACTCTTCCCACTCATGTGGTAATTTCTCCAATCTCCAAGCTAGTTTTATTATTCACATTCTTTCAATATAATGCATGGCCACCTTCTTTTATCATGTCAGCAGCAAATAAATCCATCAGGTGTCTATATACAAATAAGAAGTACTGCATGAGTTAGCGCCGCAGGCGCAACGATTCTTGGCTATCAAAACTGGGATGTTTTTGTATGTCTACATTCGTTGGTGGTGACTCTCACCCCCACCTCCCCTCTCCCCTCAACCCTACACCCGAGAGGGAGAAATCAGTTACATGGAGCATAGGAATAGAAAAATACTGATGTTTCCATACTCTTGAAATGTTGCACAGTAAGCAGTGAGGAGACGGAAAAAGGCAACAGTAACACCATTCACAATAAAGAAAACACGACTCTCCCGCAACATAGGAGATGTCCAGTGACTTAAGGAGGCATGAATGGCAAGGGAAGTTACTATAATCCTGGGCCTGGAAACATTAACAGTGCCTTAGATTGCTACTGTAATAGTCACTTTGGTGAGTACCTTTTTAAGACAATTTTGCATGAGTACTGGCACCTTTTTTTTCTATAAAAATTGCCTTGTTGATACTCAGTTAAGGTGGTCTACTTGGAAGTTAAGATACTAAATAGGAAGTCTATAGCAACGATATTGTTGCAAATGTGTGCATTTTCAGAGCAAAACATATTAATAAATATTAAAATAATTGTGTATAATAATATTTTTTCATAGAAATAAGGAAGCGGCAATATCATCAAATAAATGATAAACTTACAACTCGATGCTGTCTTCATATAAGTTCAGTTCTTCCCCAAGAGACTCTGCATACAAACCCCAGCCCTGAAAAAAAATGAATTTAGCTGTAATATTTTCCAGTTCATTTTCCTGACACTGGACAGACTGTAACAATGTTCAGTTAAACATGAATCTATGACAGGTCTGGCAAACCAGTGGAAGATTTAACTACATACATGGTGATGCCCAAGAAAAATTTAGGAGATGTGAGAGTGTGCGAAATAAGTTCAACAAACAAGACCGGTATAGAGTAGGAACGTTAAATATGTGTGATTGTGCTACTAGTGCCAAACACTGACCCTTACTGCAACCAATGAGGGGAAGATCGTAACAACAGAGATGAAATTCCTTAGGAGAGCTGCCGGTGTGACAAGAAGAAATCAAACCAGGAATGAAGAAATTCGAAGAAGACTAGGACTGAAACCAAGCATACAATTCATCAAAGAACAACAAATGAAATAGTTTGGCCACTTGACGAGAATGCCTTGGTATTAACTGCCACAGAGAGCCATGCTGAAGAAATATAATAAACACAGAGCATGGGGAAGACCACGCAAGAGAGGGAGCAACATCACCAGGAGCAACCTAACAGAAATTAACACCAACTTGTACAATTCATTGGAAAAAGCACACAAGAGAGAAGAAGAAGGACACACTGTTCTTTGTGGTTTTGTAATTTTTTTTTTTAATGTAATTTCCCTTTGAGACCAATACAACCCTAGCTTACTTATTCTGCAATAATACAAAATGTTACAGTTCCCACCCAGGTGATTTGATTATCTGTACAGATGGTTCTGGTTGAGTGGCAGAAGAAGTGCAAGGGAGTTCATAGCAAAAGCGAATGAACATCGTTTAGTGCAACAAAGCTTGCAACATCTAGTTTGAGAATGGGGATGAAGGCAGCAACTGCAGCATTCCACTTGGTTAAAAACCAGATTTACACACATGTCATAATTGACTGACAGATTATGATGAGAAAGGTGGAGACAGGTATGCTCCATGCAGAATGGCAAGCACTACTACAGAGGTCCCAGAGAGTTAGCATCCTTTGGATATTTTCTCCAGGAATCCTGGTGAGTTTGGAAATGAACAGGCAGATAGACTGACCGATTCTGCTGTGATTTTGATTCCTAATTCAATATTTAATACAGAATATTCTGGGTTGAGTTTTTTTTTAAAGTAGGTTGACTTTTAAATTTTGAAAATACAGTACACTCTATATCTACTTTCCAGCCTTTCAGTCAAAATGTCTTATAGGAGATCTGCAACATTTGGCCAGTCTTACTGGAACTGTCCCCTTCTTCCCATGTGGGTTACGAAAACCCATACGGGTGAAAGGGGGGAGGGGAAGGCATGATGTTGACCACCATGTTGGCGTAAAAAGGGGAAAAGGCTCCTTTGCTTTTATTAACTTACTATATTGGGATGGGGAGGGGGGGGGGCACAAAACAGACTCACTGTCCTCTTATAAGCATGTTGGTGACTAAATTACGTATTTGCTGAAATTTGATGTGTTGGGGGCGAAGGGCCCAAGCCTAGCTGTAAACCACAACACCATGTGCCAACATACAGAAAAGAAAAAGAAAAAATCAGGAATAGGAAAACACACTGTCTACACCAGTTTAGACAAAATACTGGTTATATCGTCATATGTATTTCTGATGGTGTTTTCCTTGTAAGATCAAGAGCAATCCTCCTGGACCAGTCAATTATATGATTTCCATGTCAGAACACAAAGTTTTTAGAACGCATTTTCTCATCTTTGGATAATGTGAGTATCCTTCCCAATGTGCCTTACCTTCTGAAGCTGCTGACACAAGTGGGATGTCATATTTAGTAAACACCGCCCACCATTTGTCACTAAGAGAGAACAGGTGGTACTTTAGCTCAGTCAGATCTGATCAAGATCTGCCAGAGAATGAGAAACAGGCAGAGACACAGAGACTGAAGACAGATATTTACATAAAACGAGTTAATAATATATAATGTATTTCCTTCCATGCTTTCGTCCTCAGCACTCACCGGCTGTAAACTCTGGCGGTAAGTTCTGGTTGTATGTCAACTTTTGGACACTTCTTATTGTTTCAGAACTTCAATTTTGTGTGTACATACATTTTACAGATCTGGTATGTTTGTATTCAGACGTCGGTGCCCCACCTCTCAGGAAGATGCACTTCGAATTCAAATGAAACACTCCCAATTAGTTGCATTTTAGGACATGCTTGTTTGGGGCAGAGAGTCTATTCTTGTTTTACCCCATCAATGGGGCTTCTAACCCCCACAGGGATTACATTTGTATCTTATACATATTGCCATGGTAGAGTGGTGGCTAGATGCTTGATTGCCAACTGAAAGGTCTTAGGTTTAAATCCCCATTGTGCAGATTTAAAGAAAATAATTTACCCCGTCTCCTAAATCAAACCAGCCTAAAATATGTACCAGGGAATATTTTGGACTATAAACCAGGAAGTAAAGGACCCTTTCACACATCCTTAGGCATACAGGGCATATATTACCATTCAGTGGGTGATGTGGTCACCATTATACTGAATGCTTTTACTTCCTAGGATTGTAGGTGGTACTCACTTTAGGCTGAGTCCCGTTGTGGGCCAAAGTGGGTTTTTGAAAAATCTGACTTAGTGCTGATTAGGGCCTTTGAACTTTGGGCCAGCAGGCTAGCTTTTAGTCATTATGTCATTGTTAAATGTTGAATGTTGAATTGAGAATCAACATCATTGCACTCAGGACTAAATGTGACCTCTGAAGTGATACCTGCCACTCTTCATGGAGCATACCTGTCTCCATCTTTCTCAACATGCTCTGTAAGTCAGTGACAATATCGTCATGTATGTACAGCTGATTCTCAAGTTAGCAGAAGGCAGCAGTGACTGCCTCCACTTCCATTCTCAAACTAGACATTGTGATATATGCCAGGCTTTGTTGCACTAAGTGATATGCCATGGTGGCTCCTAGGAATTAAAAGCTGGCATAATGCTGGCCTCATCCATCAAGTGCAGACCGGTCTACAAAGACATGAGCCTTCCACCCTATGCCTGATTTACCTCTGGTCTGAAAAAGGTCCTGTGAAGTGAAGTGGTTAAATCGTTTGCCCCGCACTCTAGAGGGTTGTGGGTTCATTTCATGGCTGCACTATTCAATTCGCGAGTGCAATTTTTATGGAGATCTCTGGGAACTGTCACCAGAGTTACAGAGTTTGTGCTTTGTGTGACACTCGCAGCAGGCAGCCAGCCATGCTGGTGAGAGAGACCAAGAATTATGGAATAAAACCCAGTGTAATGAAGTCTTACTTTACTTAAAAACACCATGCCCTAAACTGCAGCATGATTTAACCTTTCATACCAGATTTCACAAGCTCAACAACAGACCTAACTCACTTCAGCATAGGCAGTGTTGCAGCCAAATCTGGCTGGTGCTATGTGGTATTTCATGTCTCCAATGTACCTGCGGAAATTTGGTAGGTGTGTGGACGCAAGGGCATAGACTCCCTGGAAATAACACATGGACACAATTGATAAAAGATATACTGCAATAAAAAGAGGTTGAAAATGTCACAGATTTTGAATATTTAAGCTCAGTAATGAAGAACAATGGCGTTTGCTCAAAAGAGGTCAGAAAAAGACTTGCTTTAGCAATACAGAGACTAGATGGTTGGTAGTTGCACCCCACCAGGACATCACACAAGCAATAAATACCCGGTGACACAAAGTGCCACAATACGGATGAGGATCTCCAGCGGAGAGGTCCCAGAAACCCCTTTCAGCCATTATGGCCATATCTATTGCTATACCGTATTTATGGCCCAGCTATATTAAGGGCCCCCGGCAGAAGCCAAGGTGGGCCTTCAAATAACAAAAAATTGCATCCCACATGGAGACGATTTATGTAATTAAACAATAATACAGAGACTAAACAGCATAAAAAGCCTATGTCATAGCATCTGCAAGCAAGTTGGAGTAAAAATTGTGAAATTACCTATCTTTCTAATTGCAACTTATGAATGGGAGTCATGGATATAGATGCAGGACATTGGAGATGCACTGGCTATGAAAGCACACTGGGCTGGAGAATGGGCCAGAAAAAGAGAAACTTTCAGGAGTGCTGTGAAGAGAGCGATGTTCTGTAAAGGACATGCTGATGTACTGATTGATTGATTGATTAACTGTAATAATGACAGGAGCAGTCACATTTAATGAGAGAATTACCAATGCTGAGTCCAGGAGATAACTAAACAAACCTGTTCATTTAGTCAAATAGAAATACTAAGACATTGGCATCTGTGTTTTTTTTTTAATCTAAAATACCCGGTTTGAATAGTCACAACTAAGTTTACTCAGTAGCCAAAATGTTGGGAAATGGGGATTGTCACGGGACAGAAGCCCACAAGCCCAGCATAGAATGTGAATTATTACATTACAATTTGAAAGTAATCCCCAGGCCACATACTGTGCCTCTGCGGGCCAGATTTTAATAGCCAAGAGTTAAAGTAACAATTTCTTAGGAAACAACCAATAAGAGTAACAATTTCTTTTGGCTGAACCACTTAAAGTAACAATCCCTTAGACTAGAACCAGTTAAAGTAATAATTTATTAGGATAGGATCCGTTAAATTAACAATTTGGTAGTATTGAACCAATTAAAGTAACAACTTCTTTTTTAGAACCTCTCAAAGAAACAATTTCTTAAAAGAGAACTAGTTACGAGAAATAATATCTTAGGAGAGGACCAACGTGAAATTGCAAAATAGACTGTCAATAATGCTAATGATGGAGAGAAGAAAGAAAACAGATACTTAATTAAAAGACAAAGGATCATGGTGTGATGACAATGATAATTATCATCACCATTATTATCATGATCACAGAGTCCATGTTAGTCCGGATTTGGAATAAGACTTAAGTCCAGAAATGGATGAAAAACCAGAACTTTCCACCTTAACTCTTTGAGTCCCAAGGAACGCATCATACGTTCACATGTTTCTACCTAGAAGCCCAATGAACGCATGATGAGCCGATTTTATGACACTTTTTACTACCCCCTGGGCCTGTGATGCTAAATCCCCTGGGACTCAAAGAGTTAACAACCAGTGAACGCAAAGAAGAAAAAGAAGAAAGACGTTTCTAACCTGTAGGTGATGCCCAGGCTCTCCTTCGTGTAGACTCAGAGCCATCAGCTGCAGTGGGAGACTGAGGAAATTGCATTTTATATAAAGTGTTTCTAAAAGATATGTAAAGGGAAGAGGATTGACTTCATTTCATCTGACTGTATTCTTCTTATTTTTCCTTAGCATTCACCTGCTGTAAACTCCAGCAGAAAGTTCTGGTTGTTTGTCTGTTACTGTACTTTGATCTTATTCCAGGAGTTGAGTTTGTTTTGCATGCACCTTCATTTTACATTTCTGCCAAATTTGTATGTAGACTGTTGGTTCCTTGCCTCCCAGGTGGATGCATTCTGACTTTGATGTAAACATCCCTAATTAGTAGGGCGAACATATCATGCCATTTTCACAGGAAAAGTATCATTTTTCAGGTATGCCCAGCCCGTCTGTCGATACGCCCCACACCCCCCTCCCCACCCCAATAAATTTTTTTAAGTATCAAAGCGATGATTTAGGCCTACCTTCAAAAAAACAAAAAAAAAGATACTGTCTTGCTCAAAACAGGACAATATGGTCACCCTACTATTTAGTTGTCTTTTACAACATGCTTGTTGGGGGGGGGGGGGGGGGGGGGGGGTGGGGGGGGGCGTGGGTCTATTCTTTTTCTCCTAAAATGGTGCCTCGGAAACCATATGGGAAAAATTGTACCCTATACAGCTGAGGCTCTCTGTGCAGAGTCACTGTTTCTCCACTAAGAGTGTTGAATAGAGCACAGAATTTTGCAACTCCAGTGACAATCCTCAAAAATTTCTAGAGCACATGTACTCATATACTAAAAGACAAATTCGCTAACTGAACTAATGACCTTCACAGCACAAGGAAAACAGTTTTTAATAACTTTACAATGGAGACCATTTCAAAGAGTATTTGGTCACAGGACTTGGGTTTCATAAATTAAAAACAAGTGCCAAAAAACCATCCCTGGTGGATTTTTCCAACAGCAGCCATAGCAATCTACAGTCTAAATGAAAATGATCAACTGCGGACAGCAATGACTGTTTACTGTGTAAATGGAATTAAACCAGCAAGTATTTTTGGCCAAAGTCCTTTGGCAGCAAGTAAACATTGTGAAGCCATGCAGACAGATCCTCATGGTGTGCACAGAATAGCTTATGCGATCTGATCGACACTCTACACTCAGAGGAAAGGCAAGATGGATATAAATAATCAGATTGTTACTGGCACCATCAGAATTGGAACTCCTGAAGATGAAAATGGATTGTTTATGGGAATATCCCAAATGCTGTGACCTCAGGCTTAGCTCCACACCAGCAACATGGAATTAATCCATTGTAAGAAGCAACCAATGTCTTCTGTCTAAATAAATATCGTCCAGCGACAGCAAAGTAAATCTACTGTCTAAAATATTATCCGGTGTGAACAGCAATAGCTGTATACTGTCTAACTGAAAATCATCCAGTATGAGCAGCAACGGATGTCTACTTCTTCTTCTTCTTCAGCATTCCAAGTCTTCAGGTTCATTGCTGCAGATATCACCTGCCTCCACCCATCTCTCCATTTATCTCCCTTGTGTATACAGTTTTTACTTCTCTGTCATCTGACATTCTTTCAATATGTCCCAACCATTTCAGTTTATTAGCTCTTATGATGCCAGCGATCAATGGTGATTTAAACAGATTATGAATTTCATTGTTGCTTCTCACTTTCCATTCCCCGCTGTTGGCATCTTTGATGGGTCATCTGAAATTAAGGCTAAGATATCTGCTTTGTGACAAGATAAAGTTTTATGTTTGGGGTGTTGGCCCCATGCTTCAAAACCCAACCTGGAGGACCAGGGTGTCTCTCCTCGTCTGTTCTCTACCCTTCGACCTTTCCGGCTTGGGAGGTATGGCTCTCTACTGTCTATGAAAATCATCCAATGTGAGCAGAAATAGCTGTATAATGTCTAAATGAAAATCATCCTGTGTGATCAATGGCTGTATACCGTCTTAATGAAAATCATCCAGTATGTTATCAGCAATGGCTGTATACTTTCTAAATGAAAATCATCTACTGTGATCAGCAATAGCTGTATACTCTGTAAATGAAAATCATCCAGTGTGATCAGCCAAGGCTATATACTGTCTAAATGAAAATCATCCATTGTGATCAGCAATAGCTCTATACTGTCTAACTGTAAATCATCCAGTGTTATCAGCAATAGCTATATACTTTCTAAATGAAAATCATCCTGTGTAATCAGCCATGGCTATATACTGTCTAAATAAAAATCATCCACTGTGATCAGCAAAAGCTCTATACTGTGTAACTGTAAATCATTCAGAGTGAGCAGCAATGGCTATCTACTGTCTAAATAAACCACAGACATACCAGTGTTCATAGTCATAGCTGTTGATGTAGAAGCACCCTTCTCTTGAGCCATCAGGTGTTCCCGTAAGATATAAACCCCCAGGCATCTCGCTGAGATAATCTGGTGGCAGTGAAACTCTAAAAAACAAATATTAATAACAGTAATGTCAAAGCTTTACTAATGAGTTGTTAAATGTTGGTTGGCTGTAAATCCTCTAATAAATGTGAGTTTTAATTTTTAACTCTCTCGCCCATGGGAACACTTATCAAACTGAACATGAGACCTTTGGAATTCCAGAAAATATACTTAAAAAACATGCTACAATATTTGTAACGTAGCGGCGCGGAGGGAGGCTAAATTAGATGGGGTAAGTTAACATGGGGTAAGTTAACTTTATTGTACCAAAAACATTATTGTTCTACAGGTGATTATTAAATTTTTTTTTTTTTTTTTTAAATTCTACATTTGTTAATAACTTTTTCATTAATAGATATTTACAGGTATAAAGGGAGTAATCAAAAAACATGAACAAAGTAAAACATTAAATGGAATACTTTTTCCAATGACCTAAATCTAATGTGACATCAACTTGGCTTTAAAAATGCCATTTGGCTTAAATTGTGCCACCCCATTTGAAGCTAACTTTAGTTAATGTTTTTGTAACCTTATCTCCTAAACATTTAGGCAAGTGTGAAAACAGCCAATAGCATTAACTATGTGCCTCGTAAACAGATCAGTGTAGGCAAGTTAGAAAAGGGGCATTTTGAGGAAATTTGACCCAACCTGAAGTGCTGGTTGTATGGCTTCTCTGGGTAAAGGGTTAACCTGATCCACTAGTAATTAACTCTTTTGGTACCATTCAACAGTTCATACTGGTGATTATTTGATTATTGTGGAGATTTTTTTTAACCTGAATTGTCAGTTCTACTCCTGCTGCCAAAGTGTTATTTTAACTTTTTTGGACTCAAATACTGGGAACTTACTATTATAATTTTTCAGGAAATTATAAGCCTAATAATTATAATCTGGTACAAAAAGAGTTCAGCCACCTCAACCCTAAATTGGGATTGTAGGCTTTATATCAAAGTAAAGTTGATGTAAAGGCTGTTCTCCTAAACCAGTAAAAAAGCCCCATCTTCATGAGAGTTATGTTCCAGATGTTTCCTGTCCCTCAAAAACCAGCAAGGTGTACAAGACCAGTTCTTCTATTTCTGTATTAAAAGAGCAGCTAGCATTTGTGTAGTGGTCTACAGCTAGGCTGAAATATTTGCATGGTGTCAGACGATCTTCTTCTTCCTGTTTATAACTCATGGCAGAAAAGGCTTATAGTAAACATTGAATAAGAAGGTATTCAAATATTTTTTTAAAGCAACAAAACAAAACACACAAAATATTGACAGTCTTACTTACTTCATTGGGGATGGAGGAAGGTTTTTAAAACACAATGATAGTTTTGGTCTAATTCTCCTGTAACATATATCCTGCACATATTCTAGCACATGTTCCTGAAAGATGAGGGAAAATATTTTCTATTTAATCATTATTGTGTAGAAACTAAATTTAAAGCGAGTCATGTGGTTGGGGTGGGAACCATGGTAGTATAATGAGTAGACCAGTTAAAGCGAGTCATGTGGTTGGAGTGGGAGCCATGATAGTATAATGACAAGACCAGTTAAAGCAAGTCATGTGGTTGGGATGGGAGCCATGGTAGTATAATGAGTAGACCAGTTAAAGCGAGTCATGTGGTTGGGATGGGAGCCATGGTAGTATAATGAGTAGACCAGTTAAAGCAAGTCATGTGGTTGGGGTGGGAGCCATGATAGTATAATGACAAGACCAGTTAAAGCAAGTCATGTGGTTGGGATGGGAGCCATGGTAGTATAATGAGTAGACCAGTTAAAGCGAGTCATGTGGTTGGGGTGGGAGCCATGGTAGTATAATGACAAGACCAGTTAAAGCAAGTCATGTGGTTGGGATGGGAGCCATGGTAGTATAATGAGTAGACCAGTTAAAGCAAGTCATGTGGTTGGGGTGGGAGCCATGATAGTATAATGACAAGACCAGTTAAAGCAAGTCATGTGGTTGGGATGGGAGCCATGGTAGTATAATGAGTAGACCAGTTAAAGCGAGTCATGTGGTTGGGATGGGAGCCATGGTAGTATAATGAGTAGACCTGTTGAAGCAAGTCATGTGGTTGGGGTGGGAGCCATGGTAGTATAATGAGTAGACCAGTTAAAGCAAGTCATGTGGTTGGGATGGGAGCCATGGTAGTATAATGAGTAGACCAGTTAAAGCAAGTCATGTGGTTGGGATGGGAGCCATGGTAGTATAATGAGTAGACCTGTTGAAGCAAGTCATGTGGTTGGGATGGGAGCCATGGTAGTATAATGAGTAAACCAGTTAAAGCGAGTCATGTGGTTGGGATGGGAGCCATGGTAGTATAATGAGTAGACCAGTTAAAGCAAGTCATGTGGTTGGGATGGGAGCCATGGTAGTATAATGAGTAGACCTGTTGAAGCAAGTCATGTGGTTGGGATGGGAGCCATGATAGTATAATGACAAGACCAGTTAAAGCAAGTCATGTGGTTGGGATGGGAGCCATGGTAGTATAATGAGTAGACCTGTTGAAGCAAGTCATGTGGTTGGGATGGGAGCCATGATAGTATAATGACAAGACCAGTTAAAGCAAGTCATGTGGTTGGGGTGGGAGCCATGGTAGTATAATGACTAGACCTGTTGAAGCAAGTCATGTGGTTGGGATGGGAGCCATGGCAGAATAATGACTTCTTCTTCTTCTTCTCTTCCACCTTGTACCTCATCGAAGTGTCGGGGGGAGATGTAATGTTCATTGATGGGCTCTGTCAAGAGCACTATTATGACTGAAGTTCATTTTTGTAAGGCTGTTCTTAATGCCATCACTCCATCTTTTCCGAGGTCTTCCACTGTGGCGGATAGTACCAGGGCATTCTTGTTAGGTGTCAAAACCACTTCATTTGTTGTTCTTTGATGACCTGTAAGACTGGCTTTATTCCTAGCATTCGTCTGATTTCATGATTTCGTATTCTGTCAGTATAATGACTAGACCTGTTAAAGCAAGTCATGTGGTTGGGATGGGAGCCATGTTAGTATAATGACTAGACCTGTTAAAGCGAGTCATACAAAATCAAAGGGATAAAGGAAGATAGACACACACAAACACAGAGTCAGACTGATAAACTGAGGTGAAAAAAGATAGGAAGGATGTAAGGTGAGCTGCATGCACTTGTAATGGGTAGGGTGACTTGACCTGATTTGACTGAGTGCTGATGCTTCATGACAGGATAAAGGGCAAAAAAAAAGGTATGTGTGTGTGCGTGCGTTCGTGCGTATGTGCATGTGTGTGTGTGTGTGTATATATACATATATATATATATATATATATATATATATATATATATATATATATATATATATGAAGAATATTTTACGCAATCTTTCTTTGTCAATTAAGATGAGAAAGAGAATTCTTAAAAGCTTTATAAATCACATCTTGATTTACGGAAGTTAACTGTGGAAAGTTGGTAGATTAGTGAAATAATTTTTGGAAGCTGGGGAGATGTGGTTTTAAAGAGGAATGTTGAGAATACTTTGGACAGATACATGGGTAATGAGGATGTCTTGAAAGAAAGTGACTCACACAGAGAACTGATTGCCCACTTCAGAAGGAGACAATCTACATTCTTTGGTCAAGTCATGAGAAGGAGAAAACTGGAGTACATCATAACAGTAGGAAAGCTAGAGAGAAGGAGATGTGGAGGGAAGCTGAGAGAAAAGATGCTGGACAGTTTGACATTATGGCATCTGTGTCAGAGTTGATTGAAAGTACATGAGACAGAAGGTTGTGGATAGACATGACTACCAACACCACACGGCACTTTAAGAAGGTATATACACACGCACACGCGTGTGTGCGCACACACACACACACACACACACACACACACACACACACACACAATTCAATTTTTGTGTTAAAGTATTAGACCATGAATATATTTACCTTTGAATGAAAGAATTTTTGTGTTAAAGTATTAGACAATGAATATATTTACCTTTGAATTAAAGAATTTTTGTGTTAAAGTATTAGACCATGAATATATTTACCTTTGAATGAAAGAATTTTTGTGTTAAAGTATTAGACCATGAATATATTTACCTTTGAATGAAAGAATTTTTGTGTTAAAGTATTAGACAATGAATATATTTACCTTTGCATGTAAGAATTTTTGTGTTTAAGTATTAGACCATGAATATATTTACCTTTGAATGAAAGAATTTTTGTGTTAAAGTATTAGAAAATGAATATATTTACCTTTGCATGAAAGAATTTTTGTGTTAAAGTATTAGACCATGAATATATTTACCTTTGAATGAAAGAATTTTTTAAATTTTTGTGTTTAAGTATTAGACCATGAATATATTTACCTTTGAATGAAAGAATTGTTGTGTTAAAGTATTAGACAATGAATATATTTACCTTTGAATGAAAGAATTTTTGTGTTAAAGTATTAGACCATGAATATATTTACCTTTGAATGAAAGAATTTTTGTGTATTAGACCATGAATATATTTACCTTTGAATGAAAGAATTTTTGTGTTAAAGTATTAGAAAATGAAAATATTTACTTTTGAATAAAAGAATTTTTGTGTTAAAGTATTAGACAATGAATATATTTACCATTGAATGAAAGAATTGTTGTGTTAAAATATTAGAAAATGAATATATTTACCTTTGAATGAAAGAATTTTTGTGTTTAAGTATTAGATAATGAATATATTTACCTTTGAATGAAAGAATTTTTGTGTTAAAGTATTAGACCATAAAAATATTTACCTTTGAATGAAAGAATTTTTGTGTTAAAGTATTAGACCATAAAAATATTTACCTTTGAATGAAAGAAATTTTGTGTTAAAGTATTAGACCATGAATATATTTACCTTTGAATGAAAGAATTTTTGTGTTTAAGTATTAGATAATGAATATATTTACCTTTGAATGAAAGAATGTTTGTGTTAAAGTATTAGACAATGAATATATTTACCTTTGAATGAAAGAATTTTTGAAACCTCTGGCTCACTGAGTCAGAGATTTCAGAAAATGTCTGTCCAAGCTTTTCTTCAGCAGCAAGTTTCATAATCTGCCCTCGGATACGAGAAACTTCCTGAAGGCCTATATTGTGCACTTCTTGCGGGGTCATAGGACAGGTAAGGTAAAAGTTCAACGCTTGCTGATACCAACCAGTTCCACCTTTTACTGTATCAATGCTTTCTTTAGGTCTTAGATGATTGAAATATTCCTGTTGTAAATAAAATACATTCATAATTGACATAGAGTAAGCTGCATGTTTTATGACATAATTAAAGAAACATTAGTTGCATATTTTTCACAGAACATGGCAAACCACTCCTGGCATTTTTTAGATGTTGTGTGGCTTTACAGAAGAATGATGAGAATACCAAGGACAGATTTAAAAAAAAGTAATGAAGATGTCTTGAAAGAAAGTGACTCACGAACAGGACTAACCACTAACGTTTATTACAAGATTATTTTCACTGCATGTTGGGAATACCAAAAAGTACTCTGATCTTCTACTAGGCATGTTCTTTAATGTATTTATGCTTGTGACTACTACTGTGTATTAGCTGATGTTGCAATTCTGGGCTCTTGCATGAATTTCACAATGCCCCCTCCGAGCTGATCTACCCAGACTTCGCTTCCGAGTCAGGGAGAAATATATTCATTTTTTATGTCTTTGATTTGAGTTGCCTCTCACATAGCATTATATATTTTTAATACAAACAGGCACACATAGGTAAGTTTTAAGCACAAACATGAATGGTTATCTCAGTAACCAATAGGTGTTGGAATTTATTAAATAAACTCTACAAACAAGTAACAACAAATACCTCTTTAAAGTAAGTTTTCAAACTGCCAAGTGCAGGAAAAATCCCAGAGATAATTAATTCTTTGGCTTTGATTTTAAACTCCTCCCTGGAATATAATATCATTTTTTAAAGTAAATTCAAATGTAAAAATTAAATCACAAAACTTGGCATGTGATCAATTAAAGATTTAGGAAAAATAGCCCTAAACAAAATTTTAAAAATAATTTAACATCAGTGTCCATTCAAAAACATGTGCTTACAGTAATGTACAAGAACATCTACATCAGGGCTAGTCAACTAAGGTTGCTCAATGGCCAAAATTTTGACAAAATTGATTGTAAGGGGCCAGAGGTCCAAGCCAAAGTTTAGAAAGATCACTGTTCTGGTAATGATGCTAGGCTTCTGCAGGTTGCAGTCAGCCCACGAGCCACCAATTGAATGGCCTTGATCTACAATTATCTGTTAGATCTACAGTCACAATTATCTAGTAGATCTACAGTAACAATTATCTGTTAGATCTACAGTCACAATTATCTAGTAGATCTACGGTAACAATTATCTGTTAGATCTACAGTCACAATTATCTAGTAGATCTACAGTAACAATTATCTGTTAGATCTACAGTCACAATTATCTAGTAGATGTACAGTAACAATTATCTGTTAGATCTACAGTCACAATTATCTAGTAGATCTACGGTAACAATTATCTGTTAGATCTACAGTCACAATTATCTAGTAGATCTACAGCAAAAATCATCTGGTAGATCTACAGTAACAATTATCAAGTAGATCTGCAGTAACAATTATCTGGTAGATCTACAGTAACAATTATCAAGTAGATCTACAGTAACAATTATCTGGTAGATCTACAGTAACAATTATCAAGTAGATCTGCAGTAACAATTATCTGGTAGATCTACAGTAACAGTTATCTGGTAGATCTACAGTAACAGTTATCTGGTAGATCTACAGTAACAATTATCTGGTAGATCTACAGTGACAATTATCTAGTAGATCTACAGTAACAGTTATCTGGTAGATCTACAGTGACAATTATCTGGTTGATCTTCAGTAACAGTTATCTGGTAACCACTTTACAAAGCAGGGTTAACCTCAGAACTTTACTGTTTGCAGCAAGTTCAAAATTTGTAACAACTAGTGTTTAATTTTTATGAACCAGTTTTGTTTGATGTTCAGTTTTTATAGAATCTGTTTGGGAAAAAATATTTATGTAAAATAATAGTTTGTTTCTTACAATTTATCATCAGGTATTCGAGGATGGTCAACTTTAAATGGCTGCATTAAACCAAGGTCTTCAACAGATGTGGCTAACATCTTTTCTATTTGATTAGGTATCACATCCTGTGGACAAATTACATTAACAAAACAAATTAAAGAAATAAAACAAATTAAGTCAAAATATTTAGTTAAAGTAATATAATCAATGAAAGTCACTCAACAAATCACAGTAATATAACAGATGTAAATAATATAACAAATGAAACTAATTTAACAAATCTTCTTCTTCTCAGAGTCCATGCCGTGAGTCTTTGGTAGTCATGTCTATCCACAACCTTCTGTCTCCTGTACATTTAATCAACTCTGGCACAGATGATCTTCCATGACATGATGTCAAATTGTTCTTCAATGCCACAATGTCAAACTTTCCAACATCTATTTTTTTTTCAGTCTCTCTCTGCCTCTCCTTTCCTCCAGCATACCTACCATCACGAGGTACTCCAGTTTTCTCCTTCTTATCACATAACCGAAGATTGTAGATTGTTTCTTTCTGATGTGGGCAATCAGTTCTCTTCATAAGTAAGTTTCTTTCAAGACATCTTCATTACTCTTTTTTAATTTGTCCAGGCTATTCTTATCATTTGTATATAAAACCACATCTTTGCAGCTTCCAAATAAGTGTTCACTAATTTACTAACTGTTCATGATTCATATCCATATATCAATACCGGCTTTTAAGAATTTTCTTTCTCATCTCAATTGACAAAGAAAGATTGTATCTCTACAACAATCGATAACAAATCATGCTGATGTAATAAATGGCAGTAATTTAATTATTCAGATTACTATAACAAAGGGAAGTAATGTAACAAAGTGAAGAAACATATTAATTTAAGTATTATAACAGATGAAAGTAATGATTTGATTTGATTTGATTCAAGAACCGACATCACATCACTCAGGGCATTCCCATAAGCACTCCGTCCTTATCTTCAGCAGCCAGCGAAGAGTTCCGATACTAATGGTGCCAGTAGCTTTCTGATTAAACGTCCGTCTTGCCTTTCCTCTGAGCCTTAAGCTTCTGCCAGAACCTCTCGTCACCCCCATCTGCATCAATCTCACCAGACTGTGGTGATCCATCTGCTCCTCCGCATTGTACACACTCTCCCACAAGGCACTAGCCACGTCTGCCCTATCATGTAGCAGTATTCCACCAAGTTGTGAAGAGCCAGCTAGTCTGTCCGCCTGTTCATTTCCCAACACACCGGTGTGACCCCCGTGAAAAAATCCAGACAATGCTCCTCACTCGTGTCCTCCGCAGCAAAGCATGCCACTCTGCATGAAGCATACCTGTTCTGATCTTCCTCAGCATGCTTTCTGAATCAGTTACAATTACAATGTGTGTGTGTGTTGTGTTCTCTAGCCAGTAGAAAGCTGCAGTGACCGCCTCCACCTCCATTCTTAAGCTGAATGTTGTGGTATCATATGTTATACTCTCCTGCACCAAACGTCGACCATTAACTTTTGCTAAAAAGCCCCAAGCACTTCTTTTGCCTCTTGACAAGGAACCCTCTGTGTAAATGATCAAATCCTCTGAACGAGCATTATCTTGAATTAATTGCTGAATTTCCACCTCTGTGGCACCTGCTAGCCAGTCTCTGCATTCCCGGCTCAGCGTGATTATGACTCTACTATCTAATCTAGATGAAAGTAATCAAACCAGTCAAAGTAATACAACAAATCTAATTAGTATAACAAATAAAAGTGATATAAAACATCAAGGTATTATAACAAATTGAACTAATATAACAAAAATCAAAGTGATATAACAAATGAGAGTAGTCTAACAAGTGAAAGTAATGTAACAAATAAAAGTAATATTATACATGAAAGTAAAATAGCAAATGACAATAACATAACAAATGAAAATAATATAACAAATCAAAGTGAATACTTTTTAATTCCTTTGTCAGCTGATTGATCTGAAACAGACATTGGTGACAATGACAACCCACCTATCTCCGTTATCTAAAAATTAATTAATACACCAAAACTTATATTATTGGTTGCCAATTTGCTTACTTTTTTCTGACTTCTTTTTCTATTGCATAACTACTATTTTCCTTGGAACCAGGTCAAAGTATTAAGTTAGATGATCCCTTTGTGGCCTCAAGGTCTCTAGTTCAAATCTGCATCAAGGCAATTTGTTTCTTCGAAACTGACCTTGATTTTCAAGTCAACACAGCATAAAATGGGCACCAGGTAATTCCTGACAAGTAAAAGCAGCAAAATGATGTCGACCACACCACCAAACATGAATTGATTGATCAATAAAAATACAAGTCTAGCATCAAATGCTTAATGTGCATCTGGCATAAAGAGAGCCCTTTAGCGTTTTTTAAGCTAATATATTTGTAGAGAATGCTAATTTCCCTGTTTCATATTGTATGGATAGAATTAATGTTTATCAACCTCAAGTGCCTTGCTGACTGGCGTGGGCGATCATGCCTCTTCACAACCTGTGATCTGCACCTGTCTCAGTTTGTGTGTTGACACCCCTCAATGCCACGAAAAAAGGCTGTCAAAAATGTTCTCAATTTGTCTTCTTCTGTTTCTCTTTCTACAGATCTTTCCAGTGATCACAACATGTTCCAGTTTCCTTCTTCCCATATCATGACCTAAAAATTATGACTGTCTCTTTCCTGATATTTGTGATAAGTTGTCTTTGAGCCCTCACCGTATTTCAAAACATCTGGGTTGCTCTTTTTTGGCCATCCAATGAATTCTAAGGATGCTTCTGTAACACCGTCTTTCGAATAAATAGAATGTCCTTGAGGTGTAAACCCTACAGTTTGGAAGAGACAAACCACTTCCCCTACCTCGTGTGATGACTAAACATAATTTCTTAGTGGCCCAGGGGGACTTTTTCATGGTCTACCAGTGCTTAAAGAATACTGCTATATAGCATGGGAGAGTTCTGTTTATAACCTTCAATGACATGGATTTATTGCATAATTAATGTTACAAATTTGTAAACAGACCATGGTAATGTAATTGTGTGCACACTTTTCTACCTGTAAAAACTAAAAAAATAGCTACCTGACAATCAGCTGTAAAAAGTAAAGGAGATTGGTGCAGTGAAACATACATCATATACTTTACTTACTACTGTTCCAGAAAAAGCCACAATTCGTTCTTCTATAACCCCTGCATAGTAAACTGATTATATATTTCATTTACAAATAATTGTCATGAAACATGATAGCATGTATTCACTTACCACAGTTCCAGAGAAGGCCACAATTCCTTCTTCTATACCCCTGCGTAGAACAGGGATCATATGTTGTATCTGGAGATTATTGGAAACATATGGGGCCATTATGCTTTTATCTATCTATCTATCTATCTATCTATCTATCTATCTATCTATCTGTCTGTCTGTCTGTCCATCCATCTGTCCGTCCGTCCGTCCGTCCGTCCGTCCATCCATCCATCCATCCATCCATCCATCTATCTATCTATCTATCTGGTAATCTGGTAATCTGGTAATCCTAGTTTCAGCATCATAGCAAACGGGTCACCCCATTGTTGCTCCGCTCCTGTGCCAACGAAAAACACTCGTAGCTCACAGTGTCACACCATGCACTCAACTCAGAAGCTGGGTGACGAAACTATATCCTTCCAGTCTACAAATGGAGCAAAAATGCAACGGCCACCGCCTGGCAGAACTGCCACGGCTTAAAAAAAAAAAAAAAAAAAAAAAAAAAAAAAAAAAAAAAAAAAAAAGTGGTCGTGCCTAGTGTCCACTGTGACTTGAAGCATTATGTGAGTGGTTAACAAATGGTCACCCCAGCAGTACCCTCACTATTAGCTGGGAAAGGGACTTAGGACATTACATCCACCAGCAGGCGTCGCCCCTACAACGACCTGACTGCCTTCGTTAACGACTGTTCACCCAACAGCCATGCAGTTCTTTGGCACGAAGGAGACACCTTGAACTTGGGTTTCGGAATGCCGACTTCCTACAAAATGTTATTTTGTGTTTTGTTATCACAATCGACGACACTGCACATTGGGCATACCCATGCGTGCGCAGTCCTCCGAAGCAGCAGCCACTCCAAAGTACTTCTAATAATTGTCCCCATGAGAAGCTGGTTATATTGTCTCCTTTCTCGGCCTCGCAGACGGCAAAGACGTGCTTCACCATGCTTAACTCCCATGTCACGCAATCGTGTTAGTGTCAGGGATTCGATATTATCCACTAGCCCAGTACGTACAGCGTTAACGATATCTGCTCTGTCCATGCTTTTTCCCGCAATCATTAGTGCTGTGCTTGCCAGTTGGTCCGCTCGCTCATTTCCCTTTACGCCCGCATGACCCGGTGTGTAGATCCAGGTTACGGAAGTTAAGTGCGATTTCCGAATGCTTTCTATCCATTCAGAGCGCATACTGCCTGTTGCTATTTTCTGAAGCATATTCATTGAGTCTGAGACAATTACTGCTTGTGTGGCGGTTTGCTCAGATACCCATGCTAAAGCTCTAGAAGCAGCGGCTATTTCCATGGTCATGCTTGACATGGTTGTCTGGTAAGCGCCGCTGTCCTCATGTATTGTTTTCCCCCTTCTTTGCGCTGTGTATGCCCATGCTGACCTTGATCCGCGCTTCACGGACCCATCTGTGTAGATGATGATATCTTCTGGGTCTGAATGCTGATCTATCAGTTCCCTTACTTCTGTGTCTATGGCCGCAGGAATCTGATCCCGACAGTACCTTCCTAGTGTGATGACAACCTTAGAGATGCCATGCATGTCTACTGGTGTATTCATCCATTCTTTTCCGTGCCTGATAACGCGTAGGTCACATACCTGCTGGATAAAATTCTCAGCCTTTGCCATCCAAGAGCGGCCTCTTTTGAGACGCGTTCCTTTTGTGTCGTATATAGCTTTGTGCAATGGGTGCACAAATCTATCTATCTATCTATCTATCTATCTATCTATCTATCTATCTATCTATCTATCTATCTATCTATCTATCTATCTATCTATCTATCTATCTATCTATCTATCTATCTATCTATCTATCTATCTATCTATTCTATCTTTCTATCTCTATCTTTCTATCTATCTATCTATCTATCTATCTATCTATCTATCTATCTATCTATCTATCTATCTATCTATCTATCTATCTATCTATCTATCTATCTATCTATCTATCTATCTATCTATCTATCTATCTATCTATCTATCTATCTATCTATCTATATCTATCTATCTATCTATCTATCTATCTATCTATCTATCTATCTATCTATCTATCTATCTATCTATCTATCTATCTATCTATCTATCTATCTATCTATCTATCTATCTATCTATCTATCTATCTATCTATCTATCTATCTATCTATCTATCTATCTATCTATCTATCTATCTATCTATCTATCTATCTATCTATCTATCTATCTATCTATCTATCTATCTATCTATCTATCTATCTATCTATCTATCTATCTATCTATCTATCTATCTATCTATCTATCTATCTATCTATCTATCTATCTATCTATCTATCTATCTATCTATCTATCTATCTATCTATCTATCTATCTATCTATCTATCTATCTATCTATCTATCTATCTATCTATCTATCTATCTATCTATCTATCTATCTATCTATCTATCTATCTATCTATCTATCTATCTATCTATCTATCTATCTATCTATCTATCTATCTATCTATCTATCTATCTATCTATCTATCTATCTATCTATCTATCTATCTATCTATCTATCTATCTATCTATCTATCTATCTATCTATCTATCTATCTATCTATCTATCTATCTATCTATCTATCTATCTATCTATCTATCTATCTATCTATCTATCTATCTATCTATCTATCTATCTATCTATCTATCTATCTATCTATCTATCTATCTATCTATCTATCTATCTATCTATCTATCTATCTATCTATCTATCTAACAATATCTATCTGTCTGTCTGTCTGTCTGTCTGTCTGTCTGTCTGTCTGTCTGTCTGTCTGTCTGTCTGTCTGTCTGTCTGTCTGTCTGTCTGTCTGTCTGTCTGTCTGTCTGTCTGTCTGTCTGTCTGTCTGTCTGTCTGTCTGTCTGTCTGTCTGTCTGTCTGTCTGTCTGTCTGTCTGTCTGTCTGTCTGTCTGTCTGTCTGTCTGTCTGTCTGTCTGTCTGTCTGTCTGTCTGTCTGTCTGTCTGTCTGTCTGTCTATGGTGTCCATACCCTAGCAGATGATTCACAATGCATCATAAAAAGCATCTGACAAATGTCCAAATGTCTTGATATAATTGTTGAAAGAAAATTAAGTGTGCTCATAGGTCATGCTGACTGTACTGCATGCTAGTTTCTGCAGTGCTGTTAGTTGTTACTGTAACCATTTCTGTTCCAAGCTATTGAGATTAAAAGTAATTAACTAATTATCCTGAAGAAGTTTAACATAGGCATTATTGGACAGAAGTAAATAATATAATAATTTAAAAATAAAACAAAGGGTTAGCATAACACTAGTTTGTGATAGAAGACAGCAAGAACAACACATTTTTGGAATAATCAAGAATCACAAAGTGAGCTGTTTAGTGTTGAAAAGATAAATCGTCCCTTCTTCGGCAATCAGTAAAGAGTTCCCATAAAGGGGCATTTTTAGAACTAGGAAATCTGTAAAATTCACAAATTAAATGTGGCACCAAACGTAACATACTTAACTCTAAAATAAAAAATGTTACATAAAGAAAATAAATACAGCCATACCCTAGCCGGAAGTCTCTCCAGCCTACTTATGTATTTGTGAAAATCTTCTTCTGTGTCAAATTTCATGTATGAAATTATCAAATGACAAATGTTGTGGATCCCTTCTGAATATGTCACTGGAATCAAGTAGCTAGAGACAGACAAATGTACAATTATTTCATGGGGTAAAAAAGAAGAATAGTTACAGATCTTTACAATGTTTGATAAGATGGAAAATAAACTAATTGTAGTGTTAGAAAACTTAAATAAGACATCAAAAATCTTAGAATAATTTTACTTGTAAGCATTGTATTTGGGGGAAAAACAAGCCATAATGTGATTTTCAAAATATTACATGAGATATTAGACAGGGCTGTGTTTAATCACCCACTATATCAATGTCAGAAGTGGGAAAAAAATTAGATCCAAACAAAATGTGGCAGAAATATTACTTGGTGGGCACACTGTAAACAGCCTGGATAGAGGATTATTAAATAAGTTAAATGTAGAAATTCCAAATTAAAATAAGATTTCACAGGAAGAAGGATTTTGTATAAAGCAAAAAAGAACATTTTTTATGGGCTATAAAGAGCCAGATCTGATTCGGAATTGAAGTAGCGATAGTCAGCACATAATTGAGACACATTTTGTGGCAGCTTTAAAAAGCTCACAGATTTGCCAGAAATTTCAGTTTACTTTGTTTTTGTTTCATGACTGTGAACTAATTTTTGTTTCTTGTATATTTATATTCACACTTTTAAGACCTCTTTTTAATTCAATTTTAAAAAATGAACAGTAAATCTAATCAGCTTTCCCAGAATAAACACAATACATTGATAAAATGAATGTTCCCACTAGAAAGCCTTTATCAGCATAAAACAAAACACAGACGATTATACAACTACATAAAAACTTTATAAAATTACTTAGCTGTTTATATACTTATGTTATGTTCTTGTTTCTGTATCTTGATGATTGCTCTCTAGCTGTAAAATACATTTTATTAACATTCTTTTCTTTTTTTTCGGGGAAGCTACTAGTTCTACTTTACATTTTGCTTTAAATGTGAAAGTTATCTTAGGAAAATATGTTCTCTTCCATAATTGTATGTGTACTTTATTCTGGAATATTCTATATAACCTAAAACATACACACCTTCTAAATGGTGCTCCTTGCAAGTACAATTTCAGGTCTGCCACCTGTAAGTTGTAGCTCAGTTTCACTTCAGAACTACAGGACTCTGTGTCCAAAGATTCAGCTCTTTTCAAGAAATCCTGTACACATGCCTTAAACAGAGATACATATTCATTGTAAAATAATGAAAAGGACTTTAGGTTGTAATCATCAAGCACAGTCAATAACTTGAAATAAAATGACTACTTTTTTTCCCCAATGTACTCCAATAATAGAAGCAAATTTGTTATCCTACTTTGACAATAACTCATCTTCATCTTTGCCTTCCTCCTCTTCTTCTCCTTCCCCTTCACTCTTTCGTTTCTTACTCACCCTATCCTATTTCTTCTCATCCAGCTCATTTTCCTCCTTCTGAGTGTAATTACTTGTGCTACCCTGTGTGGACTATATATACTTTGTAATCATCAGGAGGTGGGGGGAGGGGGAGGGGCGCGCAGTATCACAATAACCTGGGAGATCACAGTCATGTGTAAACGTACTCGAAAAGAAGGTAACAAGCATTGGAAATTTTGTATTTCTGAAAAATTCTTGGTTTATCATACAGAGACCACATCACAAATGACAAGGTTCACCCTATAATTACCCAGCACATTAAAAATAATTAACCTCTATTAACTACAGCGGAAAGGCAGAAAATGAATGGGTACAGACATGTAGTAGTAGCAGTAATTTTTCAAAAATATCCTGTTCAACCCTCTTGGTAAAATTGGGAAATAATGCGTTAATTGATTTCTCAGAGTTTTTATTTTGTTATTCATATATTGCATAATTTTTTTAATGACCGATATGTAATTTGTATTGTTTTACATATTGCTTTGATTTGAGTGATGATGATGATGGAAACTGCACAATGAATAATTAGACAATCTTACTAACATTGTGTAATTAACATGTTGGATTTATTATTCCCTTTGTGAAATAAGGAAAACAAAATTCCAAGATGGCATGGACATTCTTAACCCATATATGTAAGGATTTTAGTTCTAGTAATAAATTGCTTGACCTTGCCTTGCAGGTCTCTAGAGCTGTTTATGTGCAACAAGTTTTTGGTCAGCATAGGTAATTTACAGAGATTTGTATAGTCAGTTAATGGACATGTAATAAGATCTATCAGTTTCTCAAACACAATACTACAGGGCTCACTAGAGGAAAAGAGGAAGACAGGCAGACCAAGAGAGACCTGGATACAGAATTTGACTGACTAGACAGGCTTTAGGCTTGCCACCATGAAGTCCATCACGTCTGACTGTCAATGGTGGAGAGAGCTGATCAGACAGTCAAAAACAACTGGTGACCCACTGACACAAAATGTTACAAGATGATGATGATGATGATGATGACCCGGGGGAACCAGAGTGTTGTGTGCACATCCTTCAAACAAATATGGCTTATTATATGCAGATTTTTTGGTTTCTTACCTCTCAGGTAGATGCACTCTGACTTCAAAGGATACTCTCAGTTAGTTGACTTCTACGACATGCTTCTTGGGGAGGCAGGGAGTGTATAATTGTTTTCCCCAAAATGGGGCACACAGGGTGATGTCTTTATTAAATTTTCTTTAACTCACTTCTCTTCGAATGTAAGCTTCTTCACTAAGATCATCCCACAAATCATCAAACTGATGAAATCCATAATAAGTAGCCACTTCAGGACTTTCTGAGAGTCTCCACTGCCAAATCTCCTCACACAGGTTGAGTACCTCAGAATCCTGGGCTGATAAGTTGGAGATAAGCATTTTTCATGGAACCACCTGCAAAATAAAACAATATGTATATGATACTGCCATAACAGACATCGGGAGAGGTGCTCTACGGACTTGAGCCTTCAGGTTCCAGCATCTAGTATTTTGCAGAATGGCAAATAAATATCATTATGTATTTGGGAAATAATGAAGTGTAGTAACAAATACTTAAAAAAACAGAACTTATATACTTTTATAATCAGTGATTGCACACTGAGGAAACAATACAATATATGCACCAGGAAAATGACACAATGCTATCAAACACTGTCTAATTATTCATAGTCAATGTCTAATTATTCATAGTCAATGTCTTATTATTCATAGTCAATGTCTAGTTATTCATAGTCAATGTCTAATTATTCATAGTCAATGTCTTATTATTCATAGTCAATGTCAAGTTATTCATAGTCAATGTCTAATTATTCATAGGCAATGTCTAATTATTTATAGTCAATTCCGTCACATATTGCATGTTTGGCAGTTTTCATCTTTCCCGGTGTTTCTTTTCGTTTGTTTATTCATGCGCGAAAAAAATATAAAGCAAAACACGACGTTAAATATATTTTTCTCAGCACCGTAATTAAGCACGCAGGTTAAACAAGGTCAAAACTTGGTTGAAAATGGACGGATAGGTGCAACACACTTACTTGCTAGTCAGTGTCCGTTATCCTTTTTTCTTGATAATTTCTGTGCAATTCGAATTGCAAGTCACTGCAGTTGTTCGTGTCATATTTAATAAAAAGGATTTTACTGGGCCAAAGTTCCACAGAAGCACATACCCTGGGCCTGACCCACATTCTGTGACTTGCAAGTGTTATGACCTGAATCAGCGCGACCTGGAACAGTTACCAGCCTGCACTCTTACATAAAGTGACGGGTGCATTCCACGAAGCAACAGAGTTTTATGTAGATCTTTATGACTGAATCTATAATATGTTAACATTCGCACAGTCTGGAATCGATAGTATGGTATAATTGTGTATAATAATACATACTATTAACATATTTATATTTAAATAAATTACCGCCACTACTACTTGTGTGCTTGCATGTGCGTTTGTATGTGTCTGCCTCTAGGGAAAGGGGGGGGAGAGAAACAATACGTCCCACCTGTACATGACTGCAGGTTACACTAGGTTTGTGTGACAGTTACTGGTGCACCAGTTATAACGTCTCTGGTGTTTGAACGGTACATCAGGGATTTGCCCTACAAGGCTGCCAACAAGGATATGGGCACGCCGCAATAAAGAAAACATTAAAGGGGCTCAGGCCCCCGCTCCCTCTTTCCGTCTTTCAAATTTTCTATGCAAAATTTATTTTGGGTGGAAGTGGGCTTTTCCATCCCTAATTTGAGAAAACATACAAAATTGGGGGGGGGGGGGGAATGCCACGCCAAATCACGCACTCCTCACCACTTAGGTAAAAAGTTGGGGTAGGAAAGCTCAGACCTTTTCAGCACCCCCCCCCCCACCTCATTAAAACATTAAGGACTCGGCCCCCCCCCCCACCTCCCGCCACGCCCTCCTTGCCCTCTTCACATTTTCTAGTCAAATAATTAAGTGAGGAAGGAAGCCCTCAGATTTTTTTAAGGCCCCCACACAACATAAATTTTCGGGTTAGGGGGGGACTAAGAACTTCACCCCCCCCCCCCCCCCCACACACACACACATCTCACTCTATAATGTTTCAAGAGAGCTAAGAGGGTGTGTATATTAATTATCTTTTAAAGCATTCGTTTATACATTTTATATAACATCAGATCTGGTTTTTTTTTTTTTTTTTTCTATTTGGCATATACATTTTTTATTACGAATGAGATTTTGTTGTTATTATTGTTATCATTATTATTATCTTCTTCTTTTCTTCCCCCTTTTTACCTCAGCGAGGTGTTGGGGGAGAAGTGAGGGTAATTTGTGCGCTTTTCACAATGAATTGTACAAGTTGGTGTTCATTTCTGTTAGGTTGCTCCTGATGGTTTTGCTCCATATCTTGTGTGGTCTTCCCCTTGCTCAGTGCTCATTATATTTCGTGTGGCTCTCTGTGGCAATTAGTACCAGGGCATTCTCGTCAAGTGGCCAAACCCTCTGATATGTTGTTCTTAATGAATTGTATGACTGGTTTCAGACCTAGTGTTCTTCTAATTTATTTTTTGTCACATCAGCAGCTCTCCTAAGACACCTCATCTCTGTTGTTCCTACCTTCCGCTCATTAGTTGTTGTAAGGGTCCATGTAAGGCCCCCAAAAAACCCTGTTTTTATGAGATTTGTTTTGGTTGACATAATTTATTATTATTATTATGGATGTGCTGAATGGCAAATAAATGCAAAAAATACTTGAAATAATGTAAAATGTATGAATAAATGCCTTCAACGCCACCCCCCCCCCCCCCTTTTTCAACCCACCCTTCTAACTGCCCCACAGAGCATGTTGAGAAAGACGGAGACAGGCATGCTCCTTGCAGAGTGGCAAACATCACTTTAGAGGTCCTGGGTGGTTAGCATCCTTTAGATATGTTCTCCAGGTTATGCCGGTGTATTGGGAAATGAGCAGGCAGATAGCCTGGTCGGTTCTGCACCACTTGGTGGTGAACTGATGTATGACAAGCTGGATGTTGTTAGGGCCCTTTGGGAGAGAGTGAACAGTGCCGAGGCACAGATAGATCATTACAGTCTTACGAAAATGGCACTGCGAGGAGTTACAGGGGGGTTTGGCCGACGCTGAACACTCAGGGAAAGGATGAGACGGACATACAATCAGACAGCTACTGGTACCATCGGAATTAGAACTCTTCGCTTGCTGCTGATGATGGGGACGGAGCGCTTATCGGGGTGTCCAGAGTGCTGAGATGTCGATTCTCAATTCAAAATTCAACCACACTCAACATTCCCACCCACAGGTTTGTTGCGTATCCTTTACAGGACGTCGCAGAACCAACCACAGCAGCCCCTGGCTGTTGTTTGGTTTCTCTAGGCAAATTTACGTCAAGTAGTTTGTCATTGCTACTGGACGGTCGGCTCCATGATACCACTGTCGAAACCAACGCAAGGTGCATAGCCTGCAGCTGGGATCGAACCCGGCACAGCGGCATTACGAAGTGTTTGCATCGACTTAGCCACAGAGCCGACATTCCCACCCACCCTATTAATTTAACTATTTCTTCGCGGAGAAATAGATGTAATGGCATCATGGTACTTATCGCGCTTTTCGATCTTTTGTAGTAGTAATTTTTACACGAAAAATATGTTGAACTCTCAGGAATATTCTGGGAGCTTTAGTTTTCGTTGTTATTATGTTACGCGGGGTTTCTGCTAATTTTCCAATTTTCTTTTTTCTGCAGCACAGCGTTTGAAAACGTCGATCTCGTCTTTTAACATTTTCCGCCATCTTCATTTCCTCTCGTGAGCTTAAGGATATCTGTTGCACTTTCCTTAGCTGCTTCACCGCTGTTTTCTTTGCCTTCCATGCATGTTTTACATCTGGAGTCCACCTTGTGAGCTGTACAAATGTACTTTTGACAGTACTGTTGCCTTCTGCCGAGGTGTCCAAGGACGCCGGTCTTAGTCCGCTCAAAACGGAAGGTCTTGCGAGCTCTCCCAGCTTGCAGACTATCACTCCCATTGTCATTCAAGACAGTTCACTTTTCATCAAAAACCGATGACTGGGAGAGAAATGAGAAGTCAAAGAAGAAGAAAGAAAAGATTGAAAACAATAGTATCTGCAAGTGTAATTTCTCCGCTATTGTCCTATACTCTGTTCCTAGAATTGAAGTTCCCACATGTAAGCACCCCTTTTCCTGGTAATTCCTCCAATTCCTTGAGCTAGTCCCAGTGTTTCTTTTTGACAAAACAGTCTACCGTGACATATACATTTATAAGGTTTAAGGTTCCAACTTAAGCCACCAATCTCCATCTGTATGCCCTGAACATCTCTTCCACTGTGATCCCACTGGCTCAAGTCAAGTATCAAGCTGTACACTCTGTCCTCCACAACTACATACATTATTACATTTATAGTAATTTGTTACGTCCTTTTTAGGACGTTATTTTTTTTTATTTGAAGCCCCACTCTGGCTTTTGCCAGGGGTCGCAATATAGGCAGGCCATAGATATCGCCAATTGTCTGAACGCGGTTTCTTGAACCTCTCCATGGTGATCCTCATCCACAAGGTGGCACTTTATGTCATCTGGTGTTTATTGCTTGTGTGATGTCCTAGTGGAGTAGAAAGTCAGTCAGTCAGTCTGTCCTTCACCAAAAGACCTTGTCTGTGTCTCCCCTGTCAATTGGGTTTATGTAACTCCCATACCCAGGTCAATGATTTCTGCCTGCATTTAGCTCCTGGAGCATGATGACATCACAATCATATATCAGCCTTTCCAGTGCAAGACCTCACTGTCTAGCACTACGACAGTTCCAATGTCCCACTAATGTATGATTGAAACCTAATCTTGGCCTTTTTCCTCGTATTCTTCTGGTGCCTGCCCTTCTATTTCTATGTATTTTTCTCTCACCATTTCCTCATCCCCCCCCCTCCCTCTCTCTCTCTCTCTCTCTCTCTCTCTCTCTCTCTCTCTCTCTCTCTCTCTCTATCTATCTATCTATCTATCTATCTTTATCTTTCTCTCTCCGCTGTCTGATAAAAACCGTATCGTGTGCATAGCACGTTTCGTAGATTTATATGTTCAAATAAATTCATAAGCAAAAAGAAAAATTCGAATATTGCAGAAAATGATCGGCCGCCCTAGACTTGCCTGCCTGCGAGGGAAGAAGCAGTTGATGTCCCGCAGGAGTCCATACGCCTTGTGCTGCCCCGCACGCATGCCAGACGTCCAACGCTCACGACTAGCTCACCCGTGGTCTTCTAATGCCTCAGCATCCCCCCCCCCCCCCCCCCACCCACCGTTTTTTTTTAATTGGGGAAGGGGTTATAATGTTTTGAGATTTCCCGCCTCTAGATGGACTTGTGTTGAACGCTGACTGATCCACCTACGCTGGGCTACTTTTAACTTGAGTTGTGGACTGGCGACTCTAGTTATAATCGTGATACCCCCGCCGTGGGTCCTGATGGATTTGGCCTGATGTAGATGGTGTTGAGGTGTTTGTTGTTGCAGGTTCACTCCACGCATATCTGATTACTGAGATTGTAGAAGAACTTGAAAATAATAATGTTCCTTACATACATAAGGAATGTATGTTCCTGGTGATCTCTAACACATTCACACGCTATTTTAATATCCGACTATGAAGGTGTGACTCCATCGATGGCAGGCCATAATTCCGTTCAGCTAAGTTCTTTATCTTTCCCTATATTTTCCAGTCATGCCACCGTTGTCAGATTGTAAAAAGTTCGACTGAGGTAATTTTCCGGATGACCTTTAAAAGTGAGTGTCCGATCGGATAGGTTCTGAATAACGAACGGGTCAACATCATTGCACACGGGTAGTAACCCATAAGTGATCCGTTCTTCTTCTAACTAAAGTCCGAGCCCAAAGAAGCTCAGCCCAGTGCATAGGTTCTGTAGCACCGGCGAGGATCCTAAAATAGTTTAGGTAGATTTTTAACTCCAAATTTTGACCGGGCTGCGCCGTTAGGCTAATCTCTGTGATTTCCAACTACTAAGGGAATTTTGTATGGTAAGCAACAATGCACACGGGCGTCCAATCTCACTACCCAGAGACCAAGGGAAATACTAGAAGTCCCAGCCCTCCCGGGGATTGAACCCAGCATCTCTAGCACTAGAGGCGGATCCCACGCATCCTCCTCGTTGGAAAGTAAAGAAAAATAATAGTGACTGGTGTTGAACTAAGACTAAAGAGGTTTGAGGTTAATGTGGTCTAAAGGTTAGTGAATGTGTTTAACCATTTTATGATAGTACTATAAGTCGCATTACACGGTGGATAGTTTTATTGAATAAACTGCTTTTGTAGTTTTCAGGCAGTCGTACGATAGTGCACCATGGAAGTGATTTGGGCTATACGACGTAATTTTCCTAAAGCAAACTCAGGCACACAGTAGCCTATCTTTATTGTAAAGGTGGCATATTATCATAATCACCTAGCCCACTGGCTAGGGCAATCTCTCCACAAACTGTGATATTCAAAAGCATTTATTAGTTACACTCTGGGGACTTTAACACCCTCCGGATTGAATTGCCAACACTCTTTCATTTAAACTCCTAAGGGATTGAACTGCCCTCACAGTTTTATCTCTAACCTTCCAGTTATGGCCCCTGGTACTCCACAGGGGGTATTTATTCCCCCAGCCGACACTGGTAGGCATTCTGCTGAGAAACCATTGACCCGGACGCTTCGAGATACCAGCTAAGTGATTTTGTGTATTTGTGTAGTATTGTTTGATTTGTATGAAGGCTCCATAGCCGCAACGTTCACGTTTTGTTTGTATTTGTTATATTGTGAAGCTTGCTAATGTGCTAGCGGGGAGAAAGAAGGGGGAAAACAGAAGAAAAGAGAGCTAAAAAGGAGAAAATTTGTGATGAGGACAAAATGTGATAGTTCCCTGCTAAACAACAAAAACAGGAAAGTAAAGAAAAGACAGGGGTTCTTCTGCGCACAGATCCTAGAATATTTCACTGAGACCCTAACTATGGATATCTGTATAATGACGTTACATGACATCGACCTAACTACATGGGTACACACACCTAGACAACCACGGACTACAGATCCTAAATTAAGTCAAGCAAATGAATTATGATCACATTAAACAGCTGTTTATTTTACTTGATATCACATCAGTGTGGTCCACAAATAACGACAGTAATAACAACAACGTGCTCGACCAGAATCTAATTATATAGCGACCTACTATCCCTTAGCAAGAATACAAAATGGAAATCAATTCTTAAACCATGTAACCAACTGAACATACCGTGACCTGCGAAATCAGTCTGACTACGGCCTTTCCCTGCGGTCGCCATACCTGCTGACCGGCCCATTGTGCAAAGCAGTAGCCAGGTTAGGTTAGCGCAGAGTCCATCCGGAAGTAAAAAAGGCTGAAATTGAGTCAGTCTGGTCTTTAAATACCCAGTGGCCTGATTTTTCCCCATCTTCCGCCTAATACTAATAACTGGTAATGTTTCTCCTTTGGCCTGTTGGCCATTTTCAAACCTGAATAAATCCAAGATCTTCAGGCTGCTGAACTTAAGTTTCCAGCCTGTTACACTAATATACTTTTCATTCACTTGTATATCTTTTCTTGATATTATTAGTTCGTGCACTGACACCCCTCCATGCCATGACAAAAGGCTGTCTCATTTTTCTTCCTCTATCTCTTTTTCCCACCGATCTTATCCAGTGGTCACATGTTCGTTTTCTTTTTCTGATAGCATGACCCAAAAAATATGACGGTCTCTTCTGTCTGCGATAAGTTATCTTCAAAAACTCGCCTCTCAAAAAACATCTGGATTTTGTGTGTGTGTGTGTCCAACAAATTCTAAAGATTCGTCTGTAAAATCAGATCTCTGAGGCCTTAGGAAGTTGTTTGGCTTGTTTATTAATTGCCCAGGACTAACAGCCATGTTAAAACTGGCTCTATATAGCCTACAAGTGTGCTGGTGACACACACGATAAAACTAAAGGAAGAAATTAGTTTGAGCATGAACTGTTAAGGGCACTGCATTAGCGAAGTGGCTAGATGCTTACCTGCCAACCCCAAAAAAAGTCCTGGGTTCCCATCCACTTCAAGGTATACTTTATAAAAATGACCTCGGCTCTCAAAACGAACCAGCCTGAAACTGGTACCTGGAAGGGTGGCTGGCATGATAATGACACATCAATTAGTCCATAAAAATGTGGGTCTAGCACCATATGCCCAATTGTGTGAAAAAGGTCTTTGCTTGCTAACACTAACCTAACATTTTTAATGTTCTTTTTGTATCTATAACCTTTTAAAAGTAAAAACAAAATAAAGGATCCTTTTTGCATCATTTGGTCGTTGTACACAAGACGCAAGTCTAATATCTTTGCTGTTTGCATCATTTGGTCAATGGACACAAGACTAATATCTTTGCTGTTTGCATCATTTGGTCAATGGACACAAGACTAATATCTTTGCTGTTTGCATCATTTGGTCAATGGACACAAGACTAATATCTTTGCTGTTTGCATCATTTGGTCAATGGACACAAGACTAATATCTTTGCTGTTTGCCTTATTCTCAGAAGGTCATGGGTTCATTTCACGTCTGCACCGTTTGGTTCAGGAGTGCGATTTTGTGGCGATTTCACGGGATCATCACTACAGCTAAGGAGTTTGTACTTTATGTGATGCTCTCAGCAGGCGGCTGGCAGTTCTGTGGAAAGACCGAGCTATATGGGATAAATCCCAGTGCAGTGATGTTAATCCACTCACCTTTAACCCCCATCTTGATAGATCAATCGGCACTCCATGGCCATTACTTCCCAGGATATTTCCTGGTACCCAGGCTGGGTGGATCTATGAGCCAAGGACTTTAAGTTAGTATTCTATTACATTTTTCAAAACACAATAAAATAGAAACACAGGTGACGATAAAAAGCCAACTCCTGGGAATTTATGTTTTATAAAAAAAAATTTAATGAAAAGTAAACATTCTCTCATCCCCTTTCCTCAAGACTTATACAACATTTGTTATTATACTAATGACATTACGATAACAGTCCATGGAAGACGTATTAAGGAAGTTAAATGTAGAATATATCAAACAAAGGCAACATTTAATTAAATTCATCATTTCTATGCACATTTTCTATTTCAACAGGTAGAGAGTTCTTAGGAGCTATTTAGTTTTGATATACGGAAGTGAATCATGGAGATTAGCCAATTAGTGAGAAATTATGTGGAAGTGGCAGAGGTGTTTTA
The DNA here is from genome assembly GCA_905116865.2 of Candidula unifasciata. NCBI lineage: Eukaryota > Metazoa > Mollusca > Gastropoda > Stylommatophora > Geomitridae > Candidula > Candidula unifasciata. The sequence continues at coordinate 636,062 of CAJHNH020001302.1, read as the reverse complement.
TAGACGAATTGTAAAAACACCATGGTCACATAAAAAGAGTAATGAAAATGACTTGAAAGAAATTAACAAACGAAAAGAACTGAATACCCAAATGAAAGGGAGACAATCTAAATTCTTTGGTCACATCATGAGAAGGAGAAAGCCGGAATACATCGTGACAGTGAGAAAGCTGGATGGGAAAAGAGGCAGACGGTGGGATACAGAGAGAAGATGCTGGACAGTCTGGAATCATGTCACTGAAGATCATGAGATATGAAGGCTGTGAAAAGACATGAGTATCAATGCCACATGGCATGGACAATATAAAGTCATTATAATCATTTCAATAACACAACAGTACATGATATGCTAGTTGTTAAAGTACCCTCCTTAGGGAACCATATATACTTATACATTCACTTTCATAGAACAGCAACTCACTCGAGCACATAATATGTACTTATCTGCCCAAGTTGTGTTACTGCAGATCAAAGACGATACAGACAGAAACTTTAATCCTTAATATATATATATTGATGTCTGGATATATCTTGTGATCTGGAAGATATGGTAAAAATATTTTGGAATCATCATAACATTCTGAAGAAAAAAAAAAGTAATTACAATAAGAACTCCTGGTGTGGCTTCTGGGGCCCTATTGTGGGGAATAGACCCACTGCCCTCCCAACAAGCATGTGGTAACTCATTGGTAGTTCCTTCAAAGACGAAGAGCTTCTGCCTGAGAGGAAGGAACCAACAATCTGCATACAATTAATTCATATCTGTTAAACGCATGTACACACAATACTCAGGTTCTAAAACAAAACTAAAGTCCATAGGTGGACAAACAGCCAGAACTTTCTGCCAAAGTTTACAGCCAGTGTACTCAAAGAAGAAGAATATAATTAAAACTAGAAATGTCAAGACAAAGGTAGACTTTTGCAAACTGAAAAACACAGTCACCAATGAAAAGTAATTAACTGCAGTGAAAAAAAATGTTATATAGTACCTATATCATTGCATATATGTGAAATGTGAACAATCAGCCGATAAACTGAGAAACATCTAGTGGCATCAGAAATGTAGTTTCTGATGAAAAGGCAAAGCACAGTACGGATGAATAGAAAAAATAGTTGATACAGTCCTTGATGTAATCGTAAAGTGAATAGAGAAATTAACATGCAGTTAATTTTTACTTTTTTTTTTTTTTTACATTTGTTCTTGGTTTTTAGGGGGGTGGGGGAGGAGGAGAATGACCGGTTTTTACCTCATAATTTTTTTTCTAACTTTCTGTGTACCAATTATTAGCAAATGTAAGCATTTTCAATGTACTGTTTATTGTTAAAGTTTAGCACTTTTAATATACTGGTTATTGTCTCACTTAAGCAATTTCAATATATACTGGTTATTGTCTCACTTAAGCAATCTCAATATATACTGGTTATTGTCTCAGTTTAGCAATTTCAATGTACTGGTTATTGCCGCAGTTTACCACTTTCTGTGTTTTGGTTATTGCCTCACTTTAGCACTTTCAATGACCTGGCTGTTGTCTCAGTTTAGCACTTTCAATGTACTGGTCAACTATCATCTCGAGCACAGTCAGAGGCACAGCTCCACAAGACAGAATTTGGTGGTGAAATTCTCTGATGTCAAACTGGGTGCCTGCATGTAAACAAGAAAAAAACATTTAGTCCAAAGAATGACTGAACACAAAAAGGAAGCTCAGGAAAACAAAATACACACTGACATCAAGCAAACATTTTAACGTAAGCCTTTTTTTTTAAACTCCTTCAGTACCCAGCAGGTGTTAGTTTAACCTTGTCTATGCTAAGAATAGAAGTTTTAGGAGTTACCAGAGGATCTGGCCGATGCTTAACCTCAGGGGAAGGACGAAACGGATATACAATCAGACAGTTACTAGTGCCCTCGGAATTAGAACTCTTCACTTGCTGCTGAATATGGGGACAGAGCGCTCAGTGTCCTGAGTGCTGTGATGTTGATTCTTAATTCAACAGAACATGAGTTCTAGTGCAGTTTTTACTGAGATCCCTGGGGATCATAGCTGAAGATATGGAGTTTCTATGATGCTCTCAGGAGATCATATGGAGTTTCTATGATGCTCTCAGGAGATCATAGCTGAAGATATGGAGTTTCTATGATGCTCTCAGGAGATCATAGCTGAAGATATGGAGTTTCTATGATGCTCTCAGGAGATCATAGCTGAAGATATGGAGTTTCTATGATGCTCTCAGGAGATCATAGCTGAAGATATGGAGTTTCTATGATGCTCTCGGGAAAGGGCTTGCCATTCTGTGGAGAATGGTTGAGCCACATGGGAAGTCGATTCTCTTGACTTCAGCTTTATTCCAAAAAGTTTTACATTACTCACTAGTATTTAATCATATCTTGACTTTGCCTTTTTTTTTCCTCTGCAGCTTCAAATATATATGGTCCACACCTCTGCTTACCCCCACTGAATCAATCTTTTGGGTATGGATACTTTGTTCTGTTGCCATGTCCACCTTCAGCCCATCTGTTTGTTAGCTGGAACTGGTGGAGAGTTTTTTTGTGTAACGACCGTACAGGTCACAAGAAGTTTGTTTGTGTAACGACTGTACAGGTCACAAGAAGTTTGTTTGTGTAACGACTGTACAGGTCACAAGAAGTTTGTTTGTGTAACGACTGTACAGGTCACAAGAAGTTTGTTGTGTGTAACGACTGTACAGGTCACAAGAAGTTTGTTTGTGTAACGACTGTACAGGTCACAAAAAGTTTGTCCGTGTAATGACTGTACAGGTCACAAGAAGTTTGTCTGTGTAACGACTGTACAGGTCACAAGAAGTTTGTTTAACGACTGTACAGGTCACAAGAAGTTTGTCTGTGTAACGACTGTACAGGTCACAAGAAGTTTGTGTAACGACTGAACAGGTCACAAGAAGTTTGTTTGTGTAACGACTGTACAGGTCACAAGAAGTTTGTCCGTGTAATGACTGTACAGGTCACAAGAAGTTTGTTTGTGTAACGACTGTACAGGTCACAAGAAGTTTGTGTGTGTAACGACTGTACAGGTCACAAGAAGTTTGTTTGTGTAACGACTGTACAGGTCACAAGAAGTTTGTTTGTGTAATGACTGTACAGGTCACAAGAAGTTTGTTTGTGTAACGACTGTACAGGTCACAAGAAGTTTGTTTGTGTAAGGACTGTACAGGTCACAAGAAGTTCAGAAATGTTTACTAGAGGGAGGGTTTACCTTCTTCTGCCTTTTGCTGTTTGCATTTTCATCCTTTATGCTGCTGCTTCCAGTATCACTGGATTCATTCTCACTCCGTGGCTAAACCATTTCAGTCTTTGTTTCTTAATGAACTTAAAGATGAGTATTGTTCCGTTAGTTCTTCTTATCTCTTCATTTCTCACAAACTATTCTTAAAGATGAGTATTGTTCCGTTAGTTCTTCTTATCTCTTCATTTCTCACAAACTATTCTTGTTCTGTTTGCATCCTTCCTTAACCATCTTATTTCACAAGTGGTTAGTTTCTTCTAGTTGTTTTTAATGTCCAAAACTATCATTTGTCTTTTTATCTCTGCTTGAATAGCCAGGTTTTGCAATATCCCGGTAAGTTAATTAATAAGCGATATTGTGGCTTGTTGGATTCTTGTTTGAAGACGTTCTTCATCCTTTGAAATGCAGCTTTTACTTGGCCTATGCTGTTCTTAATCTTTGTCAACATTCTTCAATTTAATATTAAGATTGTCCCCAAATTTTTTAATTTATTAACTTGGTTAAGCTATATACAACTGATGGCAGATTTGTTAAGAGCTGAGCGTCTGAAAAGAAGCATGCTGGATACATGCTAAGACAACAATGGTCCTGAAATCCCATGCTTTATTTGTAGAAAACTTGTCTAACCTCGAGCGGATCATCGCCGTGTGCTGTGATTCTCAAGCCTCCCTATAGAACAATATAACACTATCGGCTGGAACAATGGGGTGGTAACTAACTAAGCTGCATCCATTATATGAGGGGAAGTCAATAAGTTAAGTCCCAATTGGTTATAGGATGGCAGAAAATGTAGTTGGTGGTTTCTAAAGGTGTCATTAGAAGTTGAATGTGAAGTAAAAATGTGATTTAGAAAACAGAGCACACAGTTCTATGCAACAGGTCTGGGAAGACTGACAAAACGATGGGACAAGTGCACCAATGTTGGTGGAAATTATATTGAAAACTAAAGGAAGCAGTGTATGTGTAAAAATAAACGGTTCTCAATTGATTATCATCTGTAGTTTTTTTTAATAGTCTTTTTAAACCACCATGTGTATGCCCGGCTCTCTAGCGGAATTGGCTAAACCGAATTTCGCGGAGTCCGGGTGACGTACTCCTTGTGGTTCGGGTTCAATCCCAGGGGTAGGCAGGAAAGCCACATTTTCTCCCAGATTTACGGTATTTACAATGGAATCAAGGCCGAAAGGTTGCGATATCCATAATACCGAGCCTAAGGGTTAACAACTCATGGCTTCTGGATACTAAAACAAACAAACAACCACCATGTGTGACTTGCTTATTGACTTCCCTTCATAATTTAATTCCACATACTGCTGTTGTCTTTTTCTTTGATATAACAATTGTTGTTTTCTTGATATTCCTGGAAGGGTCTGGATTTATTTATCTGCCCTATTTAATTAAAGTAACAGAATGATCAACCAAAGTAAATCTCATAAGAATGTGGTTTTTTTTTGGGGGGGAGGGGGGGCGCGACATTGTGCTAACGTTGCCAAACATGGACCCTGACTACAACTAACGAGCGGAACATAGTAACAACAGACATGAGATGTCTTAGGAGAGCTGCCAGTGTGACAAGAAGAGAATGAAGAAATTAGAAGAAGACTAGGACTGAAACTAGTCATACAATTCATTAAAGAGCAACAAATGAGATGGTTTGGCCACCTGACAAGAATGCCCTGGTACCAGCTGCCACAGTCAGCCACGCTGAAGAAATATAATGAGCACAAAGCAAGGGGAAGACCATGCAAGGAATGGAGCAACACCATGAAGAACAACCTAACAGAAATGAACAACTTGCACAATGCATTAGGAAAAAGCACACAAACGATCCTTATATCTTTCCCCAACACCTTGCTGAGGTAAATGGGAGAAGAGAAAAAGAAGAAGAGATTGGTTTACCTATTAAGTTAGCAATATTTCACGACTTTTGGCCATCTATGCAAAATCCGTTTACTTCTTGAAGTCCATGTTCACCTTGACTTAACATTCTGTTTACTCATATGTTATTCTTAAGACTACCCATCAAGCATAGTTTATGAAAATGAACATGAAGGAAAAAATGGTACATTACAGCCAAGGTGACACAAAGAAAGATATTATGATATGCCCTGCCAAGGCAATGGTAGCTTTTAGAAGCCTGAACAAATTATAGTTTTAAAATCTAGTTACACATTTTTAACTCTAATGTTATTTTAATTTTAAAATATGCCACCGAAAGTTGGAAAAGCATTAGAGACATGTAATGAAAATTAAAATCACTCAGTTAAAAAAAGGCTAATTCAAGTAACTGGGATGAATTTGAGATAGGCAGAAAAAAAAAGAGACTCACACAACCACTAGTATTACCAGCTTTTTAAAAAAAAAGTTAGTTGTGTATCTTTTACAGGATGTTGCAGAACCAACCCAGCATTTTTTGGCTGTTGTAGTTTTTTCTAGGCAAATCTGCATTCAGTAGTTTGCCACTGCTTTTTGGCTGGTTGGCTTCTCGATACCACTGTCGAAACCAAGGCAAGGCGCAAGGCCTGCAGCTGGGATTGAACCCAGCACCCCGGCATTATGAAGTGTGTTCGCAACACCTAAGCTACAGATGCCTTTAACAGTTATAACACAGAAATTGGTCATACACTAGGCATATCCTGAGAAGAAGCTAACAGAAAATCACCAAACATGGACTTTAATGTTTGATCCAGAAAGTTTAACGAAAAACAGAATACATTAAAAAACAACAATAAAAAAAATATGATTATTGATGTCAGCCACATAAACAAAACTCCCATATGACTTACCTAAAATATTCTCAGCCTTGCGTCTCAGTTCCCAAATTTTTATCTCCCCTACTTTGTATGCACAAGCCTTTGAAAAAAATATTTAATTAATTATGCAACCATTATACTGGTGCATAAATACATTTCTTACAAGAAGAAACAATACTTACTAAACATTATGTGAAATAAGCACAACAGTTACATGAAATATTACACATACAATCTGTACAGAAAAACAGGACATTCGTGTCATGAATGACCTTTCAGCTGAAAATGTTTCACTAAATCAATCAGATTATCACTAATAAATATATATTTTAAAATGATTTAAAAATTAATAAATGCGTACTATGCATACAACTTTACAGTAACTCATAAAACAAACAGTTATTAAATAGGTTGATTTTTTAACAGATAAGACATTTTTGGTCACAAAGGAAGACATAATACATCGTTGAAGACTATAGACGAAGGAGTTGAGTTGAGCTGGTTCAAGAACTGACATCAGAGCACTCGGGAATTTCCATGTGTGCTCTGTCCTCATCTTCAGCAGCCAGCACAGAGTTCCAATTCTGATGGTACTGGTCACAATCTGGTTATATGTCCGCCTTGCCTTTCCTCTGAGTGTAGCGAGCCGGCCAGACCCTCTTGTTACACACAGGTGCCTCATTCTCTCCAGAGGAAGGAAACATACAGAATAAATTGTAAGAGGAAGACAAAGAATTAAATGAGAGGACAGCATATTGAGATGGACGAAGAAAGTGGTTGTTGTTGTTGTTATCGATCCAGCGGCGCATGAGCTTTCGCCCTTTGGCCCAATGCCATGTAGTGGAATTTGCATGTTTTCACAAGCTGTTCTTTTCCTCCGTACAAGGTGTTCCACTTGTCTGGTCTCGGAGGGAGTAGCGTTCTTCTTGTCTCACTGAGTTTTGGGCACTCAAAGAGATGGTGTTCAACAGTTTCGTAGGGGTAGTTACATAGCTGGCACTCTGGGGAGTGTTGTGGCTGTATTCTGTTTAGGTGTCCATTGAGTGGAGTATGTTGCGTTCTAAGTCTGAAGATGGTGGCCTGGTCCCTTCTTGTTAGATGGTTAATGCTGTCATTAGGATCAGGGCCAGACATATGTCTATAAACCTCTCTTCCAGTGTCTCCCATGGCCCATCTGTTCAACCAAGTCTCTTTGTTTATAGCTCTTATCAGTGTTTTTGCTGTCTGGAGGGTTGTCGCTGTAGGTGGTTGTTCTTGTGTTGCTCCTTTCTTTGCCAATCTGTCAGCTCTGTCATTACCTGGTGTGCCGGAGTGACCTGGAATCCACTGCATCACTATTCTGATGTTGTATGAGGTAATAAGCTGATCGGCATCCAGGATTATCTTGGCTATGTCAGTTCTGCAGCGTTCATTGCCCTCCAGAGCTTGAAGGGCAGACATTGAATCTGTGAAGATGACAATATTTTGGACCTTTGAGGGGTAAACATCCATTACAGTCTTTAGGTGGTATACTGCTGTTTCCAGTGCAATTATTTCAGCTTCATAGTTTGAACAGAATTCCCCGAATGCATCAAAAATCTCTTCAACAGATCCATCGGGATAACCTATGTAGATTCCGTAACCTGCTTTAATGGTAGCTTTAAATGCTGATCCATCAGTATAGACATGTATCCATTCTTGGGGGTAAGAATCAACGGTCTTTAGTGATGAGTTCATAAGAGCGATTGGGTCGGACTGTTTGGTTTCCTCGCCTACCAATTTAGTTTGGACTTCTGGAGCTTTAAAGCGAGCATGTGGTGGTAGGTTTTTTGCAACATTCTGAATTCCTTGACGTCTTTCTGGGAGGTGGTATCTGTCCTGAATTTCATTAACACAGTGTAAAACCGATTTGTGCTTTATTCTTTGTTTGGACTCCCAGAAAGTGGTCTTACTGTATACATCCTCCTTCCTTCTGTTAATGACTGTTATGTTTTGTTATCACAGGTGGTGTTACTACACACAGGCCATACCCATGAGCACTCCCTATGCAGCAAAGACTCCAAGGTACCCTCTACTGACTGCTCCCATTCCCTGAGTGGGTTCCAGGGCCTTATTTGTTACAAGAAAGGGGGGGGGGGGGGGGGGGTTACAGACCCACTGCCTCTCCTTCCACACCCACCCCAAATCCTCACACCCCCCCCCCCCCTCACAAACCCATCTCCACACAGGCATGCATGCACGCTTGCACACAGATATATATACAACAAGCAAGTTGAAAAAGGTGACTAGTTAGGGGTGTTTGCTTTGAAATCAGAGTGCATCTGCCTGAGTGAGAGGTGAGAACGACCAGTCCTCATACAAAAAAGCCAGATCTGTAGAAAAGATATGCATGCAAAACTCAAGTTTGGAAACAAGACCTAACTGAAGTGGACCAACAGCCACAACTTTTCAAAGGAGCTTACAACCAGCAAATGCTAAGAAAAAGAAGACTGTTTCCATCAGAAGCTAGTTATGAGACACTGCTGATGGCTGTGACCATGTAAACAACAAACAACCCACCTGCCCTGGCCAGGTAATGTATCTCTCCACCTCTCTTGCCATTTCTGCCTGAGGAGTTAATACGTTGTCCACCATATACTTGACGGCTTGCTCTTTGCTCCAACTGAAGGAGATAGCACAGTTACTTACACAAAATTTGGTTTGCTAGAATATTATGTTTACCAGATTCATATTTTCTTCTTCCCCTTCTTCGCATTCACCAGCCGTAAACTCTGGTGGAAAGTTCCGGGTGTCGGTCCAATTCTTTGCTCTTGTTCCAGAGCATGAGTTTTTGCGTGCACATCCATTTTTACAGATCTGGCTTATTTGAATGTAGATTTCTGGTTCCTCACCTCTCACGCAGATGCACTCTATCTTCAAAGGAACCAAATGCATATGAACAACAGTGAGGCAGGGGCTAACATGCTCGCCTACAGATCAAGTGACTATGTGACTGAGTCCTCATCAATTGTGCATGTACCATTTTCTAGTGGACATCTTTATGGCACACTTGGAAAAAAATGATCCATGGAAATCAATAACTTGACTTTTTTACCGATATTATGTAGATGATATACTAATTTTTATCACACACAAAAAAAAAGGAGAATCAATGCATGCTAAAATGAATAAAGCACACAAAACTCATTATCCTTGAGATCACGGCACAATTCAAAGGTCAGTTCACTGTAAAGACACTCGGACAAGACAGTACATACATTTCAAGTCTCTTGAAAATGTTATTTAACTGCATTAGAAAGATTTTTTTTCCAGTGGTACAAACAGAACTAGAAACCCTCAAATGAATGCTATTATCCAGTGGGTGTCCAGCTGAATTTATCAACTGCCACTGCTAGCCACCTAAACCAACTCCACGGGAATGCTGGTTCCTAAACTATATTTATTAGCCCAAAGCAGCGGTCATTCAAACTTTCGATGCTGTTACGCCAGTTATCAGGTTACACTCATACCACCATGCCAGTAAAAAAAAAAATCCCCTGTTACCGTAATCCAAATCAAATTTCATCTATCAATTTTAATTGCTGTACTCAGTCAGGCTCCTGTGTGGCACAGCGGTTAGGGTCACCTTAAGGGATCCTCAACCTTCAGCAGTAGAATGGAGCAACAGGCAAATTAGTTGTACAAAACTAGAAGGATGTATAGAGAAAGGCCCCAGCCTGCTGCAATGACTGTGGTTCAGCTAGTCACCCATGGGATGAACTGTAGTGCAGCAACCATATCCACGAACAGGAGATAAAGAAGGAACATAGTGCACAGATGAGTTGCCTGAGAAAAGCCGCCAACCTAACCATCCAAGATTGGGTGAATAATGATACTATCAGACACACTGTGCAAACAACACCATGTACTGGATTCATCGAGAAACAGCAGATCAAGTGGTTTGGCCATCTCGTTAGAATGCAGCAACATCAAATACCATCACAGGCACTACATCCATCTCAGAAGATTAGCTGCAAGAGGACGGCCATGAAAAATATAGATCGGCAACATTAAAGACACTCTACACCTTCAAGACATGAAAAAAAAACCGTGGCAGCCCTTCCACGACGCTTATTAGCAGAAGTGGTTTATAAGTATGCTGATGACAGTACATTCTGGAAAAACAGATATTCCCATGTGATATTTCTCAGTACCTTATAACATTACAAGGAATTTTATGCGATTCCCATTTCTTGATGAAATAAAAGTTTCATTTCTAGTTTCATAACTTTTGATCATTTCTTTAATTAAAAGACTGAAAACTATTTACCCAAAAGCATGAAGGCCTGTGTCAACGACAAGCCTGGCAGCTCTAAAACTCTCAAAGCCATAACGTCCCAATCTGAAACATTATACAAGACTTTGACTACCCAATTAATATATTTTCAAACATTGAAAAAGACTAAAACCTATTTATAAAATATTATCAAACACAGAATATTACTGACAACCTACATCTAAAATATTATTAAATATTTAATAACACTATGGCTGTCCTATTAAAATATTACATACTGAAAAAGACTAAAAACCTATTTCTAAAATATCATCAAACACAGAATAAGGCTGACAACCTATATCTAAAATATTATCAAATATTTAGCAAGACTATGGTTGTCCAACTGAAATATTATAAAACACTGACAAAGACAGTTACCCTGTGTGTAAAATATTATCAAACACTGAATAAGACCTGCAACTTATATCTAAAATATTATGATTTTTGTATGAAAGACTTTTGATTACTCATATCTACAATATTATCAAACACTGTATGACCTTGATTACTCATGTCTACAATATTATCAAACACTGTATGACTCTGATCACTCATGTCTACAATATTATCAAACACTGTATGACTTTGATTACTCATGTCTACAATATTATCAAACACTGTATGACTCTGATCACTCATGTCTACAATATTATCAAACACTTTATGACTCTGATCACTCATGTCTACAATATTATAAAAAACCCATAACTTTAATTAGTATTTTATCTTTCTTCTTTATTTGCTCTTTGAAAATTAAAATTAAAAAAAAAATTAGTTGGCATATTGTGGTGTGGTTTACAGCTAGACTGCAATATCTGCATCTTCTAACCCGTCACATCTAATTTCAGCAAACTCTAATTAGTCCCTTTTTACGGCACTCTTGTTGGGAGGGGGGGGGGGGGGGGCATCTATTCTTTGTTCCCCAAACTGGGGCCATGGAACCCATGGTGGAGTAAAAAAGTATCAAACATTTAGGACTTTAACTGCCAAAGTCAGCCCGAGACAATTGTCATTATCTGATTAGTACCTGCTGAGAGAAGTGTGTGCAGCCCCAATGAGACAGAAGGGGGACAGAGGAAAGTCGAGGCAGACGTATAATCAGACTGCTAGTGGGTAGTGGCTGCTCAAGATTAGGAAGAGTGCTTAATAGAATGCTCAGAGTGCTGTAATGCTGGTTCTTGACTCCACTCAACAGCGAAGGCCTCCATGATGAGTACTTGTATTTTGTCCCCAGCAAAAGGTTGAAATTTTTTTTTTAAGCCCACACCAATCTATTCACATCACACCCTTATCCACACACTCCATAATTCACATATAAACAACGACAGTCTCAGCATCCACTTACAATTCAAAATTGTCTTCATAGACATTCAGCTCTTCTCCCAGAGACTCAGAGTACAAGCCCCAGCCCTGTGGACAGAAACAAAATAAACACCAGTCAGCCGGTGTCTGTAGCTTAGGGATTGTGAACTCAGTTCTGCAGCCCTGACCTACAACGGTTCAAAGTCAGTTGCAGGGGATTTGATAGCAGACCACTTTGCATTGATGACAAAAATGGTGTCTGGACTGCCAGAATAACTAACAATGACTGCCTGGAAATGGCTAATGAAAGTAGAATATTATATACAACAGTGAGAAGGAGACAAAGTTTTGTGGTCATGCGATGAGAAAAGGAGAATAGGAAAATATCGTGATGACTGGATAGATCATTGGTGTATGAGGCAGACAAGGAGATGATAGCGGATGGCTTAAAACGGTGGCATGGAGGAATATCATCAGAGGAATTGATCCAGAACACCAAAGACCGAGATCTGTGGAGATGCATGAATGCCTACGTCAGGTGGCAAGGCACTTGATGCTGATGATGTCATACCATTCAGAAAGCAATGGTATATTACTGAATGCCATAGCGCCTGATAAAACCACAAACCGCCAATAAAGGTGGGTTTAGTTTGCGATGTCGTGTAGAAGATATGCTACTAACACCAACAAAGAAATATTGTCACATGTAAAACTCATCCTCAGAAATATTAAGTGTAACTCTAACATGCCAATGACAACCACAATGTTCCAATGGCTTCAGGTGGAAGGAGTGCATTGGAGAGGACACAGGCCTTTTCTTAAACTGTGGAAATACAACCTGAGAACTTTATGTCACAGCAAGGAAAACAATGCCTGTAGCCATACAGTAAATGGTTAGAAAAATGATATACGAAGAGTGGTTCATATCACTTGATAAAGCATTTTCTGTGCATATCATGGATATTATACCCAGGTATTCTGGTGTTTGGGGTAAACAGCAGACTGACAGATTGGCTGCTGCTGATACTCTGGGCAGTAAGCTATTTTATGAAGACTGATAAAGACTCTCAGATTAAATTGATAGTGCAATGGAACAGAGCATCTAGGCCTTGAAAGGTGATTCAGTTGGTAGCAGGCACGGAGTTTGGATGGTTTTGAATGTGCATGGGAAAGGACATTCATTATCCTGCTGTGCCATTACATGTCGCAATCTATTCCTCCATTCCATTCTATCCTGTGCTATCAGTTCAATATCATGAATGGAATCTAGGCCAGCAGCTTTGGCCTCTCTCAGCAATATTCATCTTAGGGTTTCCTTTGGGCATCATTACCTCCTTAATCCCTTTATTTCCCATTTTAATGCCTGTTTGGTGAATCTCTGCTGGTTTCCCCTCAGGATGTGTCCAATGTAGTACCATTTTCTTTGTCTCATAACTGTTCATACAAGTGTTTGCCCAGACATTTCTCTTATTTCTGAAATCCTTTTGAATTCAATTTTATTTTCATAATTTTCCTCAGACATTTGTTTTTGAATGCATTTTACTTAGGTTCCATGTCTTTACTGTTTCTCCAACTTTCACTTGCGTATGTTAAAAGTGAAACAACATTAGAATTGAAAATTCATAACTTGGTTTTAAAAATATACAATTTAGGGTTCCATATCTTGTTCAAGAGAAAGGACAGGCAGACTTTAAATCAGGTTGCAAATCACCCATTCAGTTTGGGAACTCTTCACTGGCTACTGAGGAAACAGACATCCCATGTGGGGGAATGACGTCCTTTTTTGATTCCTTCATTCATCACAGCATGTCAAGGTCTCTTGATCCTTTATCACTTCCCACCTCATGCACTTTCATGCTTATGGTGTCTTTGATATCCTGTATCTAAACACTGTGAATGCGCTTCATAATTTCAAAGTGCCAGGTTCAATCCCAACTGCAGGCAATTTGGCAGCAGATCATCTTGCATTGGTTTCAACAGTGGCATCCAGAGTTAACCATTCAGAAAGCAATGACAAATTACTAAATGTAAAATTACCTAGTGAAATCACTCCGTTTAAAAGACGCGATGCTGTTTAAGAACCAGTTTTGTGTAAGGGTGTGTTTTTGTGTGTGTGTGTGTTTTTTGTGTGTGTTTTTTTTTAGTAGAAACACCAAGAGGCAGGGGTCGGCCAAGAAGAAGATGGATTGAAGGAGTCACTGATATCTTGAGACTCCCCAACATCACAGCATACCTGGCAACTGAGTGCGCCACAGCTCGGAAACTGATCATATGTCAACCTGCTACACATAGTGGCACAAAGCAAAAAATGGACAAAAGAAAGAAGCATACTATTATAGACCATACAGCACTTTATAGGTGATGAAGACAATGTCATCCCAGCAACTTTGACCTAGCAGAATGTTTTCTGAAACCTATTTTCAGCTGAGTCAATCTAGAAAACCAGGTTAACTAAAAAATTTTTACTAAAATGAGAAATTATCTATTACACACACAAAAACCATGCAGCTTATGTAAAGTAGACTTTACACTATGCCAAAGTCTTAATTGTCATGCAACTATACAAGTTGTATTTGCCATTCAATGTTCTAAAGCTGTTTTCTCAAAACAAGATTAAACATTTAGGTGACTCTGGCACAGTGTCAACAAATTATGTCATTATTTTGTACAATTACCTCAACATATGCAGTATTAAAAGAAAATCTTGCAGGTGCTAAGTAGTACTTGCTGTCCTCTGCATATCTGCGAAAGTCTGGCAGATGTGTGGCAGCCAGTGCATACACTCCTTGAAGATGGTGGCCAGGCTCTCCTTCGTGAAGGCTCAAAGCTGGAAACTGATATGGAAGACTGAAAATAAAGAATCTTTCATTAGCAGAAGATTTGGAACCAACACTGTTTACAACCTGACATGTTGGTTCTTTATCAATCTTCTCCTTCTTCATGCTCACCCACTGTAAACTCTGGCACAATGTACAGATTGTTCATCAACTTCTGGACTTTTGTCTTGTTCCAGAACATAAGTTTATCAAGCACATCCATTTTACAGATCTGGCTTATTTGTACACAGACTGGTGGTTACTCTCCTCACAGGCAGATGCATTCCAGCTTCTAAAGAAACCTCTAACTAGTCGACTTTTACGACATGCTAGTTGGGGAGACAGTGGGTCTATTCTGTCTTTCTCCACAACGAGGCTCTGGAAACAACACAGGAAGTCTTATCAATCAACATCATAGCACTCTGGGCAAATCTACAGATGCTTTGTCTCCTTCAATAACTGTAGATGCTATTGTTTCCAGAAACATTCTGGTTGTAAACTATATCAATCAGTCCAGGCATAAACTACACTTCACTAACATTGGAAATCTTAATAGTCCTAGAAAAACATAAACGTAAAATTACAACACATAAAAGAAATGAATAAGTGGCAGAGGCAGACCAAGAGAAATTATGGTGGATGGCTCAAGTTAATAGCATGGACGAATATTATCATAGGAATTGATCCATAACAAGAAAGACAAAGATCTGTGAAGATGCATGAATGCCTACGCCAGCTGGCAAGGCACTTGATGATGATAAGAAATGTGGCTGGAAAAATAAACAGAGACAGAGTCACTAATGAAGAAATAAGAACAATGGTAGACACAGTACCTGTAAATGATTTCACCGAACATCAAATAATCAAATGGTTTGGTCATCTGTTCAGAATGAAACAAAATCAGCCAGCAGCTAGAGCATACTACATGATAACAGCAGGCTACAAAGCAAGAAATGGGTAGATAGAGTAAAAAAGACTATGAAATTAATACAAGCCGCCACACAACTAGCAAAAAACAGGAAACTACATCCAACTCTTCTCTGCGATGCTTCACGATATAACAGTCGGATATAAGAAAAAGAAGAAGATACAACTGGATAGATTGCTATCAAAAGATGCAATGGAAACTGAGAAACTGTATACAACTGGATTTTTCACAAGCAGATGGTAATGGTGAGAAAATGAATATAACTGGACTATTCTCTCATATTACGGATAACATAATTATATTCTAGATAACACAAAGAAAGTGACTCACAAAGAGAACTGATTGACTATCAGAAGGAAACAATACACATTCTTTGGTCACGTCATGAGAAAAAAAACTGGAATACTTGACGATGATGGGAAAGCTGGAGGGGAAAAGAGGCAGAGGGAGACCGAGAGAGAGGAGGCTGGACAGTCTGACATTGTGGCATGGAAGATCATCTGACCGAAAGTACACAAAATAGAAGGTTGTGGAAACTCCCAACACCCCATGGCATGGACTATAAGAATACAACTTTAACTGATTATCTCCAATATTATCCAATCAGGAAGATCTCATTTTGATATTGTGTCTCGAACAGCTGCAAACTGTCACATCATTTTCCTGCTCCTAGCCTGTAAAAGACTTCTGACTTTATTTGTATCATGGCATGAAAAAAAAATAATTTACTTCACTTTTTAAACTCATTAAATAATAAATTGATGCAGATTGATGATGGGGAGAGGGGGGTGTTGAGAGGTTCTGGCAGATGCTCCAGGCTCAAAGGAAAGGCAAGACAGGCATTTAATCAGAATGCTACTGGCATCATTAGTATCAGAGCTCTTCGCTGGCTGCTGAAGATGGGGACGGAGCACTTATGTGAATACCCTGAGTGCTGTGATGTCAGTTCTTGAATCAAATCAAATAAAATCAATTAAATAAATTAAAATGTCAAACAATAAGGAAAAAGTATACACTCACCATTCATCCAAGTTGTGATTGTTAATATAGTAATGTCCTTCCCTAGAACCATCAGGAGTTCCATTCAGGTACATGCCCATAGGTGCATCTTTCCTTGATTCAGGAGCTGCTTCAATTCTGAGGGTTTTGGATGGAGGAGGGGGAGCATAGAAAGTAACAAATTAGTCAGTTTCCTCCCTTCCATTACTGATCATTCTTACCAAGTTGACTCGTGCACCAAAGCCATTTTTGTGTATTCGTACACCCAGGCATTGTTCACATGTTGAATCAAAATTTGTTTGGAAATTGTCTTCATGGGCTGATTGTTCATGACTGGAGGCGTTTGTGACTCGAGGTACTGCTGTATTATATTTTTCATGCAATGCAGATTTATGCGTACCAGTCTAAAAAGAAATTTTCCTAACAAACAAAGGTGGCCATCGAGTTTCAATCAGTCTATTAAACATGGAATTAGCATCAACAGATGAAAATTATATTTCATATCCCTATTTTACTGAATAAACTGCTGAACAGTCGGTATAGCTTAAGAGGCTATCTTTAAAACTTCTGTCAAACTGCTGGTACAGAAAGTCTCTTATTCAAAATTACATGTTGTAACTGCTGCTTGTATGAGTTTCAACTCAGGCCATCCTTCCTCTCAGTTTCAAAGTATGGGATACTAAAACTGAAGAATAACATATTCATTACTGTTAATAAGAAGGATGAACCTGATTACATAGTTTTTTTCTTTTTTAATGTGGATTTTAATCTCTTACACGGCACTGAGAAAGGTACAAACAGATTATCAGAATGTTTTCTCTCTCAATTTGTTCTTTCCCTCCCTCTCCCCAACCTTTCACTACTGCTGTCCTATTTTCATTCAGTGCATCACATTTGCACCTAAGTCTGCTACTTCAGTCCCCTAGACTGCCCCAGTGCTCCCACACCCCACCATTTGACTGTAGCTACTACTGCACCCCTAGACTGTCCCAGTGCTCCCACACCCCACCATGTGATTGAAGCTACTACTGCACCCCTAGACTGTCCCAGTGCTCCCACACCCCACCATGTGATTGAAGCTACTACTGCACCCCTAGACTGTCCCAGTGCTCCCACACCCCACCATGTGATTGAAGCTACTACTGCACCCCTAGACTGTCCCAGTGCTCCCACACTCCACCATGTGATTGAAGCTACTACTGCACCCCTAGACTGTCCCAGTGCTCCCACACCCCACCATGTGATTGAAGCTACTACTGCACCCCTAGACTGTCCCAGTGCCCCCACACCCCACCATGTGATTGAAGCTACTACTGCACCCCTAGACTGTCCCAGTGCCCCCACACCCCACCATTTGATTGAAGCTACTACAGCAACCCTGGACTGTCCCAGTGCTCCCACATCCCACCATTTGATTGAAGCTACTACTGCACCCCTAGACTGTCCCAGTGCCCCCACACCCCACCATGTGATTGAAGCTACTACTGCACCCCTAGACTGTCCCAGTGCCCCCACACCCCACCATTTGATTGAAGCTACTACAGCAACCCTGGACTGTCCCAGTGCTCCCACATCCCACCATTTGATTGAAGCTACTACTGCACCCCTAGACTGTCCCAGTGATCCCACACCCCACCACTTGATTGAAGCTACTACTGCACCCCTAGACTGTCCCAGTGCTCCCACACCCCACCATTTGATTGAAGTTTCTACTGCACCCCTAGACTGTCCCAGTGCTCCCACACCCCACCATTTGATTGAAGTTTCTACTGCACCCCTAGACTGTCCCAGTGCTCCCACACCCCACCATTTGATTAAAGTTTCTACTGCACCCCTAGACTGTCCCAGTGCTCCCACACCCCACCATTTGATTGAAGTTTCTACTGCACCCCTAGACTGTCCCAGTGCTCCCACACCCCACCATTTGATTGAAGTTTCTACTGCACCCCCAGACTGTCCCAGTGCTCCCACACCCCACCATTTGATTGAAGCTACTACTGCAACCCTGGACTTTCCAAGTGCCCCCACACCCCACCATTTGATTGAAGCTACTACTGCAACCCTGGACTTTTCCAGTGCCCCCACATCCCACCATTCGATTAAAGCTACTATTGCAACCCTGGACTTTCCAAGTGCCCCCACACCCCACCACTTGATTGAAGCTACTACCGCAACCCTGGACTTTCCCAGTGCCCCCACATCCTACCATTCGATTGAAGCTACTATTGCAACCCTAGACTTTTCAAGTGCCCCCACACCCTACAACTTGATTGAAGCTACTGCTGCACCCCTGGACTTTCCAAGTGCCCCCACACCCCACCTTTTGATTGAAGCTACTACTGCAACCCTGGACTTTCCCAGTGCCCCCACACCCCACCATTTGATTGAAGCTACTACTGCAACCCTGGACTGTCCCAGTGCCCCCACACCCCACCATTTGATTAAAGCCACTACTGCAACCCTGGACTTTCTTAGTGCTCTCCAAGGGGCTGTAGCACTCACTTTGGGAAACATTGTGCTGGGACAGTGGCTCTCAACCTTCCTAATGTGGCAACCCTTTAATATAGTTCCTCATGTTGTGGTGACCCCAAACATACAATTATTTTCATTACAAATTCATAACTTCACTGAATATGTGTTTTCTGATAGTCTTATGTGACCCCTGTAAAAGAGTAGTTCGACCCAAAAAAGGGTCACGACCCACAGGTTGAGAACCGCTGTTCTAGGATATCTAGCAACATTCACTCTCTCTAGTGATTATGCGAATATCATCATCATAAAACTAGTAACCAGTAGAAACATCACATCATTCTCATCATAACCCAAAAGAAATATTCTCCATTTATCAACATAGTGCTTTAGAATAAATATTGCTCCCCAAATACTGCACAATCAACACTAAACTGGGTTAAACAGTTATGATTTTTAATTGGTTTAAAAAAACACATTTTAAAACATAAACTTCTAATATAAACTTACTTCAAAAAACAAATTTTAAACATAAACTTCTAATATAAACTTACTTCATTGGCAAATCTGGCAGGTTTCCGAAGAGCTGTGACAGTTTGGGTTGAATCTTTTTGTAGCACAAATTTTTGACATACTCTAGAATCTCATCCTATTTTTTGTTGATGAAAAATGTATAACAATGCTTAAGTCCCCTGTAAAGTATTGCTTACAGCCAGCAATTAATAACGTTCAAAGGCTAAACTTTTATTTATAATCTGAAATGCCTTTGGAGAATTATAGTTCAAACTGCAAATATCTTTGCTGTTAATGTAACCCTTTCTCTGGATTCAGAAGATCAAAGGAAAAATAGTCAAGACAGAAATGAAAATGTTTTGTACTATGCTAGGTGTAACAAGGAAAGATCGACTAAGGAAGGATGATAGCAGGAGGAGAGTCGGCACAGAACCAAGAAGGAAAGTCGGCACAGAACCAATACTTAGCTTCATAGGTAGACAGCAAGTCAAATGGTTTGGCCATGTAACAAGATTGGCATCAGACAGGACACCACAGAGAGCAAAGTTAATACACATACAGCAGTAACAGACCCAGAGGTCAACCACGTAGAAGATGGACTGCAGAAATATCAGAGACCTTGAAAAGTACTTTACACAAAACGAACAGAAGTGCCCGTTCTAGAGATCTCTTCCTGCCCTGATGCCACAAGGCATTTCAGGAGTAGAGAAAAGAAGAAGAAGAAGGTAACTCTTTCTTCACTGTCCTAACTTGTTTTTTCTTTTTTTTTTTCTTTTTGTCTCCTGTATAATCATCAGTCTCAGTTCTCGTTATGCCTAGTGGCACATGAGGCTTCAGAGAGGACTTTCCATGCTTTCCTGTCCTGTGCATTCTTTAGTGCAGTTTTCCATGTCAAAGATGCCGCACTCAGGTCACTTTCCATCGTTCGTCTCCATGTTGTTTTTGGGCGCCCCTGTTTTCTCTTTCCCTCTGGTGTCCATGTGAGAGCTGTTTTGGCAGGTATATCAGAAGTCATTCTCATAACGTGGCCAAGCCATTTCCATCTTCTCTTGGTAATCATACTGTCTAAAGTTTCTTGGTTTGTGGCTTGAAGTAGTTTAGTGTTTGAGATTGTATCTGGCCAGAAAATGTTGATAATTCTACGTAGACATGTGTGGTGGAAGGTGGACAGCTTGTGTGCATCCTTTTTGGTCATTCTCCAACATTTTGCTCCATAAAGAAGAACTGGCAAAATGATGCTCTTGTAGTCTCCTGTATAAACTGCATTCATTATGCAGATCTACTATAGAGTCTGACACCCATGACCCCCTGAAGAGTGTCTCCATGGCAAAGTGGTCAAGCTGTTTGCCTTATGCTCTGAAGGTCATGGGTTCAATTCATGGCTGCACCGTTCACTTCATGATTTACACAGATCCTGGGAGATCATTGCCAGAGCTGTCAAGTTTGTGCTTTGTGCAACACTCTCAGCAGGCAGCTGACCATTCTGCAGAAAGAGACTGAGCCATACGGGATAAAACCCGCTGCAATGAAGTCGATCCTATCGACTTTAATCTTTTTCCCATGGTTGTTGCATCTGGCAGCAGAATAAAATCTCCTGGGCTGTAATTAGAATACTGTTGTATTAATCAGTAGAGATTGTAACTGTGAGATGACACTCCATAGGACTAAATAATTCTCAGTTCTATAATGTTGACACAAGAAATATATTGCACAATTTATTTCCTGGCAAATTTGTGTTTTATCATCAGGTGCATTACTACAGAGTTGACATCAACATTTTTTTAAAGTTTTCAGAAAACATGAGTTGTTAACCCTTTGGCTTGGTACAATGGAAATTGCAACCCTTCAGCCTTGATTCCATGATAGGTACCGTAAATCTGAGTACAACAGAATCCTTTCACCTGGAATATACAAATACATTGTCTCTTGTTACAATGTATATCAAAGTGCTTACTAAACTAGAGTCGATATAGAGACTTTAATCCTGACCTTTTATCAGAATACCACAGGGACTGTAGCACATAGCTCTCCTTTTCCTTTTCAAGCTTAACCCTGCTGCCCTGAGAAAGCTGTTTTTCCTATATTTTTTGGTAACTGATGACACAAAGTCTTTGGGTTAGTTAGTTAGTTAGTCTTTCCTCTTGTGTCGAGTGCGGCACATAGGGCAGAAGTCATGACTCTCCATGCATGGCGGTTCGTTGCAATCTGTTGTAGGTCTTGGATGTTTGAGTGGCCCATGAGTGAGCCTTCCCTGATGATAGTTCTTCGTAGGGTTTCCCTTGGTCTTCCACGAGATCTTTTCCCCTGTGGTGTCCAAATGAGGGCTTGGTTAGGAAGTCTTGATTTATCCATTCTAAGGGCGTGGCCGACATAGTTCCAGCGGCGTTTTCGTATAAAATTAGACACATACTCTTGCCTGGATTCTTGCCTTATTTGTGTATTGGTTCGGAAATCTGACTATTTGAAATTTAGTATTCTTCTAAGGCATTTATTTTCAAAACTGTCTAATTTTGTGTCTAGAGTTTTCATTGATTTCCAGCTCTCGCATCCATAAGTTAGTACTGGAATCACACAAGAATTGAAGATCTTTGGGTAGTGGCCATTATACCTAAATAATAGCTTTTGTACTGGCTGTAGCCTGTGTGGACATGGTGTTCATAATACAATATAGTAAAAAGTAAAGTAAAGATCCCTTTCCACACCTTTAGGCGTATTGGGCAAATGGGAAGAGCGCCCATATTTTTACAGACCATCAGCACTCTGTGGGTAATGTGGTCAGCATTACGCCGGCTGTCTTTACTTTCCCAGGACAGCCCATCCTGGTACCCATTTTAAGCTGGGTCGACCTGCGACGCCCCGTACCATGATGAAAATCCACGCAGCCTGCAGTGGGTTTTGATCGCAGTACGCTATAATATAATATAATAATTTATTCCCCAACACACACAAAGGTCCAGGGAGTCGCTGCAGCTAGACGCTCACTGCGGATCGGAAGGTCGTGGGTTCGCTCCCTGGCAGAGAGAGACTTTTTTCAAAAATGACCTTGGCTCCTAAGTCAACCCAGCCTTGAGTGGGTACTGGGTGCAGTCCTGGGAAGTAAAGGCGGCTGGCGTGATACTGACCACATCACCCATCTTGTGCCGATTGGTCTATAAAAGTATAGGTCTAGCCCTATATGCCCTATACGCCTAAAGGTTTGGAAAAGGGTCATTTACTTTACTTACACAAAAGTCCATACATTAAAATGGATTTTTTTTTTTACAATTTTTTTTTTTTCAAAACTGACATCACCATTAGTTAGTTAGTTAGTCTTTCCTCTTGTGTCGAGTGCGGCACATAGGGCAGAGGTCATGACTCTCCATGCATGGCGGTTCGTTGCAATCCGTTGTAGGTCTTGGATGTTTGAGTGGCCCATAAGCGAGCCTTCCCTGATGATAGTTCTACGTAGAGTTTCCCTTGGTCTTCCACGAGATCTTTTCCCCTGTGGTGTCCAAATGAGGGCTTGGTTAGGAAGTCTTGATTTATCCATTCTAAGGGCGTGGCCGACATAGTTCCAGCGGCGTTTTCGTATAAAATTAGACACATACTCTTGCCTGGATTCTTGCCTTATTTGTGTATTGGTTCGGAAATCTGACCATTTGAAATTTAGTATTCTTCTAAGGCATTTATTTTCAAAACTGTCTAATTTTGTGTCTAGAGTTTTCGTTGATTTCCATCACCATTACATCCTAATAATGTTGTATGACGTCACTCTCCTCCACATGGACTAAGTCAACAAAACCAGGATGAGGAAAGCAGTTAATCCTTTGCTCCATTTGTATTTAGTGATTAGTTCCCTAATTTAAAGAACACATATTCATAATAACAATTAAGAATAATCGTTTTAGTGATTTGATGGCCAAGTTGTAGCTGTGGACTTGAGGCTTGCCTGTCTGCTCCGTGGTCTAGGAGTATAAAAGATCCCTTTTCCACACCCTTAGGCGCATTGGGAATATCGGGCTAGACCTATATTTTCATATATAGACCAATCGGCACTTGGTGGGTGACGGGGTCAGCATCATGCTGGCCGCCTTTACCTCCCAGGACTGACCTGGTACCCACTCAAGACTAGGTCGACCTGGGAGTCAAGATCATTTTTTTTTAAATAGTCTGGTTCCATTGGGATGTGAACCCACAACCTTCCAATCCACAGGCAGGCTTCTAGCCGCGACCGTGACTCCCGGTCTAGGGGTATGACCCCTGGATATTTTATAAAAACTGCCCCAAACTCAAAATTTCTTCTCCTTATCTTTTTCTTTGTTTAGTTTCTTAGGGTAGTGTTGAACAGAATTGTAAGAAAGTGTGTCTTTTTCAGTACAACTATGAAAATGTTATTTGTTAAGATTTGTACAGGGTTAATGACAAGTGTGAACTAGTGGTAGTGTAACTTCACATCTATTGAGAGGCATGTCAGGATGTAACCAGCTCATGATTCAGCACAGAACATACAAACCAGTTAGGGTTAGGCTTGAGATGCAAATTTTTTTTTTTTCAACTTCCTAATTTTTTGTATTCTCTCATCAACAGTACCAATTCACACAGGACGAAAGTTAGTTGCATATCCTTTAGAACCAACCACAGCATCTTTTGGCTGTCTGTGATTTCACTAGGCACTTTTACGTTCAGTAGTTTGCCATTTCTCCTAAATAGTCGGCTCTTGATATTACTGTCAAAACCATTACGAGATGGATGGCTGCCAAATCGCCCACAGCCTGGACTGAGTTTGACGCCTCAGGCTAACAGAATGGTTCACAATGCCTAAGCCACAGACATCAACCACAGGAAGGGATTGGTTATTAATGTTATGATAATTCATTTTTTTTGTTGTTGATATAATTGACTTTTCCCCATAGTAGCTCTGTTTCTGTGCCAGTGAAAATCAAATGAAATGACCCTCACTGTCTCATTTGAAAATCTGGTGAACAACAATTAGTCCTGGAACAATCCAGTCCTGGAATAAATGACTTTATTCATTCATGACAGTGTTGACAAATAAAAGTGACCAAACTGAAAGTGGTTAACTCCTCAGTTAGAGCACAAATCAAAATTAGTTACCATGGAAATGAGACCTCTGAGGAGGGCTGCAGGAGTGACCAGAAGAGATCAAATCAGGAATGAGGTCATAAGAGAACAAGTCAACATAGAACCAATTCTAAATCACATACAAAGGTCAGCAAATCAAATGGTTTTGCCAACAGAGAAAAGTCCCTCAGATACCATATCATACAAGGCACACAATAAAAGAAAAGACGGATGTAGAAGACATGATAGACCAAATACGCATGCACACAAAAACAAGATTTAAAGATTACATCAGAAAAATTCTTCAACAGCACCATGTGTCTATGGCTGAGGCAGTCAGAAGAGCAAGAAGCAGAATCTTATATCTCCTTCAACCCTAAAGCGATAAAACAGGAAGTGAAGAAGAAAATCAAGAAAACAAATAAGAATGGGCAACTTATACCAGCTGAAAGCAGATTTGTTAGATGCTCACAGATACTCAGGAATATTTCAGTGTACCTTTGTTTTGAAGTGACCCTTCTGTCGTTTTGTTATTGCTTCCATGATCTCTGGACAGGTTTTTCCCAGCTGCTCTTTTTCAGCAACCTGAAAGATCCGCTCATGTATTCGAGCAACCTCCTTGAGCCCAAGGTCATGAACTTGTTGTGGGGTCATGCTGCAAGTCAGGTGAAAATTAAGACACTGTTGGTACCACTGGAGCCCATCTTTGATGGTGCTGATCCCTTCACCAGGTCGCACATGTATGCTGTATTCCTTGCATAAGAGAAGAAAATACATTTACATGACTACTATAACACCTGAATTCACACAAAAACGTAGAATAAATGTAAAATAAAATACAGTTCTAACCTTTATACTTATTTCCTGGTGTGCGGTTACATATTACATAAGATTTACAGTCTATTTCTCCATTCTGGTCTGTCCTGTGAATTTTTTGGGCGGTAAATCATGGATGAAATGCACTTTGGCCTCTCTCAACAACTTTCATATTAGGGTTTCTCTTGGACGTCCTCACTTTCTCAATCCATTTGTTTCTTACCTCAGTACCTGTTTGGTGATTCTCTGGACACTTCTCCCTAGGATGTGTCCAATAAATTATCATCTTCTTTATCTTACAACTGTCGATACCATCGGTTGTCCAGACATTTCTCGTATCTCTAGCCTCAGGACAAGAACAAAAAACAATTTTACAGAACATGTTTCTTCTTCTTTTCATTTGTCTGAATGACATTAATTGTGTTGTGCCTGTTTACAACATAGCTGTTATATGTTCACCTTTCACCTGCATCCGTTCGCCGGGTTAGCCTTTCCAGAATATGTTTGAGTAACTGAGCTTTTCTTTCTTTTTTTTTTAAAAGCTTGACTTTCAGACTGCACAAGACCAGAACATGTTCACTATCAGAGTAGTTTGCCCTGGCTATGATTTTGATCTTAGAGGATTCACAAATAGGGTGTTATGTAAGTATATAAATAATATTATTTCTTATTCCATAACCTAGACTTTTTCAGGTCTAGCATCTTGTTAGATGATTCTGGAACCATGGGTTTAACCCTGTTTTGTCCTGCTGTTATGGGTTTTTGATGTCATAAAATATTAGCCATTATGTCTTTATAACAGTTCTGGTACTGGGTTCAACTGCATAGTGTGTAGACATGGTGGGTATGACTATATTTACAATAGGCAACCATCAGTCCCTGGGGACCATGGAGTTGTGCCGCTGGTTTTGGGAACAGCACTGCTATGACCGTAAAGTCCAGTGCGGGAGTGGCAGTCTCTGCCACTCAGTCCACAGAAAAACCTTAATACGCTATCGTTCTGAAGCTGGATTTCTCTCATACATCTCCTCTCTATAGCTTGCTGCATTTGGCCTCTTTCAAACTGCAACAGTCTGTCTTTCACTGCCTCCTTCCAAAGCAGTCAGTCTGTAGCTGATCTCTCGAACCGGTTTGTGCCATTGTTGATATCTTTCAGGTCATATTTGCATATGTCCTTGTAGAGTAGCTTTGGTCTCCTGCAGGTCTTATCCATGTTACCAGTTCCCCATACAGGAGACTCTTTGGAATGTGACTGTACTCCACGCGAGAGACAGGTCCCAATCAGCGCAGGTATCATTGCTTCAATAGAAAGTACACTGTTGGAATTCCTGCTCTTTTTTCCCCACAAATGCAATTTTCTGTTAAATTTTTTTTCTTCTTAAATTTTGACAATTCCTCAGAAATTTTCTAATTTTATTAATATTATTTTGGGTACATTATCTCAGGCTTTTATTTATTCTTATTTGATGTAAATTATTTAAACTGAATAAAATATTCAGCTTGATATGCCTCGATTTCAGAATTTTTACATTTAAAAATTTTAAAGTTTTCTGAAATTAACTGGTGTAATTTAGAATAGTAGGGGCCTCAGAGATTTATATATAACTTAGGGCCTCATCTAATCTAAATCCGGCCCTGGTTGTGGTTTAAGCCAGGAGAGTCCAAGTTTCTTTCATGTAGACCGCGATGAGACCGTTGTTCTGCACAGCGCCTGCTACAAGATGATGATAATGATGATAAGTAAAAATACAGAGTAAATAACCATTTTCATGCTAGTGGCACATTGGGCATGCAATGCTAGACCCATATTCAATAGAACAATTGGCATTCTACAGGTGATGTGGTCACAACTGGCTCCAGCTCATGGGCCGTGCTGCTGACGTCACCGGGTCGGGGTAACGATGCGTTAACACAGCGGTTCTCAAACAAGAAATAAACTATTTTCAACAGTGGCGAGAGAAGACAACTTAAATTGTAACTTTAAAGTATCTACATGCCTTTTTTAATAATTTCACAATTTTCAGATGACTTTTCTTGATTATTGCTGCGGCACCCCTGGCCTACGCTCACGGCATCCCAGGGTGCCTCGGCACCCAGTTTGAGAACCACTGCGTTAACGCATTGTTAGCCCGACCCGATGATGTCACCAGCACAGCCTGTCAGCTGAAGCCGGTCGTTTTGTGGTCAACATTATGCCTGTCATCTTCACTTCCCAGGATATTTTCTGCTACTCATTTTTAGGCTGGCTCAACTTGGCAGCCAAGGACAATCATTAACAAATGTGTCTTTATGTGTTCTTAAATTTCAAATAGATCGTCAGGCTTCTGAAATCAAAAATACCTATGTAGTGAATGAGCTGAGACATTTGAGTACTTACTTCTTCTATGTATGTCTTTAAAGCTTTCAGAGCAGGAACAATTGCTGATTTCACTAAGTCTCTTGCAGTCACTTGAATTTTCTCACTATTCAATCAGACAAACAAAATCTGTTTCAACTATGTCATCAGAAATGTGGTTCTCTGGTTAATAAGAGAGTGCATCAGACATTTGTGTGTAAAATTTACAATTTTGAAAAAAAAAAAAAAAAAATGTGTTATAAGAAGTAAGAATAATAATTTGCAGTGGCAAAAGAAATTAAATTCTAGTGAATCAAGAGGTCAAGAAAATATGCTAGCATCAAACAGGTTAAGAAAACCTGGGAACAATAAAACTAGAGTGTCTTTAGGCTGGAACCTACCAGGTCAAAGGAATATTTAAAGACAGTTGAAAATAATTTGGGAAGTATGCAATACTGCAAACAAATTAAGAACAGTTTAGAGGCAACTGAGATGTGGTTATTAGGAAGAATGTTGCGAATACCTTGTACTGCCAGAATAACTAATAATGATTACCTGGAAATGGCTAATGAAAGTAAAACATTATATACAACAATGAGAAGGAGACAAAGTTCTTTGGTCATATAATGGGAAAAGTTGCACTGGAAAATATAGTGACAACTGGAAAGATCACTGCTAGAAGAGGCAGAGGCAGACAAATAGAAATGATGGTGGATGGCTTAAGACAGTGGCATGGAGGAATAGCATCAGCAAAACTGATCCAGAACACCAAAGACCGAGATCTGTGGAGATGCATGAACGCCTACGCCAGCTGGCAAGGCACTTGATGATGATGATGATGATGAGCATACCATAACACAAGATATGACGATTTGGTGTAACTATGCTTCATTGAGAGATAAATGGCAGGAAAAAAAAGAAAGGAATTGACCAGCCTCTATTCCTCAAGCAAGTTCCTGGGCACCATTTTGGTTTCCCTCCCACCCACCCAAAATAGAACAGACCCACTGCCTCCCTAGCAATCATGTCATACAAGGCGACTAATTAGGAGTTTTTAAAAAATCAAGACACAGTTTGTTAATTGACAGATCATCCTCACTGTACATCGCACAAGTCCATAAGTGCTCATGTCTGATCTTCAGTATATCCCTCAGCGTGTGGCAACTGATAACACTAGTTCTGTGTTGGTTTACTATTCTTCTGTGGCTACCTGTATAGTGTTCATGTTTGTCAACACCTCTTCTGACCTGATGTTCTTGTAGTCTTGTGAGTGTTAAAGATTCAACCTCGTCTCCTGCATAATCTTCTCGTCCTGCCTCCTTGAGAGCACTGAGAATGTCAGCCCGGTCAACTATTTTTCCTATACCTAGCATGTCCCTGCCAGCAAGCCAATCTGCTTGTTCATTTCCTCTTATACCAGAGTGTCCTGGCTAAAAATGAAACTAATTCCTTTCAGACGAGATTTCCTCAGCAACTCCAACTATTTTCTTCAAACCTATCCTGTCTCTGCCTTCTTAAGCATGTTCATGGAATCGCTCAGAAAGCATGCATGGGGAAAATGCTGTGTCTCTTGCCACATCATTGCCTTTTGTTACCAGCATCACCTACATTTATGAATAAACGTAGTTGAGGCAAAAGCCCCGCTATTTTCTTTTACAGTTTTCCCCTCGCACCAGAACCGTGAAAACCCATCAATCAAGATATGCTGGGCGGAAAGGCAAAGAGATCGCTTTAAATACAACACAATCTGCCAGCTAAACTTTTAAGGGCAGAAAAAATTGGGCCCAAAAAAAAGGATAAGTAAAAACATCTATGACAGAGAAACTGCTGTTGCATTTTGACCCTATCTCTCTCAAGACTGAAAGGAATTTTTTTTAATGACGCCTAAAAAATATTAATCAGGTTATTTTTCAAATATAGAAGTAAAATTATTCTATTCTTTGGATCACTAAATGGCATAAATCCAAAAACATCAAGTGACAACTGTGAAGTAAAGGACATTTTTTATGTCAGTGGTGCATCAGGCATGTGATGCTAGATATTGATAGACCAATCGGCACTTGGCGGGCGTTAAGATCAACATCATTCTGGCCGCCTTTACTTCTCAGGATATTCCAGGCACCCATTTAAGGTTGGGTCGCCCTGGAAGGCAAGGTTAATTTTGGAAGGTACAAAAATCTGACTCAATACGGATCTGAACCCAAGACCTTCTGGCCAGCAGATGAGCATCTAGTCTCTACACTACCGAGGCTCTTATGCAACTGTAAACATTTACAAAAATATGTGACTGCTGGACATCATAAATAAAAAATTGACCAGATCTGAATGACATTACACATGGGCCAACCTAGAGATGTAAATGGATTTGCATTCTATGGAGGAACCACATTTCTATGGCTTCTAGATGTTATTTCTAATCAAGGCTCATGATTTACAAGCATACAGTTGTATAACCATTTGTAACATCTTTAACTTCTAGAAATCAAACAGATAAAGGGAGAAGCAAAGGATACTTCTTCTTCTTCTTTGCAATCACTGCTTGTAAATTCTGGATGTAAAGTGGTGGTTTGTCCACCTCTGGACTTTAGTCTTGTTCCGGAACTTGAGTGTTGCATGCACATCTGTTTTACAGATCTGGCTTATTTGAATGTTGACTGTTGGTTCCTTGCCTTTCAAGCATATGCACTCTGACCTCAAAGGATGCCCCCCGCCCTCCCCCGTTAGTGGACTCCTACAACATGCTGGCTGAGAAGGCAGTGGTTCTATTCTTGTGTTTCCCCAGAATAGGGCCCTAAAACCCACATGGGGATAAAAGACACAATTTACAGAAATGTAACGTACAGTTGTTCTTTAGGAACCTGGGGGTGCTCTTCAGTAAATGGCTTTAGGAATGCTTGTTCATCAATGGCTGTATTGAGGATGGATTCTATTTGCTTTGGGACTCTATTCTAGAATAAAACATTGCAAAATGTCATTATGATATTTGTACTTCTATTAGTAAATACTCCTGAAACATTTTCTGAGCTTAGAAATTGAAGCTCTTAACCAAGCAGACATCTTCTTCTTCTTCTTTTTCTTCTTCTCCTGTTCTGTCTTTCAGCATCAGATTTTAAAAAAGCATAAGGTGCAAGCCTTGGCATGTGCTATGTAAATGCTGGCATGTGCTATGTAAATGCTGGTATTTACAGTTTTGGATTCTCCATCAATCCATAACTTGCCTGGTCAACCTCTACTCCGTAAGTATCAGTATGACTTCTCTTCTCACTGTTTCTTCTGTGTTGGGAAATGAACAGGCAGACAGACTGGCTGGCTCTGCACAACTTGGTGGAATACTGATGCACGATAAGGCACGTGATTAGTGGATTGTGGGAGAGCCTGTACAGTTCGGAGGAGCAGATGGATCACCACAGTCTGGTGAGATTGATGCAGGGGGGAGTGACGAGAGGTTCTGGCAGATGCTCGTGGCTCAGAGGAAAGGCAAGATGGACGTTAAATCAGAATGTTACTGGCACTATTAGTATCAGAACTCTTGGCTGGCTGCTGAAGATGGGGACGGAGCGCTTATGGGAATGCACTGAGTGATGTGATGTCAGTTCTTCAATCAAATCAAATCAATCTTCGAGCAAGACCTAATCCACCACCGGCTTGTTTAAGGCTGCCACAGTTAAGGCAGTATTTAAACAGATGGACTCCATCCAATCTATCGAGCCAGAACCAGATCTTTTTTGCCTTAATTGTCCTGTGTGCACTACTTGAAAGGAAACATCGCACAGTGTACAGACTGGCATTTTTACTATACTTCCGACAGATTTTGGACGAAAATAAGACTTGCACACTGTTCTACAAGGACAATAACTGGTCATGTTCAGTCTGTACCTATGTTCAACTATTTTGCTGACAGGCCCAAAAAGGTCCCTGACAGTGCAAATATTACTGCATAGCTGTAAACCACAACACACTGTGCCAGCTGACTTTTTAAGGGTCAACACAGAAGACGAAGAATCCTCTCAGCAATGCACAATTTGGAAAACTGTTTCACTGAGATTATCACAAAGTGAAACAGTCGTTGTATCACATAGATCATACTGTGCAACTGTGGCCAATGTATCATCATCATCATTGTCCTGTAATGCCCTTGTATGTCACATAGGGCTCACTGTCTATTTCTTCATTCTTTCCCATCCTATGCAATCTCTTTGATATCATTGAGGAATCCAGTCCTGCACCTTTGGCCTCTCATCAACGTTCATTTTAGGGTTTCTTTTGAACGTTCTTGCTTCCTCAAATGTAAAAGACTGGTATTATACCTTCAGTGAAACAAGAATTTAAAAAGCAGAAGAGATGGCAAATCAAAAGATATGATAAATAAAGTTACTATATAATTATACTTAAAAATTTACTTACCACAGAAGTGGAAAACTGCACAATTCCTTCTTCAACACCTTTCTTTAGGAGAACAATCACCTGTTCAATCTGATTACGAAAGCACAATAAAATATTCAGCAGTTATACAGCTTAAAGAAATTGACATTAGATGCAGTAAAGAAAACCAAGTATTGGGACAGCTAGCCCCCCTCTTACAGCATAAGACAATCCCAACCAGCACAAAGAGACATCTTATTCAAAGCATATTTATTCCAACTCTGTGCTACCAGTGCCAGACATGGTCACTCTCAACAAACCATAAAATAAAATTAGTAACCACGGAAATGAGATGTCTGAGAAGGGCTGTAGGAGTGACCATAAGAGATAAGATCAGGAATGAGATCATAAGAGAACAAGTCGGCACAGAACCAATTCTGGATTACATACAAAGACAGCAAGTGAAATGGTTTGCCCACTTAGAGAGAATGCCTTGCGACACCATACCATACAAAGCATACATGGAAAGAGAAGAAGGACGTAGAGCACGGGGTAGACCAAGAACAAGATGGAAGGATAACATCAGAGAAACTCTACATCAGCACGATGTGCCTATGGTCAAGGCAGCCAGAAGAGCTAGAAACAGAACCTTATATCTCCCTCGACACCCACAGCGGTAAAAGAGGAAGTGAAGAAAAAGAAGAAGATACAGCTTAAACTATTTCACACTTCCCTACATGCACTCCCCCATCAAGCTCTCATATGGACACCAGAAGAGAAAAGAAAACGGGGAAGACCAAGCGAGACCCTGCTTAGAACCATCATCAGGGAAGGCTCAACCATGAGCCTAATGAACATCCAAGACCTAAAACAGGTGGCAACGAACCGCCAGACATGGAGAGCTATGACCTCTACACTGCCCTAGGCTCAAGAGGAAAGACTAATCAACTGCAAAATAATTAAACTAACACATTTTTTTTTAATGGCTAAAAGTTACCATTACTATGCTACAATAGCTCCTCCTTCAGGAAAGTATTTTTCATACATTTGATATTCCCCAGAAGGTGCTTGCTAAGGCGGGGAAATGACACTGAAAGCTATGCTAAGCTCAAGGGTAAGTCAAAAGGATGAGAACAAACAACAGAGAGACGCCCTTATCCTCCAGGAGGCTGGAACTGAAGTGTGGGGTACATTCCCCCCCCCCCCCTTTTCCTTTTAGTAAAACATCTTTCTGTCATGAACAGATATGTAATGAATAGATATAACTTGTGAGCTTAAAACAGCAGTCCATCTAGGAGAAGGAGCTCTAACCACAAACTTCCAGTCACCAATGTTTTTTTTTTATTTTTTATATATGTTCTGTAGACTCATCTTTTGTTAATTACATATGTTCTGTAAGACTTCTCTTCTGTCAGTTGTATAATGTTTTGTCTCTTACCCTCTGTGGTAGCTTCTGAAGCCTGCTGAGGTACTTGTTGAAGTCTTCCTCTGTATCATACTTCATGTACGAAAGCGTCAGGTCAAAGTCTAAGTGAATCCCTTCTAAATAGCTGATGGGCATCAGGTAGCTGTAGATAATAGTTACAACAGCTAATTAAAGAGGTTTACTTGCATTTCACTCACAATGGGGTAGTACCTACATGCAGGTGCGCCATCATAGAGAAGATTGAATGCTGAATGTTGAATTAAGAATCGACATCACAGCACTTGGGGCACTCCCATAAGTGCTCCGTCCCCAGCTTCAGCAGCAAGTAAAGAGTTCCAATTCCGATGGTACCAGTAACTGTCCCAAAGTAGACCAAGAACAAGATGGATCAGAGAAACTCTATACTACAGCATAATGCATCTACGGTCGAGGCAGCCAGAAGAGCTAGAAGCAGAACCTTTATCTCCTTCAACACCCAAAGCGGTAAAAGAAGAAGTGAAGAAAAAAAATAAGAAGGCGCATCAGATGCTAGAATAATATTTGTACAGACCAATCAGCATTGGGTGTTTGATACAGTCAACGTCAGGCTGGTCGCCTTTACTTTCCCTGGTACCACTGTTAGGTTGGGTCGAATCAGGAGCCAAGGTTATTATATTTAAAAAATCTGATTCAATGTGGAATCAAACCCAAGACCTGCGGGCAAGCATCTAGAAGTTATTCTACAGCTTTCCACAAGAACTGAAGCACAAGGCTATTATTGAGAATCAATGACAAGAACAGGAAAAAATGTTTAAACAAAACTATAAAACAAACAGATTTAAATTAAAACAATTATAACCTTTTGAAAAACACTTTATATATATATATATATATATATATATATATATATATATATATATATATATATATATATATATATATATACATATACACACACACACATATATACGTATATATATATATATATATATATATATATATATATATATATATATATATATATATATATATATATATATATATATACGTGTGTGTGTGTGTGTATACATATATATATAAGTAAAGTTAGGATCCCTTTTTATGCCTTTAGGCGCATCAGGCATATGGGAAAAGCACCCATATTTGTACAGACCAATCGGCACTAGATGGCTAATGTGGTCAGCATTACGTCAGCCATCTTTACTCCCCAGGACATACATCCTGGTACCTATTTTAGGCTGGGTTGACCTGCGATGCTCCATACAATGATAACAATCCACTCAGCTGCAGTAGGTTTCAATAGCAGTACACTGGAATTACGAGTCGGACTCGCAACGCCTAAGCGATGGACTCCACATATATATATATTAAGTAAACAGACAATGTATTGATCAGCACTCATTATTTATGTGTAACCTTTTGAAAGCGGAACCTCGCAGGTAAAGTTTAAGATCTTCCACAAGAAGTGCGTGACTCAAAGCTACATCAGGTGTACAGTCTGCTGTTTCCAGGGCTTCTGCTCTCTTCAGGAATTCAGCCACTGTTTTCTGTTCAGAAATGTTTTCAAAGTATTAACAAAGAGAACATTTTTTAGACAGTAAAATAAACAAATTAACTTACAGAATATTTTATAGACAGCATTAACAAACAAATGGTTTCCAGACAGTAAAAAATAACAGTCAGTAAACAATAGTGGTCTAATATCAAATCAGTACTGCTGTATGGAGCTAAAAATGGAGAACAACTAAAACAGTTATTATTAATACACTACAACAATTCATTAACTGGTACCTGCACTGAAACGACAGAATTAGATGGTGTGACAATCACTAATGTAGAGCTATGGAAGAGAACTGAATAAATCCCAGTGAATCAACAGCTGAGGAAAAGACACTGGCTTTGGATAGGACACAGAATGAGACAACCTGTAGTAGCCCTCAAATTACGTGTATGAAAGTTTAATGTTGAATGCTGAATTAAGAATCGACATCATAGCACTCAGGACACTCCCATAAGCACTCCGCCCCCATCTTTAGCAGCAAGCGAAGAGTTCCAATTCTGATGGTACCAGTAACTGTATGATTGTAAATGCATCTCACCTGTCTCTTAAGTATTAATTGTTGGCAGTTCACCTGGTAACTCCCCACAGTGCCATTCTCATCAGACCATAATGATCTATTTGTGCCTCCGCAAAAATGTGTGTGTGCCATATGTATGTGTATGCAGGCATGTATGTATATGTGGATGCCAAAGTGCGTATGCATAATTATATGAAAACTGAAATTAGCAAGGGATATCTATACAAAAGTATAGAAAAGAAAAACTACACATAATTTACCATCTACACTGTGCAGTTGCAACCAGTATCAAAGCTGTTACACAGGTGTAGTGGCCACTGCCCGAAGATGTCATTTTATTAAAAAAAATTGAAAAACCCTCACTAATGCCGCAAAACTGGCTCATGCGGGGTGACAAGGTTAAACCTCCACCCCCTCTTTCTGATGTCAGCTGGTCTGTATGTGTGGAATGAGTCATTTTCTCCTTGTTGATTAATGTTAATCACTAAGCATAAATTATATGCCTGTGAAGGCAACGTGAATAACATTGATGTTTTGTATGTGGCCGATTTGGTCACCCTAGACATTTATACCTCTAGTACATTGCTGGAATAAACAGTTGTTAGAACCAATAATCATTTCGTTGGCGTTTCCAACATTACTTGTTTCATGTTCAAGATGGTGTTGAACTATCTGTAAGTGTGCCTGAGAAGGCTGCATGCGATGAGAGCCTCAGAGAGTCCTTGCAATGTATGTGTGCATGCATATGTGTATGGAAGCATGTATTTATATTGAATGTGAATGTCATAGTTTGTATGTGTAATTATACGAAAATTGAAATTAGGCAGCAGTGCATATATAAAGAGAGTGCCATATTGATGGGACACATTTCAAATACATATGTGGAGCAAGTAGGAAGCCAAATGTATTACGAAATGTATGGAAAACACTGCCAAAGGAGGGAAGTTTTGCACTGTGTTCAGTGTTTCAAGATTACATCCATGAGATGGACACCACCTTAATGAGAACAAAGATTCTTTGGCTCTAACAATCATGTTCAGCATAGTTTTGCACTAGGATGGCCACTACCTCCCTTTATATGTTGTCCTTCAGTTCACTGATGATAGTGGGCAATGAAAGAAACATGTAACAGTAACTCCCATCCTTACACTTCCTGTAAAGCTGTATCTAAAACATGCACGACAGTTACTGCTAACAGTAATATAAATATAAATGTGTCCCAACAATATAGCCCAACCTTTATATATATATATATATATATATATATATATATATATATATATATATATATATATATATATATATATATATATATATACACACACACACATATGTACAACAGTATAGAAAAGGAAAAAATTCACATAAATTGTATGACCAACTTATTCGGTGTCATTATTTTACGAACGAGAGTAAGTAACCTCTACCTCCTTCTTTAAACAAGACTCCTCGCTAATATCATCCCAGCGATCGTCATACTGATGGAAGCCACAGAATGTTGCCAGTTCAGGGCTCTGATCTAGCCTCCACTTCCACACTTCATCACACAGGGCAAGAACTGCAGCATCACTTGTAGGCATCTCTGAACTAGAAACAAATACTAGAATCTAAATACCAGATTGGATAACATGTTACTTTGTAACTGTTGAATGTTGAATTAAGAATCAGGATCATAGCATTCAGGACACACCCATAAGCGCTCAATCCGCATCTTCTGCAGCAAGTGAAGAGTTCCTATTTTGATGGCACCAGTACTGTCTGAAGCACGTTCACAACCCTAAGTCACAGATGCTGATATAATATATTGACAGACTCAAAGAGCATGCTTAAGAAAGACTACAGAAAGTGCAAAATGAAATCAGGAGACTAATCCTCAGGTACACAAGAGACACCTCATGTCACACATCCTTGACCTGCCAGACACCGTCACTAGACACAAGAGGGCCGATACATACTTGGGTGTTGCTGTTGACATAAAACACTCTCTGGACAGCTGCTTATGAGTGAACAAAGATAAGGGGGTGGGGGGGGGGGGTGGTCCTGGAGGGCAGAAACAGAAGACATCATTTGCTTAATTTGCCCATCGAAAGATGTCAGGAGTGGCAGTGAAGTGACAGAAGCATGAGAAAAATGTAGCAGCACACTGAGATAATAATCACCCCAGGCAGGTATTGCAGAGAATGGAGCCAAACAGCCTCTGATACTGAAATATGTGACCTCCTCCACAAGCACACTCGACCAGGTGTCATCACCATCTATAATGAAGACTGTGATTTCGCTACGTACAGAGTGGGAATAAACTAGATGGCTGGGACTCACGAGCAGCAGCTACTGCATCTCCTGCAGCTTCCTCCATTTTATTGGCACTCTTCCGAATAACGGTCCAAAATTATTCAAAGACAAAAAATCCCATTCAGGGCCTCAAGAGGTCGTAGTTAGAGACTTGAGAGGTCATGTAGTTAAAAATATGGAACACTACAAACTATGCTTTCTTTTATTATATAATTTCGTTTGAACGAAATTACTGAGTCTTTGCTAGTACAGTTGATAAGCATTCTGCCTGTTGCACTGGTGATCGGGGTACGATTCTTCGGCGGGCTAAATTTATTTTTCTTTAAAAGGGTGGTTTGCATGTTGTGTTGTGATTTACAACTAGGCTGCGATATCTGGGCCTTTCGCTCGGTCTTGTGGTTAACAGCTAGGTTGCGATAGCGGCGACAAATTTTGTTTTTTTGGCTTTTAAAAGGGTGGTTTGCACGTTGTGTTGTGGTTACAACTAGGCTGCGATATCTGCACCTTTCGCTCGGTCTTGTGGTTAACAGCTAGGTTGCGATAGCGGCGGCGAGATGCTCAATGGTCATGTCACGGGCAGGTAATCTTTTTTTTCGTTGGCCCTTGAAATGGCGGTTGGCATATTGTATTGTGGTTTACAAATACGCTGCTAAATCGGCGCCTTTTGCTTAGTCTTGTGGTTAACAGCTAGATTGCGATATCTGCGCCTTTCGCCCCAACACATCTGACTTCAGCAGTCCTAATTAGTTGCCTTTTACAACATGCTTTTTAGGTGGCAGTGGATCAATTCTTTTTTTTTCCTCTTGGAACCCACAAAAAGAGTCACGGGTAACGTCTTGTGTGTGACTTGTCGCTAGTTAGAAGGGCATCATTACGTGATTATTATTGTTATGGAAGTCGATTATTGGTTGGTTGTAATAGTCCCTGGTTAAACAGATACAGCCTAATAATGACCATGAAATATATTGAGCTGACTGAGTATCCTCAGGAGAAGGGAAAAGGCGTTTAGAAATCTAGATATACTTTTAGTAAGATGATGAAAGATGAAGACTGCAGGTTACTTATATATTGCTTCACTAATGTTTGCACCTACTTTTCACTGTTTACATGCAGCAGTTAAAATATTGCCATTTTTTTAATTTTTATTTTTGAAACATGGTTAGATTTTCTCTTTTGGCACAGTATGAAAGTATAATAGAATGTGCTAACTGCCTTACCATTGCAACCTGTCATTTGCCCGTTCTGTCTCTAGACTTAGGAGTATTTTAGCTCCGCCCTCTCAAACATTTGACTATCTCTGTCCTTATGTCAATCAGGTCACAGGCATACCTTATTGTTCTACCCTGTTGTCCACGTTCCGCCCTTGTGATTACGAGTATGTTGTAACATCACTAGGTAGATTCCGTGTATCACATTTATGTGCGAAATTCGCCTGCTTAGACAACTGGACCCACTATCCTGTCTGAACCCTGGACATCAGAGTTGTCGGCTGGTCTGAGAATGCCCGCTACGTTTCAACTCTAACCCGTGGTAATTAGCCACCTGCCTGTCCGCAAGTTCAGATGATCATGTCTTCTGTCCGTCCGACTGGAAGATTGCATAATTCTTCAAACGTAGATGCGTTCCCTGGTCCAGCTGTTAAGCTAACGTTAAATTCCACTGAGATAAACTATTGGTTCGTCAGACACTTTGATCGCTGCTAGGAAGATCGCCTGGGTTTGCTGCTCAGTTACCTCATTGTTTCACTTTGTAAAGGTTTCTGTTGGGTTTGTGTACTTTCTTTGCTTTTAGAAGGAATTCTGGACTCACCGAATGCACCTCGTCACAGTCTCTTTGTGAATTTGTGCACTTGCGTGGATAATTGCTTATTGCTTTCTTACAAATTTGTGCAGTTGCGTGGATAATTGCTTATCGTCTCCTTGCGAATTTGTGCACTTGGGTGGATAGTTGCTTATCGGAAAAAGATGCAAAAGTTGTGAATATTTCTTGACAATTTGTACTTGAAATTATGGCAGGCAGACCATCGGGGTCAACACAGATCAGCAATAATATTCTACAAGTTGACCAACTGGCAGCTGTAGATGTCAGACCTGATGATTTATATAGAATAATGAATGATAAACTACAGTGGTTGCAATGGCATGCTACGCACAGAATAATTCGGAACACAGTAGACTGTTCGTCTTGCAACCGTCGGATGTCATTTGTGTCAAGGCTAGAATGTTCGGATAGATTCTTGTGGCGATGTCGTCACTGTGATACTTGTTGCAGTGTACGGACGGGTTCGTTCTTTGCTAATTGTGAACTCCCAACTAAAAAAAATGTTATGGTAATTCTCAGCAGCAGCTACCGCATCTTCTGCAACTTCCTCCAATTACTTTACTCGTGAGTCCCAGGCACCTAGTCTAGCCCCCCATCCGCACCGCGCGTAACGGCACGGGGGATACGCTCGGCGATGAGTTTAATCGCGTTTTGGGCATGCCGACAAGTCCGACATCTACCGCTGCTAAATCCTCAATCGGAAGAACACAGTATTGCTAATCGCTGTCATCGTCTGTAATGTCTCGAAATTGTCAACGGTCGCTAATATCGTCTGCTAGTATTGTCTGCAGAAACGCTCAAAATTGTCTACGGTCGGTATTTATCGTCTGCTACTAACGTGTGCAATGTTGATATTGATTGTCAAGTAATCCCAGTTTTGCCGCGATTTGTTCCTTGGCAGAAAGTCCGTATTTTGAATATACGTGAACACTGTCGTTCGGATATTTTTGGATATTTAATGGCCAGAATGTGCCATCATTATATTATGGCGGCCTTTTTGGGGGTAAGTTCAAAGGAGAGCCAGTAATTCTATTCGTTGTTTTGGCTGACCAATATCAATAGAGATTTCGTTGTTATGGAATGTAAACAATTAAACCGGAAATGGATTTGCTTGGTTACGCAAGGGACTTCCTGTCCCTGAATTTAAAGCGTTTCCATACTAGTCACTATAAAAACCCGAGTAACTAAATACTGGCTGTTCAGAAACGAATCCGAACACCCGCGATACCTGTAGCAGATGTCAGACTGCTGAATAGCATGTGTTTTTAGAAAAGTCGTTTACTCACTAAAAAGTATTTTGTAATTTGGATTAGGGTTAGTAAATTCTTTAATATCTTTTTTTTTTTTTAGGCTTTCCATAATCTCCATTGTGGTAATATTGAACTCTGCGTCCATTTTTACATACAGATGTAAAATTTCAGTTAGAAAAAAGGCAACAACTTTAGTTAGAGCTTGCTGCCCTGAATGCAGTGATATATGGTTGCTAAGGAGTTCAGCAAAAAACATAAGAGGTGTAGACATAAAGCATACAAATTTTGTCACTTTAGGTCCAGTTTTCACTTGGGAACAGGCCGCCATCTTGTTTCTGTTATTTTCTATTAAAATTTTTGAGAGCACTTTCCGTCACTAAAACGTGAATATCTCTGCTTAGAACTGACATACAGACTTCACTGAGGTACCGTTGAACTCTGTTTTTAAACCTCTAAACAGCTATCGTGGTTTAAAAGCAAAAGGCCCAAAAAATAAAATTGGACTAAACACTAGATCAGTGATTATTTATTTAATCAAAATCATTTAATTAATAAGAATTAAGACCAGCAGAACGGTGATAAAATATGTATGCAGCAAATATACATAAGAATTTGAACCTGATTTATTTGTGTAGCATTTAAAATATGAAGTAGGTTTTATTAAGTGTCTGGTGGTAACTTACTGTTCAGTTTCTCAGCTAACTACACCTTACACAGAAGACTGCTCTCCGGACACGGAGTTTGTAAAGCTATATAGAGCGATCCGATTTCATGTCATTAAAGTTTAAATTGAATGTCCGTATCTTAGAGACTGTAAACAAATTAACTGCGGTTCATAGTTGTCCATGGATACCAAGGCCGTCTCCAGATAGGGCGTTGATTCAACCCTCAGGGATACAATTTCGATATATTATTTTCACTCATAGTGAAGACGTATCTTCTTCTCCTTCAGCATTACGCGCCTTTAAAGGGAACTGCTGCAGACATCACCCGCCTTTGCCTTATTTTTCCAGCTAGTAACAGTAACACCAAGTGGTTGTGTTGTAGTTGTAGGTCTGCTAGGGTGTAATCTCTCCGTCGTCTTCTTTATCTGCCCACAGCCAAGTACTTGTTTTTTCCAACTCTACCTCGGAGAATCCAAGAGTTCCCCAGTTAAGTCCAAAAGTATAGAGGTGTTACGGTGTGAAATTAGCAAAATACTACCTGTACCTCCACCCCCATTATATTGGACTTGCCCCGAAACTCGCGGAATCTCACAGATAGGGGTAAACTCAAATGAAATAGCATCCAACGATAGTTGTCTATTAGTCTACGACCTTTCAATTCAATTGTACGTATAGTTTTTCCCTCTCTGCTTCTCAATGTTGAATATTGAATTAAGAATCGACATCATAGTACTCGGGAGACTCCCATAAGCGCTCCGTCCCTATCTTCAGCAGCAAGCGAAGAGTTCCAATTCCGATAGTACCAGTAACTATCTTATTGTGCATCCGTCTCGACTTTCACTTGAGTGTTGAGCGTCGACCATATCCCCTGGTAACTCCCCGCAGGGCCATTCTCCTCAGACCGTAATGATCTATCTGTATTCCGCACTATTCACTCGCTCCCAAAAGGCCCTTACAACATCTAACTTTTCACACATGTATTCACCACCAATTGGTGCCGAACCGACCAGTGTATCTGCTTGCTCATTTCA
Source organism: Candidula unifasciata (assembly GCA_905116865.2). Classification (NCBI taxonomy): domain Eukaryota; kingdom Metazoa; phylum Mollusca; class Gastropoda; order Stylommatophora; family Geomitridae; genus Candidula; species Candidula unifasciata. The sequence continues at coordinate 593,610 of CAJHNH020001302.1, read as the reverse complement.
CTGAACACCAACAAGACCTGGAGAAAATATCCAATCGACGCTAACTACCCGAGACCTCTGAAACGATGCTTGCCACTCTGCAGGGAGTATGCCTGTCACCACCTTTTTCAAAATACTGTGTGAATCATTTACCATTGCGGCATAGTTGTGCAGCTAATTCTCAAGCCTGCGAAAGGCAGCAGTGACTGCCTCAACCTCCATTCTAAAACTAAACGTTGTGATATCATATGCCAGGCTTTGCTGCACTAAACGACGTCCAGTAGCTTTTGCAGTGAGCTCCCACGCTCTTCGCCTTTCTCTCAACACAGAGCCATCTGTATAGACAATCACATCACCTGCGCGGAAATTGTCTTGAATCATTTTTTGAACTTCTGATTCAGCAGCACCAGCTGGCCAGTCTCAGCGCTTACGACCTAAAGTGATTAGAACCCTTTTACAAGTCTGAAACTTTTTCTGATACATTGACCCACTCCTCGCTTCGCTCAAATTTATCAAGCCTGCCCGCATGTCTAATTGTGTCTTCTTGTGTTTTCAGCTTGCGCCATCCAAGACCTTCCTCTTTTCAGTCTGTGACCCTTAGCTCTACCTAGGGCTTCATGCAGGAGCTGCTTCTTGCCTGCAGCTGCTCTGAGATGTGAATTTACTTGCAGAGTGCAAGTATATACCGCATACATTCTAGCGTACATCCCATAATTACCCGCAGGGCTTTTTTTTTTTTTTTTTTGTATGCATTCAAGTTTCATCAGCTGACACTTTGATAGGGTAAGCATTCCAAGTCCATAATCTAATACCGAAAGGATCATATGCTGCAATATTTTGAACAGCATTCTTTGTTCCATGTCCTTTGCTGCCATAATCTTGAGAGCATTGAGTACCCTTTTTGGCATTTGACCGCAACTTCTTCCTCGTGATCCTTAAAGGACAGACTTCTATCGAAAGTGACACCCATGTACCTCGGTTAGCTTTCTCTTTTGACGTTTCTGATATTAAATATGAGGCTTGAAATAGTAGCTCTTACAATTCTATTGTCCAGAGAGCCCCTCAAAACATCCGCTTTTTCTGATTTGATGACAGCACACGTCACTGCACACCGGTCAGTCATTTTATTTACAGTTGCCTTAGCTCTTGAACTGTATGTTACTTATCACTTCCCTGCCTATATGCAAGAACGTCATCCTCAAATGGCAATATCCTTCCTACACCTGATGCTTCACGGTCTGCACTCTTGCTTGTATATACATTGAAAAGCACTGGTGAAAAACAACTTTTCTCTCTACCTGGTTAAGGCTTTTAAAGTTTGACTTTTATCAAAAATCTGCACAAATAACTTTGCTTCTACCTTGTCCTCAGATGTTTCGGAAATGTGACATTGTCTGGTTATTCCAGGCAATGCTTTTGCGGCTTATTAGTTTTATTAAGGTAATACATCTCTGTAAAATCATAAACATTTATCCGTGGCTTTGTCTCGATAGAGGTTAACAAAGATAACGACTGGTGGCATGACTAATTGTGACTCAGACAAGTACTATCACTCGGGTTGTATTCCAAACAAAAGTCATATACCAAGCAAAGGTTTTCGCGCCTAAATTGTAAATACACTAATTTGAACGTATACTAAAGCGAACGTATATCGAGGTACCTATGTGTTAATAAGAAGAACCTTACTGAAACATAAGATGACAGTGAAGATTGGAATGTTTTGATCATCAGTGTCTGTCCCAGACCAGACACCTGGACAAGAAGATGTAGTATTGACCTACCTGCGGCAAAATACGTCCCACGTTTGATACAAATAATGAGCACTTTGTTCAATGAAGCAAACCAGAAACCGTTATCTAATGTAATTACCCAATCTGGTAATTATATAGATTACTCGTGTGTTAGATATACTGCACTTTAGCTTTTGAGTGTGTGATAGCAGTGTGTGCGTTTTGAGGTCAAGCAAGTATTTGCATACATATCTTTTACAAGACTGTACTTCAAGGAACATTAGGGGTTAGTCGAAGAAGAAGAGGGTAAAGAAGAATTGGAATGACATCAAGAAATGGACAGGACTAAGTTATCATACTTTTCCGGTTCCGATATGGATAGGGAATGGATGACGGTTGAGAACTTGGCTTATGTTGACCGTTCTCGTCATCGTTTCTCCTTCAGTTTCGATGTTGCCAGATTGTGGAAGTCCGGTTTGAGCCGAAGCTACTGACTTTAGTGCTCCTGGCGGCACTATGGGTTGTAATTATTGGTTATTAACTGAGTTCCAGATTCGTACATAATGGCAGTGATGGGTGATGTATTTTCTTCTTGTGTTCCTGGGACTAGGTGTGTGCTATAGCTGCTATTTATTTGCTGGTCGTGGCTGCAACTTGGCCGTGGACATGTGGAGAATGTCAGCAATATTTTTAATCTACTCATCGCCCAGCTATTCGTCGAATGAAGTTGATTTTCAGCGATGACGCCTGGTCTCTCAATGTGTTTAAGGAGGCATGCACCTTATGGTTATTTGAAGCCCCACCCTGGTTCTTGCCAGGGGCCGCAATATAAGCCGGCCTTAAATATGGTCTAAAAGCTGAACGCGGTTTCCGGGACTTTTCCACGGGTGATCCTCATCCACATGGTGGCACTTTGTGTCATCGGGTGTTTATAGCTTGTGTGATGTCCCAGTGGGGTAAAATGTACTACTAGTGATTGTGGTCATTTTTTGTATGAAGGAGTTTTTAGAGGGAAGAATGTGGTCAGACTACTACTACTCGTGATGGTGGTTATTTTTTTTTTTTGTATGAGGAGTTTTTAGAGGGAAGGATGTGGTCAGACTACTACTACTCGTGATGGTGTTTTTTTTTTTTATGAAGGAGTTTTTAGAGGGGAGGATGTGGTCAGACTAATACTACTCGTGATGGTGGTTATTTTTTTGTATGAGGGAGTTTTTAGAGGGGAGAATGTGGTCAGACTACTACTACTCGTGATGGTGGTTATTTTTTTTTTATGAAGGAGTTTTTAGAGGGGAGGATGTGGTCAGACTAATACTACTCGTGATGGTGGTTATTTTTTTTTTTTTTTTTTTTGTATGAAGGAGTTTTTCGAGGGGAGGATGTGGTCAGACTACTACTACTACTCGTGATGGTGGTTTTTTTTTTTTTTTTGCATGAAGGAGTTTTTCGAGGGAAGGATGTGGTCAGCCGCTCAGCCGCCAAGCTGCCACAATCTCCTAATGTTCTGAAGAAAATAGACATGGGGCGGATGTCCAAGAAAGGTGTAAATTAATCAGCTGTGTATTAGCAATCAAGGGGTATCTCCAAGAGAAAATCATGTCTTCATCTACTTATTGCTATTTTTTATTTACTCGTCTGCCGCTTTCGGTGTCAAGACAGATACACGATTCTGGATTTTGCTCTTTGGTCGCCACAACCGCAAACACTTTATAATGTTGAAGAGGTTCTACGATGCTATCTTTCCATATTTTTTTTTTTCTGGTCCACTTTGGGGCTCTACATCCCTTTTCCCTTTTCGTATATTCATTAAGCGGAAGACATAAGAGAAAGATGGCGGGTTTTGTATGCTAGTGCTTCTACCGATACACCTCCACGATTGGGCATGTGTGCAGGCTCGATGAATTTAAGCGAGGAGATGAGTGGGTCAAAGTTTCCGATCAAGTTTCAGACTTGTATAGGGTTCTTGTCACATTGAGTCGTGAGTGCAGGCACTGGCCAGCGGTGCTGCAGAACCAGAAGTTAAAACGATTCATAACAATTCCTGCCCATGTGATATTATAATCTATACAGATGGCTCTGTGTTGAAGGGCAGACGGAGTGCATGGGGGTTCATAGCAAAAGTGAATGGACGTCGCTTGGTGTAGCAAAACCTGGCATATGGTATCACAACGTCTAGTTTGTGAATCGAGGTAAGGTACTGCTGCCTTCCGCTGGCTTGAGAATCAGCTGTACACACATGCCGTGATTGTAACTTACTCGCTAAGAAAGGTGGAGACAGGCATGCTCCGTACAGAGTGGCAAGCATCACTTCAGAGGTCCCGAGTAATTAGCATCCTTTGGAAATTTTCTCCAGGTCATGAGCAGGCAGATATATTGGCCATTACTGTACCGCTTGGTGGTGATTTGATGTATGATAGGCTGGATGTTTGTGAGGTTGAACAGAGCGGAGGCACAGAATGATCATTACGGTCTGGGAAGAATGGCGCTGCGAGGAGTTACAAGGGGATCTGGCCGGTGCTCAACACTCAGCGAAACGGCAAGACTGATATACAATCAGACAGTTACTGGTGCTATCGAGATTGGAACTCTTCGCTTGCTGCTGAAGGTGGGGACAGAGCGCTTATTTGGATGTCCCCAGTGCTGTTATGCCGAGTCTTAATTCAACGTGCAACCTCCACGACCCTAAAGGGTCAAGGGTTATGTTCATATCTTACACCGTATACGTACGATAAGAATCGTAATTCGGAATTGCACTTTTTCAGTCTTGCCACTTTGTATTCCTGTGTGGGTTCAGGGGCCTCATTTTGGTGGCCAAAATAAAAAACACACACACACCTATTGCTCCCCAACTGCATGTCGTAATAGGCGACTAATTAGGAGTTTGCTGAATTGGGATATGTTGGGTCGAAAATGACATATATAGCAGTCTAGCTGTAAAACACAACATTGCTTGCCAACCCCCCTTTAAAGGCAAACACAGAATAAACACGCTGGAAGAAGTATAATTATCACATAAATAAATGTTAAATGTAAATAAAATGTTATTGTGGGAATATCTTGTTTTTGTGGGGTTTTTTTTTTTTTAACAGCCTGTCCGATACCTTCTTCTAATAGTCCATTTATTATATTAATTAATTAATTTATGACCCTGTTGTGCTATTATATGTCACACAGGGCTCGCAGTCTATTCCTCTATTCTGTTCTTTCCTGTGCAATCAGTTCAATATCATGGATGGAATCCAGTCCAACAGCTTTGGTCTCTCTCAACAACGTTTGTCTTAGGGTTTCTTTTGGACCTCTTCGCCATTTAATCCCGTCTTTTTTTTAATTTTTTATATTTTAGGGCCTTTTTGGTGATTCTCTGATGGTTTCTTCTCGGGATGTGCCCAGTTTAGAGCCATCTTCTCTGCCTTATAACTGTTGATACTAGTGGTTGCCTAAAAATTTCTATCATTTCTTCACTCCTTTTGAATTCATGCCCTTTTATTTTCATATTTCTTCTTAGACATTTATTTTTGAATCTACTTAACTTTCGTTCCATGTCTTTAATGGTTTTCCAATTTTCACTTGCATTAGCCAGTGCCGTGCGAAATTTGTCATTATAGCTGTCCACGGTCATATGCGTTTTTTGCAATACCTTTAAAGGCTAACCTCCGAATAACGACCACATATTATGGCGGCGAGATATCCCTCGTCCTATGATACGAAGCTTGCTAACATCTTCTCTATTAGTACCCCCAGCCACCTCTTTAAAAAAAATGTCCTGCTGTTACGACATACTCCAGTCCCCTAAAGAATGTAAATTGGATTCTTCTCATGCGGATAATAGTTCTCTGTACTCAACAAACTAGGAGAGGGGGGGGGGGGGATGTGTAAAGTATATGATGCAAAATATGTAAAACCCATAATATATAATTATATTGGAGGAAGGATGTATATACAATATACAAATTTGCGGGACATCGGAGCCTCTCTTAGCATTGGTGAAACGTCACAAGCTAGCTTGGTTTGGGCACTTGGTAAGACATAATTCGATTGCAAAGACTGTACTTCAAGGAACATCGGAGAGGGGGGGGGGGTAGTCGAAGAAGAGGAGGACAAAGTCGAAACTAGAATGACAACATCAAGAAATGGACATGACAAAGTTATCATACACTTATTCATCAAGCGGAAGACAGAGAAAGTTGGCGGGTTTTATGTGCTAGTGGTTCCATCAATACATCTCCACGACCCTAATGGGTCAAGGGTTATGTTATGTGCGGGATGTCATTGTAGCTTTCATGTGAATTAAAAATCGGCTGCACACACATGACGTGACTATAACAGTCTCACAAAGCAAACTGAGAAAGGTGGAGACCGGCATGCAAGAGTCGCTTCAGACGTCCTGTGTAGTTAGCATCCTTTGGATCTTTTCTCCAAAATATGTTGATGTGTTGGGAAATGAACAAACAGACAAACAAGCTGGTTATGCAAAAACTGGGTGGGGGGGGGGGGAGAGGAGATGATTTGACACGTGACAAGGTAGACATGGGCAGGGCCTTTGAAGATGAATGAGCAACGCAAAAGCACAAACATCTCATTACGGTCTGAAGAGAATGATTCAGAGAACACTCAACACTCAGATGAAAGACGATTTGAACTCTGCCATGACTGTAAGAGATGGGGACGGGGCGCTTCAGGGATGTCTCGATTGCTGTGATGTCTACTTTTAACTCAGCTTAAATGAGGAACAAGAACTACAAAATCCCATATTTTTGAATGTTTTCCTCTTCTTCTTTTCCTCCTCCTTTTTTTTCGTCTTCCTCTTATTCCCCTCATTCTTCTCCTGCTGCTGCTACTCCTCCTCTGCCTCCTTCCTGTTCTCCTTCATCTTTCTTTTCTTTTTCTCATCATTCTCCTCCTCCTTCTCGTTCTTCTCCTTTTTGAAAATTTGAAAGACGGTTAAAGGGACTGAGGCCTCCACCCCCCCCCCCTTCCCTTTCCCTTTCCAATTTTGTATCTTTCTAGTGACTACTAGCACTTCGGATGCCAATTTTGTACTCTGGTAGCTAATGCGCTGCAGAATATCCTTCTAACAAGTGTCCACGGCTAAACTACAAAAATGCAACTCATTTTGACAGATGACTAGTTGCGCCAGTTCGAAGCCTTGTATATTCTCAACAGTCGACATTTGGTTTAATGTTCTAGTTTGTCTGTCTAGTTTTGTTTAAATTCGCAGTCGTCTATGCTGAACGAAAGGCTCAGTGAAGGGAGCCAAGCCAGCACAAGAACATCCTGTTTTGTCATCTTTTCCAATGAACATACGTGCATATGGCTGTTCTGGTAGAGCCTATTGGTGGCACTACCTGTAGGCGAGGGACAGAGATGGCGTCACAACAATGAGGCTAGGCAAAATAAAGCTAATTCTGCCAACAAATGCTTGCAGTCAGATGTGTTGTTTGAAAAGAGTAAATAATGTAACCATGCTGAAAAAAAAAGACACACAGCACCGTTACGTTTTAAAAATACCCAAACAACCAAGGAGAAGAAAAAATTAATATTATCAAGATGTCGAACATTATCGGCTTCCTAAATATAACAATAAAGAATGATAACATGAACACACTATGACAATGATTATTAAGAAGAAAACGCATATCTGCAGCTTTCGCCTAAATTGTCATTATTCTGTTGACTATATGTGGTTCACTTTCCTAAAATCATAACTGGCTGCCTGTAGCTCTTAACAACTTCTTTTCTTGCAATAAGTAATATATTACATCAGATGGCACCTTGGTGTTTGCCTTTGTTGGACCAAAACATTAACTACTTAAGATCATATTATTTTGGTCCAATATATTTAATCTTGTATGCCTGTTGGTCCACACAAAAATCAATAACTTTGTGCATTTAATAAATATGCATAAAATGCACACAAAATCATTTTAACACTATACAAAAGTAGATTATGTGAAATAAATATGTTTTAGATTTGCGCACTGAAGCTAACGCATTATTTCATTAACGTACAATGATATTGACATAAAATTGCATAAGAGCGCTGGCCATTCTATCGTCCCCAAAATGAACAGGGCACACATGATATCGTGCAGGTTCATATCAAATTTTAATTGCATCGCTAGGAGAGATGCAAAATTATATCTTAAATCTCGTAAGTTTTCCTTTTTAGCATATTGTGCAATAGTTCAGTTTCGCAAACATTTCAAATATATCCACATGCAAGACTTTACCCAAACAGTCAATACTCCGATGTGCGGTCTTGCCGTTTTTGACGCCGAACGATCAAACTTAAATAAAATAAGTCAATACTGAATATAGTATACAGATAATTGAACTGATGAATGTTTTTTTTTTTTCGTCCATTAAAAATTACTATACATGAAGTGTCTATAATAATTACTAATTAAATTAGTTGCAAATTCATGACATATGATATTAAGTAAGATCAGATTAAGAATTTAGGCCTACAGCCTGCTTAGGCTTAGGAAGCAGCAAACAATCCATGATATTGTCAATGACAATACTGATGCTGATACTCAGACATGATTCTGCGGCTATAATTACTATTATTTGATTAATTACGTTTATATAAAATTATAAGCTCCATTTTGATGTTTATTCTAAGTAACATTTGAATTACTGAAATTACCTATTAGTGACCTATTACTATTATTACTAGCTACTGATGTTGAAATTATAGTCATGTGAAGAGTGAAGAGAGCTGACAAAATGAAATTCAAGGGCATCTTAATTATAATTTAAGGTTGTTTTTATTGTGTGTGTGTGTGTGGGGGGGGGGGGGTAATTTTAAATATTTATTAATCTCATTTGCACTAAAATATGTTAATGTTAGAAGTGAGCTCCCAAAAAAAAAATATTTACAAACATACTAAACTTCTGCCAAAGGTCCTCCAAAGTCATAATCATAGTTATAACATAGTGCTTGTACTTGTTTGATCATTTGTTCATTTAATCTGGTCAGAATGGAACAAAATCAGCCGAAAGTGTTATGAAGTAATGTAATACATTAGAACAGCAGGCTACAGAGGCAGGAGGCTGACCAATAAAAAAGATGTGTGGACAGAGTAGAAAGACACTACAGAAGCATATGACATTACATTTACTAACAGTATATGAATATGACATTAAAATAAGTATATGAATATGACATTAAAACAAGCCACACAGCCAGCAAAAGACGGGAAACTGTATCTAACTCCTCTTTGCGGCATAAGCAGTAGGACAAAAGAAGTTGTAGTATAGGGCTTGTGAGCAAGTTATATTCCATTCCTTCTCATAACTTGTGAAATCATGACTATTCTTGGCATCTTGAAGAAGGTAGTTTGCCAGTGCTTCTCTTATTAGAGTTACCATATTGGTTTGTCGACTATAGCCATTGTCACTTAGTATGATTATCTGCCTACCATCAGGGAACTATATGTCATGACCAACAGCTATTTGTCTGATGCTGTCGTGCACAGTCCACAACTTGTTTATAGTTGATGGGTTTTTGTTGCTTTGGTGTTTTACAGGAGCCAGCAAGCCCAAGCCCTTTAGTCACCTTATACAACAAGCCTTATGCTACAAGTGCCAGACTGGTCACCCACAACAAAACAGAAGAGAAAATTAGTAACCATGGAAAGGTTGCACAAGTGACCAGAAGAGATAAAATCAGGAATGAGGTCAAAAGAGAAAACGTTGGCACAGAACCAATTCTAAATTACATACAAAGACCATACATACTATACACGGCATACACTGAAAGAGGAGATGGGCATGGGGCACAAGGTTCACCAAGAACTAAATAGATAGATAACATCAGATAAACTCTACAACAGCACAATGTGTCTATGTCAAGACGGTTAGAAGAGCAAGAAGCAGAAGAAAATATGACATGCCTGGTAGGGTGAAGTTTTACTATTTGTTTCGCTTCTGCTAAGGACACCACTTATATATGTATCAGTAATTTTCTAATCTTATATATATATATATAAATATATATATATATATATTGTGCTTCTGTTGTGTCTTTCTACTCTGTAGACACATCTTTTTTATTGGTCGGCCTCCTGCCTCTGTAGCCTGCTGTTCTAATGTATTACATTACTTCATATATATATATATATATATATATATATATATATATATATATATATATATATATATATATATATATATATATATATATATATATATATTATCTCAAAATATTGTAACCATCTGTTTGCTGAATATCTTTTATGTATGTTTCAGCTTTATTTAAATCGCCCGTAATACTTCATGCAAGATGTATGGCAAGCCATGGAACACCGGCTCATTGGAAGCCAATGAAACAGATCTGTTTAGAGAACAAGAGTCATATGGATTGTCTGCCCGTCCCAGAGGGCAGCTGGCAAGAACAATACAATAAACAGCAGAGAAAATGGAACTTAATGTTATTGGCCAGTATAGCTGCTGTTGGTGTCACATGTGTTGTTGTAAGTACATAATTTGTGCTTCTTCAGATATGTTGCAGCAAATTCATGGTTTTCAACTGCTGTTATATCATGTTTAAATGGGAGCTGCTATAGCCAGGAATTTTGGTTTGTAGGCATAACATAAACAGCCTACGTTATGCTGATGGCACTGTCTTGATAGCGACAAGTCAGAAAGAACTGCAGGAATTGATAGATGCAGTGATACTTGAAAGTAATAAAATGGGCCTGTTTGAATAATGGGAAGACAGAAGTAATGGTGATTTCCAAGAAAAGAATAGTGTCTAAATGTCAAAGGCCTTATTTTAGAACAGGTACAGAAAGTTAGGTATCTAGGCACATGGATAACATTCACTGGAAGATGTATCACAGAGATAAAGAATCGAAAAGAACAGGCCAAAACTACATTTTACAAAATGAAAAACATGTTGTGCAATAAATCCATGTCATTGGAGGTTAGAAAAAGAATTCATGTGTGCTACGACCCAGCCTAAAATGGGTACCAGGATGGGCTGTCCTGGGAAAGTAAAGACAGCCGGCGTAATGCTGACCACATTACCCTCCAAGTGATGATGGTCTGTAAAAATATGGGACGCTCTGCCCATATGCCCTATGCGCCGAAAGGCGTGAAAAGGGATCTTTACTTTTTTTTATATAGAGCCAGTTTTAACATACGGCTGTGAAGTCTGGACATTTAATAAACAAGCCAAACAATCTCTTGGTAAAACTGCCATGTTTCATTCACACAGTTGGAAAAGCATGATAAATAAGTGCAACCATTTTTGTTCACCATTCACACAGTTGGAAAAGCATGATAAATAAGTGCAACCATTTTTGTTCACCATTCACACAGTTGGAAAAGCATGATAAATAAGTGCAACCATTTTTGTTCACCATTCACACAGTTGGAAAAGCATGATAAATAAGTGCAACCCATTTTTGTTCACCATTCACACAGTTGGAAAAGCATGATAAATAAGTGCAACCATTTTTGTTCACCATTCACACAGTTGGAAAAGCATGATAAATAAGTGCAACCATTTTTGTTCACCATTCACACAGTTGGAAAAGCATGATAAATAAGTGCAACCATTTTTGTTCACCATTCACACAGTTGGAAAAGCATGATAAATAAGTGCAACCATTTTTGTTCACCATTCACACAGTTGGAAAAGCATGATAAATAAGTGCAACCATTTTTGTTCACCATTCACACAGTTGGAAAAGCATGCTAAATAAGTGCAACATTTTTGTTCACCATTTACACAGTTGGAAAAGCATGATAAATAAGTGCAACCATTTTTGTTCACCATTCACACAGTTGGAAAAGCATGATAAATAAGTGCAACCATTTTTGTTCACCATTCACACAGTTGGAAAAGCATGATAAATAAGTGCAACCATTTTTGTTCACCATTCACACAGTTGGAAAAGCATGATAAATAAGTGCAACCATTTTTGTTCACCATTCACACAGTTGGAAAAGCATGCTAAATAAGTGCAACCATTTTTGTTCACCATTCACACACAAAATGGTACCTAATAAACTGCAAACACTGCTTCAGCCGCCACAGTGTAGTGGCTAAACACGGATCAGAATATCGTTGGTCCAGGTCCTAACAGAGCCGAACTTTCTTCAGAAATGACCAAAGCTTCCAGGTTGACCCAGCCTTAAATGGGTGCAAGGTAAAGATCTGGAAAGTAAAGGTGGCAAACAAGATGTTGACCACATTGCCCACTGAGTGCCGACTGGTCAGTTAAATTTAGGTCCAGCCCTGTGTGCCCAAAACACTTGAAGACATAGAAAAGGGTGTTTTTATGTGTGCTTTTTTTTTTTTAAATACAAACACTGCAGAATAGAGGGAGATACATGATATGACAGAATCAGTGCTCTGGAACTGTGTGAGAGGTCTAACCTGATTCGAGTGAATCAAGAGATGAGGTAAAGACACTGGCTAAGGAGAGGGCACATTGCTAAAACCGTCTAACAGTATTACTAGAATGTCTTTGCACTGGACTTTCAGTCAAAGGGATAAAGGAAAATCAATAAATAAATTGACAATAAAACAAGAGGATGGGGTGGGGGGAAAAGCTGAAGAATGAACCGCAGAAAATGGTAAAGATGGTATGACTTGGTTCGGGTTAGTAAAGAACCTATATTCCATTGGAGGACACAGGGCACAAGAAAAGAGCGTGAAAAGGGGAATTTGTAATTGATAAACTACAGAGGAAGCTGAAATCCCTCTTCTTCACTGTGTGGGTTCCAGAGCCCCATTGGGGGGGGGGGGGGGGTGGGGAGAGAATAGATTCCCTCCCCAACAGGCATGTCATAAAAGTCATCTAATTAGGGTATTTGCTTCAGAGTCAATCTGCCTGAGAGGCGATGAACCAACAGTCTACATACAAATAGGCCAGATCTGTCAACTAAATATGCACACAGAACTCATTTTCGGAAACAAGACCCAAGTCAAGAAGTAGATGAACAGCCTGAGCTTACAGTGGGTACACAAAGAAGAGAAGAATCCCACATCTTGTTGAAGAAATAATAATTATTCCACAATAAGCTCTTTAATACAATAATTAATGGGTTAAACTAGTCACATGTGTTCACATGTATTTTATGTGTAAATGAATCTGTATGTTTTCTTCTCCCATAGCTTTATAAAACTGGCAGTATATATTTGCACACATATGACTACAGGAAATTCAGAGCCTCGGGAACTGAACCCCTACAAGCAGCATCCCATACAAAAGGTATGCAGTTTTACAACTTCCCACAGTAAATATTAATAAAATTAGCTTTACAGTGACAGTTAAATAAAGATACAACATACGTTGGAGCTGCCTAGCCTTTGTCAGTAAATGACGAGAAGATACAAAACAGTTATAAAGTCACAAACAGGGCGAAGACCATGCAGTTAGTTAAGTTAGTTGAACTAATGAAAGGGTGAAATCATATATTGAAATGTGGAAGCTGTGAATGAAAGTGTTTTTAAAAAAAATACAACCTTAGAAAGACACTCATTCCACGCAACCAATATAGTACATAATCATATGTTTCAGTGACAAGTAGGTACTTTGTAGTTTGGCACTTTCATTACAGAATGCTGGAAAGCCACCCCGTCCTCTGCCAAATTTCCTGCCTTATAAACTGTCATATCCAGGCTGTTTTTCAAAACTTGTGGTCATCCACTTCCTCTTCTCTCAGAAGTCACACTTTTAGTTACTGTTTTCTCAAGCTGTGGCATTTTGTGGCTGGAGTATTTCAATTTTCAAGAAGAAATATTGTATTTAAGTCAGTCCCCTTCCATAATCAGATCATGAAACGTGTCATTATTCTCTCTCTCTCTCTGTCTTTGTGTGTGTGTGTGCTTTCAAAGAGGCTAAATACATTGTGAAAGTTGTTTTTTGAATATGCTCTGAGTAAATATTTAAGATACATGTCAAGAACAGTGTGCATTACAAACAGCAAACTTGTAAAATGTTTGTTTGTGGAAACAGAAATTGTGTCAATGACATAAACTTGTGTATGCTGTGAAGGAAAGTTATGCATTCAATAGGAGTACTGTTAGTTACTGGGTTAAGAAAAAGCTCTACAAAGGGGAGATATGCTTTCCAAAAGTGTCTACATATATAGAAAAATATCTGTTACAGGCAATGCATTTATGCTTTGTTTTACATCAGCCTAAGGTCTTAGAAGTGGACAAAGAAAATTAGGATGTGTTTTTAAAAAAAAAAAAAGAAACATACTAAGTTATGTTGCCAGTAGATTTTATATATTTTACATGAACATTTTGTGAGAAAACAAAAGGTAGAGCATTACTTTCTGATTTAATGAAACCTAATGAATGGCAGCTTTTGGAGGATTTTAAATTCATAGAAACAATCTTAGAATAATGAAGGAGAAAAAACAATTATTATTGGCAAGAAACTAGTAGAAACTAAAATAAGAAATAAAGAGATAGTTATGAACAGATAAAGTAAGAGTAAAACGTGATATGTAATGTCACTTGATCTTTTATCTTCCTGTAACAAAATTTTAACGTGGGGTTGGGGGGTGTCATCAAGGAGTACACAATGAAGCTTATAGTATAAAAGCCTGCATTATGCAGATGATATATACCATTTCAATCTCTCTCTGTCTCTTCTCTCTCCTTTCCTCCCTCTGTAATATAATTGCAAGTCATAAGGTTTGTTTGCTATAATTTGCTGTTACTGACAACACCTTGCACTAACAGCCTATGTTCTAGTTTAGTATATTAGTTCTGTGATGCACCCTCTATTCACACTGTCATGTTTAGTTTCAATACTGCAGTAGTCATTTAATTCATCTACTTGCCTTTGCTCTTGCTAGAGGCTGCATCAGATCAGACCAAATCTGAAACCACATCTCCTGAACTGAAAGATGAAAACACAAATGCAGTTTCCAGTGATACAGCAGATGTCAGAGAAATTCCAAACCATGCTCAGTACCTGCTGATTGGCGCAGGCACAGCAGCTTTTGGTGCATTCCGAGCCATTAAATCTCGTGACCCCAAAGCAAAGGTTAGACAAATTATCTCTTTAACTATTCAAGGAATGAAATTGTTTCATCATCATCCTGTTGTGGCTTTTCTACATCACATAGGGTCTGTTCCTGCATTCTGTTTTGTCTTGTGCAATGTTTTTGATATTATTGATGGAATTCAGTCCAGCACCTTTGGCCTGTGTCATCAACATTCATCTAAAGGTTAGAATAGTTTCACCTCAGATCAATCTCAACTAAGAAAGTCTTTTCAGTACAGTTTGAATGGATTTTTATTTTTTAAACTGCATTCTTTGTATAGCAAGACTGATCGTCAAGCAGAGGATCTGGGTGACCATCCACCTGTAAATGAACCTTTGAAATGATAGCTGAATTCTCAATCAGGTTCCAACTAGCACCATCAGTATGTGAACTCATCTTTGACTATTGAAGAAAGGACTGGAATGTATCTAGGGATGCCCAGGGTGTAGCGGTGAATAAAGCATTCAATTATTCAATGGTCACGGAACTTTCCATTACAAATAATCATCAGATTGTTCGACCATTTAATTTTTAACAGCAGTTTGTGGGATTTGTACATGATGTGAATATTTTTTTTCAGCTTTCTAATTAACAGCTGTTTTAAAGGCTTTTTGATGCTGTGTTAAGCACACTGTGCTCCTGATAGGTTCAGCCATCTTGGAAAAAGGAGGGGGGGGGGGGGGGGGGTTGGGTCAACACCTGAGAATTAGATGTAAACAGATTCCAGTGTCCCCGTGTGGCTTGCATGTTCCATGTATAGGGCCTAGGGCCAAATTTTGATGTGGGAGAGGGGGAAGGGGCTCACTGCCCTTGCTACAGGTATGTTTGCTGATAAACAGTTTGCTGAAAACGGATGCATTGGGCTGAAAAGCTTGTCTGCAAATTACAGCGCAGCGTGTTAGCTGACCTTTTGAGAAAGCAGATGCTGAAAAAGAATCTTGCATTTTCAGGAATGATTCACCTGTTTGATATTAATGCTTTTATGTATACGGCTTATTGGAATGTGTTATCTTTGGAACTACTTTGCATTCAATTATGCTAAGGGTTATTGATAATCTACCCACTCCCTTCTGCCATATTTCCTCTGTGTCTGTACACAGATACATGTATATATGTTTTTATAGCACAGCACACAGCAAGTTTATATTTTCCTGTGTGTGTATGTTTGCATGAAGCGAGCATATTAAATGTTTGATGCATCCCTAAAAGACAAAATTACCATAAGAAAACCTTGAAAATGCATTAGGGGGGAAAAAGAGAGCGGAAGGGGTAAATTATTTTATGACTTTTTATAGCCCATGTTGTATGGCAGTGTTTCCGAAACTTTTCTTAGGCGCCGCGCCTTTTTCCAATTAACATTTTTCCGCGGCGCCCTAACCCAAGTAGAAGTATGACTATTCGTATGTAAGAGATTTAAAGAAAAATAAAAACTTGTGTATCTTCGAATATTTTGCGGCACCCCTGCAAAGAGATCGGGGCTCCCCGGGGCGCCGTGGCGCATAGTTTGGGAATCACTGTTGTATGGCATTGGCAGTCTTGTTTCTCTACAGCCTACGGTCTAGTGTAATTTCCATAATTTCTGATCAGATGGTCTTCAGTGCTACACTACCAACTGTCTAGCATCTTTCTTGGTCTTACCCTGCCTCCCCTGCCCTCCAGCTTGACTTTTGTCATAACGTACTCATTTTATTCTTTTGTGCTGTGCCCAAAGCAGCGGGGTATCGAGGTATGGTGTCCGAGTGCTAGAGGTGCTGGGTTCAATCCCCGGTAAGGGCTGTTTTTTTTTCCACGTGGACTTGGACCTGGTCTCTGAGTAGTGAGATCGGACGCCAGTGTGCATTGTTGGGCACCTAAAAAATTACTTGGCAGTTGGAAATCTAAAAGAGTAGCCTAACGAAGCTGCCCAGGCAAAATTTGGAGTTTAAAAAATTACCCAAACTATTTCAGGATCCTCGCCCGTGCTACAGAGCTTGTGCACTACGCTGAGCTTTTTTCGGACTCAGACTTGAGTTAGAAGAACAACGTAGCACTTATGGGTTACTAACGGGTGTGCTATGATGTTAATCCATTGTTCAAACCTCAGTGCTGTGCCCAAAGAATATAGTTTTCTTCTAAGGGCAGCAATCAGTTCTCTTCATTATTTTCTTTTTTTTTTTCAAGACAGTTTTATTGTACTTTTTGTCTGTTAAAGATTTCTCATCATTCTTCTAAACCCAGTCATCTGCAGCTGGCAAATAATTTTTCACTAATTTGCTGTCCATGATTCTCTTCCTTAAATCAAGATTGGGTACACTGAGTTCTTAAGAACTTTCTTTCTCACCTCAGTTGTCAAGATAAATTGCATACAGTAGCCTTCATCTTGTGAATGTTGAATTAAGATTCGACCTCACATCACTCAGGACACTCCCATAAGCACTCTGTACCCATATTCAACAGGAAGCGAAGAGTTCCAGTTCCGATGGCACTCTGAAATAGATCCTTTTCTCTGAACATTTTTTTCTTTCTTTCCTTCTTGCTATTCTGAAGCTGCAGTTTTGTATATGAAAGACCTGCTATAAACTTTCACAACAGTTGTTTGCTTTGTTCTCATTATATTATGAATTTGGTTTTTGCATCTTAAATCTGATAACTGAAATCTAAATTCTGTTCCTTTCAGATTCTTATAATAGGAGAGGAAGATTCAGTCCCTTATATGAGGCCACCCTTATCGAAAGAATTATGGTTCAATGAAGACAAAGATGAAGTAGCAAAACTTCAGTTCCGTCAGTGGAATGGGAAACAAAGAAGGTAATTTAAAAAGTTAACATACATGATAGCTTTCTTATTCACTTCATCCTGAATAGCCTAAATCAGTGCTAGTTAACTGTTTAAAAAAAAAAAATTTTTTTGGAATTCCTAGGCCCGGTTTTAAGAAGACACACTGTACCCTAACAAGCTTGTTGCAAACGGTTAGACTAGACTAATGTTGGACTAACGTGACATGAATGATACAGGTATTGAGATGGACTCATGGGAACAAAAGGCCATGGACTGTCTTGTGTGGAGGGGGGCACATCAGGAAGGGAATGAGAATGAAAGGAGAAATGATTGCAGAAAGCCTGAGAGCTGATCATCTGAGAAGAAACAAAGCATAAATGTTGACAGCAGAGGTCGTGAAATCTCGTGCTATAATTGTGGAAGACTTTTTCTTAACGCTTGCTGGTCTTGCTAGTCACACTCCCGATCACCATGGTCTGTGAGTTCCATGCCTCCTCGAGGCAATACAACACTGGAAAGAGGGAATGGTGCCAATCAAAATGTTGGATTTGCTGAAATCTGGTGTGTTTGGCTGAAAAGTGCAGATGTAGAGGCTAATTCTAAGCCACAACACTGCATGACAATCACCTTTCTAAGGGTGAACGCAGTTTGCTTTTTAAAAATGTTTTTGTGTGTGTTTTGTTGTTGTTGGTCCTCACCTGATTGGGGAAGTTAGTGCACTGAACTGATAGTCTCCTGGAGTGATCTGGGGGAAATGTAAATAGTCTGCCTTGTATTGAAAATATACACCTTATTATGTTTAGGATATTTTTCACAATTTTTTCTTCAAATTACATGTTCTCACCAACACACACAAAAACAGTCACTCGTTTAATCATCAATTTCTGTTATGTTAATTTCTTTTAAAAGGGAGAAAAAAAATTCAGCATAGGAGGCGCTATTTTCAATGTTGCCACTGCCTGGGCTGACCTTAAAGTGTCTGACCTAAAGAATGAGTGAAAAAAAACTCCTGACCCTGTCGGCGAAATTTGAATAAACTAAGACTGTTAGTGTTTGATGCAGTGTGCAGCAGTGTAGGACAGGCACAGAAGGAGATGATAAATTATCTGAAAGTAACGTAGTGGCTAGATGCTCACGTGCGGATCGGAAGGTCGTGGGTTAGCTCCCTGGGGGAGCCGGACTTTTTTTTTAAAAATGACCTTGGCTCCCAGGTCCACCCAGCCTTGAGTGGGTACCAGGTGCAGTCCCGGGAAGTAAAGGCGGCCGGCGTGATGCTGACCACATCACCCATCTTGTGCCGATTGGTCTATAAAAATATAGGTCTAGCCCTATATGCCTAAAGGCGTGGAAAAGGGACATTTACTTTTTTTGTAGGTTTATTGTCTTATAATACAGTTTGTGTATATTACTACTCTCATATTGAAAATTATATTAAACTTAATACGATATTAATGTATTATTCACTTTTAAAGGATTGTATTTTCATTTTCGTCTCCGCCTGCAATGAAATCACATAATTGTACATATGCATTCAGAGAAATCTGTTATCCGTCTATTTGCTTATCCGTCACAGTCCCGGTCCCGATGATGACTGTTAAAAATCGAAGGTTTACTGTACATACTTGTCCCCTCTCAGTATAAGTAAAAGTATGCAGAAGTTTATTTTTATACCAGTGAAGCATCAGACATATAGTGCCAGACTCATACCAGGGGAAGTCAATAAGCAAGTCGCAGATGGTTATGGGAGGGCAGGAAGATGTGGTTGGTGGTTTCTAAGGGTGAAGCAACATTGAGCTTTATGTCTCCTTTGGTTAGGTGGTGCTAGGTAATGCATTCGCATTCACAACACAGAAACAAAATGGCGACTGTGCTTATGGAGTGTACCCTGAAAGAATTGCGCAGTGTTTTAGGGGCAAAAGGGCTGCCTGCAAAGGACATTCATAGGGAAATGCTTCCTGTTTATACTGGCAATTATTTATCCTGCAAAGCGGTCAAACACATTTTTTTTCTCAAGGACGCTCTAAAATTGTTGATGGAGTCCGATCTGGTCATCCTGTTGAGATTGCAACAGATGCAGCGGGTGGAGGAGATGATTAGAGGTGACAGGCGAGTAATGGTTGACTTTGTAGCAACTGCAAAAGGGTGCTCACAGGGTTCAGCATAATGCATGAATGATTGCAATTTTTGGTCACTGAAAACCTACTTTGTCGGGAGACATTTTGCGAATGAAGCAGAAGTTTATTGTGAAGTGAAAATGTGGTTTAGAAAACAGATCACGCAGTTTTTTGCAGCAGGTTTGGTAGGACACGTTCATCAGTGATGGTGGAAATTAGGTTGAAAAATAAAGCGACAGCATATGTGTAAAAAAAATAATGGTTTTCAAGTTGTTGTCATCTGTAGTGTTTTTTTTTTTTTTTTTTTTAAACAGCCATTTGTGACTCACTTATTGACTTCCCCTCTTATTTTTATAGACCAGAACTGGCACTCGATGAGTAATTGTTCAGCATGACATTGACCTCCTTTTCTTCTCGGAATGTTTCTGGGTTTTTCTGGATACCCATTTCAGGCTGGGTCGACCTCTGAGCCTTGGTCAAATTTTTTTTTTTTTCAGTTGTAAAAGAATATGTAGCAATGCAGATTTGAACTGAAGGCTTTTGGGGCCGCAGGTGAGCGAGCACCTCCCTGCAATTCTTCCTTCCAGTAAAGACTTTTAAAAAACAAACATGATTGTATGAATAGTTTTTATTGTATGTCATGCAGGTTTGTATCTTTGAAGGTTGCTAAGTATCACATATAAACTTGCTAAACTTAATAAAATTGATGTTTATCAAATAATTGGATCTTTCCCCGTCAAATTTGCAGTGTATTTTATGAGCCAAAAGAGTTCTTCGTTGACCCCAGGAAGTTAGAGTCTTTAGAGAATGGTGGGATTGCTCTAGTCAAGGGTAAAAAGGTTAGTCATCTGTGTGATCTTTGTTTATATTTATCAATAATGGTGTCAGCTTGTTAAAAAATCTACCAACCTTTCCATAGAGACCTGAATCCAGAATTTGGGTGCCTGGGTGGGCCTTACTAAAAAACAAATATGTGATCGAACCAGTACTAAACTAGTCAAAAGACAACACATCAGATGGTTTGGACATGTGTCCAGACTACACTAGATAGTGCACCACAAAAAGATCTATCACTTAGAGATATATTTGAAGCAGAACTAGAGATCAACCGCGCAAGTAATGGATAGATATGATATCTGAGGCTGTAAATACCGGCATTCACTAAGCACATAAAAAGGCTCACACCTGATGCCTCTTCAAAACTTGACGCTGAAGGCAGACCTGGAATTACAGAGAGGATAGATCATCTTCATGAAATGTTTTGTCATCTTGATCTTTTAGCTTATTATTTGTTTCATGTGTTAAATATTTTTTGTCCACGTTTTACTAGTTGATAACAAAAAAGGAAAACTGCAAACATGCCGGAGTTGATGGGACTAGATCACGAGGCAGACCAAGAAGGTTGTGGTGATACAATATCCATGCAGACCCATAAACACTTAGTCGCCAGCTGGAAAGTGAAGGTCAATCAGGGAGATGGGTGATATCTGCAGCCGTGAACCTCAGGGGCTCTGAAAGCTGAAGAAGAAGAAACATGTATTATTACTAGTGCTCCTATGTAGCATAAATATTCAAGTTAGCATGGAACTTTACTGTTTTTGTAATACAACAAATAGATTAGGTTAATAACAATTAGTGTGAAACTGAGCAGGAACTGTTATAAATAATAGGCAAAGTAGTACAATAATTCAGAGGTTTTATCTGTAAAACTGGTCTGCGTGAATCAGAGACAGATGTCGTGACATCTGAATCACCCAGTTCGCATGGTTTCGTCTTTGAAAGAGTTGAATATTTTTTTAAAATATTTGATTGCTTGAATGTTACAGATTGCATACCAGGACTATTGAATTAAGTTTATCAGGGCCGAAATGTTGAAAATGGGGATCATCATGGGCCAGAGGTCCGAGCTGCAGCATAAAAATATCATTAATACAATACAGTTGGCAGTGATCCGTGGGCCTAATCTGGCCCACAGGTTGCTGGGCCTCATCTGGCTCACAGGTTGCCGTGCCTGATCTGGCCCACAGGTTGCTGGGCCTAATCTAGCCCACAGGTAGCTAGGCCTAATCTGGCCCACAGGTTGCCACTTGAATAGCCCTTTTCTATAGCTTATGGATGAGTAGTTTATTTTGGGTCCTTAATGATTTGCAGGTTGTTAAACTTGATGCAGGAAATAAGACAGCATGGCTCGCAAGTGGAGAGAAGATCACCTATGATAAGTGCCTTATTGCTACAGGTAAAGTATTTCTGTGATGATTCCAGAATTTAAATAGCCAGAAGTTATTAGTGCTAATTCATAACACCCGTGTCTTCAATGATGGGTTCTGCTCGGCAAAGTGTTGTTGTTTTCCTCATGCTGTGAAGGTCGTGGGTTTGTTTCATTAGCGCCTCAGTTTACAGGTGAAATTTTTATAGAGATCCCTGGAGATCATCGCTGGAGCTACAGAGAGAGACTGAGCCACCTAGGATAACCAGGGCAATGCAGTCTATCATCTCGACTTCAACCGTAACTGTGCTACACGTTCGAAACCTAGAGACAATCAAATTCTGTATTTTTTGTGTGTATAACAGGCATGTCACACTAAGGGTCCCCTGAGGGCTGTATGGGTCACATTTGTGTTGTCATGAAGGCCACACACGGCCGCTTATTGAAATAATTTAATAAAACATATTGCATGCAAAGGGCTGCATTTTTGACGTGCTGCCTGGTGTATAAGGCAATGTATTTTCTCAAATTTGTTAAGTGTAAAATTGGGAGGGGGAGTAGCTTATACACACATTGTGATTAAAATATTTATTTCCTAATTTTGGGATGCACAAATAGAGGTTATCTTATACATGTCTTGAACTTGGAAAAATACAGTGCTTAGAAAATTCTGAGAATTTTCTTATACCCATTTTGGTTGGCCTCAGAACCATTCTGGTAGTTTTTTTAAAGTTTTTTTTTTAACCTCTGGCCACTTTGAACTCGGACCCCATCATGTAAGCTCTGACTGTAGTGTGCCACTGGGAGTTGTAGAACATAGTCAGTTGGGGGACCAATGAGGGAATATACTCAGATCTTATTCCTGAAATATTATGTTGCTTGTTATTGATTATTGGTTAGATAGACGTGATGTCAGTGCACTAAGGAAAGAATGAACAGGCTTTATTTTCAAAGGGTTAAGAATAAGGCATGCAAGCCCATCTAACATACGGCTCATCTGGCCTCACTTGTGTCACTGTATTTTAGTTGAATGTTGTTGTTAAATCAAGAATCGACATCACAGCACTCGGAACACTCCCATAAGTGCTCAGTCCCCATTTTCAGCAGCAAGGGTAGAGTTTGAATGCCAATAGTACCAGTAACCGTCTGATTGTATATTCGTCTGATCCTTCCCCTGAGTGTTGAGTGTCGCCAGATCCCCTAGTAACTCCTCACAGCGCCATTCTCCTTAGACCATAATGATCTTGTATTGTATTTATACATTTTTGAATAGTTAATAATTGACATCATAGACAACGGAGCGGGTGCTCTTTTGTTAGAAGAATGGAGTGGGAGGGAGGGTGGGGAAAACATGGAGTTAGTTTGCTTGGATAGCACACAAATTAGAATCTTGATGTGAGTTGATTAAAGGCTGTGCTTCATTAGGAAATAAGAGACTAAAGAAGGACAGTTGGCATAACACTGGCTACTTCTTCCCACACACATTTTTTTGCTTTGCCTGTCTTATTTAGGCTATCCTCCAAATAACGGTCCCAAATTATTGAGCCCGAAAATATACCCTAACAGGGCCTCGGTCACATGTAAATTTCGGCGACTACACAGCATACCGCCGAGAGTATCTCCCGTGCTGCTACGCACGGAGCGGGGCTAAACTAGGTGACTGGGACTCACGAGCAAATAAAATGGAGGAGCTGCATGAGATGCGGTAGATGCTGCTCGCGAGTCCCAGCCATCTAGTTTGGCCTCGCTCCACATGGAGCGCGCGGGAGGTTCTCTCGGCAGTGACTTTAACTCAGCAGAAGCTTTTTCGCGGTATGCTGTGTAGTCGCCGGAAGAAGTCCGCAATTTACATGTGACTAAGACCCTGTTAGTGTATATTTTGGCCTTCATAATTTGGGACCGTTATTAGGAGGATAGCCCTTATTTGAATATTATACTATTTCTCATCATCCTCAACATTATGTGTTTAAGATATCCAGTTATGCTCTGTTCCCGTGATAAAAAAAAGTGTAACTACTACCAGTATGTGTATATTAAAATAAATATAAAAATTACCTTTGCTGTAGGAGGAAGACCACGAAATCTTCCAGTTTTGGCAAATGCATCTCCAGAAGTGAAAGCAAGAACTGTTCTTTACAGGACTGTAAGTAATATATTCACATCTTCTTCTTTTTTTTTCTCCCTCCTAAATTATGTTTAAGAGTTATGTCTTTTTAATTACAAACTAGCAGTAAGCCGTGGACGGCTCACTCTGAAAATAGTAAACTTTTAATGTGTGAAATTTATTTTTCAATTAAGCTTCTTTAGAGTTAATGGCATTTTTATGTTCCTGTTTTTAGAACTGTCTCTGTGGCAGTGCTTCAGAAAACTTTCTTAGTCGCTGCATCTTTTAAACAAAAAATTTCCACGGCGCCCTAACCTAAGTAAAAGTATGACTATGCGTATGTAAGAGATAAAAAAAAAAAAAAACTTGTGTATCTTTGAATATTTTGCGGTGCCCCTGTGAAGAGGCCGCAGCTTCCCGGGTCACAGCGGCGCACAATTTGGGAATCACTGCTCTATGGTATAGCGTCATCTGTGAGCTGCACTGATGATGTTATTAGCCAGTTGGAATTTAATGACACAAATGTTAATCCCCGTAAAGGACCTCTATTCCGTGCATTTAGGCGAATGGGGTTTATATTGTTAGACCTGCATTTTCAGACCAGTCTGCACTCAGGGTGTGATCTGATCAGCATCATGCCATCTACCTTTACTTCCCAGGACTTTGCCTGGTACCCATTTAAGGCTGGGTCGACCTGGAAGCCACAGTCATTTTTGAAAGAAAAAAAAAAGTCTGAAAATCTTTGGGTGTAAATGAATTAATTAGATTTTCTAATTTTTGTCCATCTAGATATAATGAGAGGCATAGAGTAGTAAGAAAATAATGTGACCATCTGCCCTCCAAAAATATAGATGTATTTATTTATGGTGCAGTTGTTTTCAGAGATCTGGGGGGGGGGGGGGGGGTTGTTGCTAGAGCTACAGAGTTTGTGCTTTGTGCTGTGCTCTTGTCTGCCTATCAGACATTGTAGAGACATTGTGTCATTTAGGATAGAACCTATCCTCGGTTCAGTAATCAATAATCCTCTTGCTTTTTAACAACTTTTCTTAATTTGTGCCACATTTTTTAGACTAGCGTAATGTAAAGCTAGGATCATGATGCCCATTTATCAGGATCTGTGTATGTTTCTGCTCTTCTTGCCAGGGATTGTACACATGTCCACTTTTATTTGCCAGATTGAAGATTTCAAGCGTTTAAATAGCATCGTGGAAACAGCAAAGGCTATAGCTATCATTGGAGGTGGCTTTCTTGGTAGTGAACTTGCAGTGGCTTTAGGAAAGAGAGGTGAGTTACAGGTTCTCTTGAAGTCATGATGTGATCTCCTCGATGCATGAAAAATATTGACTGGGTGGGAAACCAACAGTTCAGTTGGAGGATTTGGATTTTGCAGATAATATCACCAGACGGGCACTACATTGGATTGAGGGAACGAGGGTGCCTAAGACGAATGTTGCTGTAAGAGGCCAAAGGTGCTGAGCTGGATAATCGTCCATCCATGATGTGAAAAGGATTGCACAGAATAGAGCTGAATAGGGGACTTAACTGCAGCCTTTTCTGTTTGGTAAATAACAGCATAGACATAGAAGTTCTAAATGTGTTGAACATCAGGGAGAACTGGCTCATAAACAGCATCCTGCCCTGAAAGTTGAAGTATTTTGGCCACATCAAGTGTCACGGGGGCTTGGAAAAGACGGTGATGGAAGGTGCAGTTTGTGGAAGGCGAGGCAGGGGCCCACCACCGCGAAGATGGATACGGGACATTGAAGATGCATTAGCATTGAAAGCACATGGGGCGGGAGAGCTGGCTAGGGAAATTAATCCTTTCAGGCTTGCTGTGAAAAGAGCGATGTTCTGTAAAAGACTTGATGAATGATGAATAACAGCACAGTAGGATGATGATAGTAATTCAAGAAGAAAATATGGGCTTTTAGGTTGAAATGCTAAAGAAAGATTCTCAGAATACCGTTGACCACAAAAACAAGAAATGAAATTCTGACATCCTAAAAGATCTGAACATCAAGGGAGATTAACTAGTAAACAGCATCTTGTCTCAGTAAATGAAATGTTTTGGCCATATCTAGCACCACGGTGGATTGAAACAAATAGTAGCAGAAGGCATGGTGCCAGGAAAGAGAGACATGGGTCAAACATCACGATGATTGGCACATGATATGACACCTTAGGTAGGAAAGTGCACAAAGCGGAGGATCTGGCGAGAGAGTTTCTCTCAGGCAGGCTGTTGTGAGAGTAACGTTCTGCAAAGGACATTCTACATGATGATGATTTCTCAGCTTTCTTGATCCCACTGCTGCTACTTTGAATGATATGGGGAGAGGAGACATGGAAGGTGCTGCAGAGATTGGCATAAGAGTAAAGA
The DNA here is from genome assembly GCA_905116865.2 of Candidula unifasciata. Lineage (NCBI taxonomy): Eukaryota > Metazoa > Mollusca > Gastropoda > Stylommatophora > Geomitridae > Candidula > Candidula unifasciata. Next base: position 567,323 of record CAJHNH020001302.1, on the reverse strand, counting down.
GGTTGGTGTGTTTGTTAAGAGCCTAGACTCTGATGGGGGTAAAGGATGACAGAATAAATTATTCTACTTATTTAGGGCAGACAAAATAAATTATTCTACTTGTTCAGGGCAGACAAAATAAATTATTCTACTTGTTCGTTAATGTTTTCTCAGTTTGTATTAAAAATACTGAATGATTCTAAAGTTTAATACATTATTACATAATGTACTTGCATTAAAAAAAAATTTTTTTTTAATTCCAACAGCCCAAAAGTCTGGTTTGAAAGTTTATCAGATTTTTCCAGAAAAGGGTATGTTTATTTAAAGTTTTTTTTTTTTTTTTTTTTTTGCATTTTCTACTTTGTTTTACCCTCTCTCTTCTTACTACCTTCACTCTTGTCTTTCATCACTCACTTTTCTCCCTCTTTGCTTATTTCTCTCTTTTCACTCATTCCTCTCACTCCTTACTAAGTTCTCTCTCACCTCACTCACTTTTGTCCCTCGACACACTGTACTTACTCAGATCTCTCTCCTTACTTATGTCTATCCTTTCTCCTGTCTGTCTCTCCTCTCTCTCTCTCTCTCTCTCTCTCTCTCTCTCTCTCTCTCTCTCTCTCTCTCTCTCTCTCTCTCTCTCTCTCTCTCTCTCTCTCTCTCTCTCTCCCCTCAGTCTCTCTCTCTCTCTCTCATTCATTCATTCATTCATTCTCAATTCCCCCATTCTCTCTTTCACATTACTAGTTTTTTTTAATTTTGATGTATTTGCTTGATTAATGGGTATTTCAAATCATTTGACCTCTCATCATATGAATGTAACTGTCATGTACTAACTTATTAGTTTACTGTATTTGTCTCCTAAACATGACAAAAAAATATGGATGTCTGTAACTTATGACAGCCTACCAAGTGAAATGCTTTTTTTGCAAACAAAAAAGAAAACAAAATGTATTATTCATTCTGAGATGTGCTAATTTTCTAGAACTACTGGTTTTGTCCAGACTAGTAATTCATTTGTTTTGAGTAGTTTCTTATTATGTGTTAGCATGACAATTCCAAATCAAACATGTCTGACAGCACTGTGGGGATAATATGTTTAAAATAGTAATGGTCCCTTTATTGTTTTCTTGCAATGTCTGAAAATGTCATAAAAAATTGGCACATATGTCAGCTATGACCAGTAGTTTATCATCTGGGAAAGGACTATATCCTTGAATAAGCAGAAGAGAGAATATTCGCTTAATATCTGTTACTTTTTTTTTTGTGATCATTCTGCAGGCAATATGGGTCATGTGCTGCCAGAGTACTTAAGCAAGTGGGCTACTAGAAAGGTACAAAAAGGTAATTCATTAAGCTACTTTTTTTAAAAGTGATTTTAACAGATATCAGTTTTTTAGGTGCTCAAGTTAGTTGTATATCATCTTCAAAAATGTCACAAACCTGTTACAGTATTTGTTGCCTGTTTGTGTTTTTAATGGGTAATTTCACGCTCAGCAGCTATGGCTTCCCGTGTTATGAAGGCTGATTCCCAGGGAGGACAGAAAGGACACTATAAGAACACTCACAACTGCTCTCAACTCTTGGCAACATGGGGTTCTAGTTCACCAAAGCAGACTCTAGAGCATGTCTTAAGGAATGCCCAGACTTTACCAGTCAAGGGGAAGAAACCTGGCCTGCAGCAGTGTCCCTACCAGATAAACTAAGGGACACCTGTAAAGATCTCAAACACACCGTCCTGTTTATGACCCATATTGCACAGCAAATGTTGATCACTGAAGAATGAAAACTATAATTATGTGGGCTAAACTATTACAATTTCTTTATAAAACCTTTCAACTTGTTTCTTTTGTTTTTTTTCTTATGGGGGACATTGTGTAAAGGGCAGTGACATTTTGATGAACATTTTATTTGCTTAGTTCATTTATAAATATCCATTAAAAGTGTTTACATACCCAGTTATCAGAGTTATAAGTTAATGTGCAGATGAAAATATGGCCCAGTCGTATTGCCAGAAGATTATTTTTTTTTTCAACTGTGTTGTCAACAGAGATGGAATTTGGCCTGTTCCAACCACAATGAAGACAAAACTGTATGTTACATGAGGAGATATAGACTGCACAGTAGCTTTCATAAAGACTACCGACCTCCTGAAATGTTTTCTGTCAGAAGGATCGAACAAGAACAAGAAGAAATTTTCTTTTGACAGCTCTGTGTGTATTCTTGCTTCCTACCACATAATATTCCCTTTTGCCACACCTGCTAATATACCTCTCATATTTTTTTTTAGCAAAGCCATTTCAGCAGATTACATTCGATCACACATTGTATTTATAGCCATGCAAAATGTACTTATACTTTGTACTCTGTTACTGCCATTTAACAGAAGGCGTTGAGGTTCTACCAGAGCAGACTGTCAACAGTGCTAGTTTTGAAAAAGGAAAGGTTGTTTTACAAACCACTGAAGGAAAATCAGTAAGTGTCTTTACTGTCTTCCACGTGCTAGTTTCTTAACTTTAGCACACATCTCTTAGTACATGTTTACCGTAGCATGATTTCACTGCTGGCTTGGGATGAAACGTAAAATTAAATCCTTTGAAAGTGAATAATGCAAACATATTTAATTTTACAAAATGATCATTATAAACTTCAGTATAAGAGTAATGATGTGCAAAAATATATTATAATACTATAAACCTACGTTACTTTAAAATAATTTGTCATTTCCTTCTGTATCTTTGAGGTCTGCATGGTGATATTTCGAACCTTGCTCAGAAGAAGGATCTGTGTTGCATTTATCTCCTCTTGCATTTCAGATCAGTCAGTGCATTTTGATAAACCATTTCTGCTTCTGATTGGCTAGTTGTAAGTTTTTGGTTAAGAACTGATCCTTCACTGTCATCAAGTTCTTCTTCTTTAGATGAAGGATAACAAGAAATTGATGGTTAAATGAGTGATGGTTTATCAAATTTTATAAATAAAGAATTATTCCCTCACAAGGGCACATAATAACAGTTTAATCAGTCAGCGGAGATTTTAACTTCATGATGAACTTCACCATTTCTGTCCCATTTGAAAACTAGTGAAAACTGATCAGTCCGAGCCAAATCTGTAAGTTTGCATATGTTAAGTAAATGCATAAGACAGCTGTTAGATATGTCAACACTAACATTCCCCTGCCAGAATTGCAGGCTGTTGTTACTGGAAACAGTCAGTCTTGACAAAACAGTATTTGCATTTGCAGTACCACAATAAGCACACAGTAGTACCACAATAAGCGCACAGCAGTAGCATAATTGGCCACCATTTTTAGTGCAGTTCACAGCACAAAACTGCTGCCAGCACAGAAGAAGAAACATTGCACAACACCAAGCACTCATATACGAGTGTAAAAATAATAAATAACTCATTACATATCTACTGTTTGCCAAAACATGAAAGAAAAGAAAACAATTCTTACTTTGTGTCCAGTCCAGTACTCTCTGTCACTCGTCCTTGTTGTAGACACATTCACACTACCAGTCATTCATCTTTTTAATGTCTTTCTCACTCACACACACACTCACTTGCCTGCTTTAAACTTTTCTCTACACACAGGCCTCTCTCTTTCCCTGCACACACGCACACTTGCATCCGTGTCCACCACTTACTTGCCTGCTTTCAAATGTTCCCTCCAGTATGGTTTTCATCAGAATTATGTCTTTAAAAATATTAATATGTTGAAAATATTGTTCTGACTAAAGAATTCACACTTCCGTGCTTGTGTTTAACATATTAGACTAAGCACCTATAAGGTTTACTTGAGTGCAGCACTGTTGATAGGTTAAGTCTTCTAAACAAAATCTGTATTCTATCAACCAGCTGAGTGTGGATTGTGTGGTGGCAGCTGTAGGACTTGAAGCTAATGTGGATCTAGCCCGATCTTCAAATCTGGAGACAGATCCCGTAAATGGGGGATTCCTGGTTAATGCAGAGCTCGAAGCTAGACGGGATCTCTGGGTGGTGAGTTCATGCTTGATTATTCCTTGTGTGGGTTTCTGGGTCCCATTGTAGGGGAAAACACGAATAGATCCGCTGCCTCCCCAACAAGCATGTTGTAAGAGTCAACTGAGGACTGCCTTCGAAGTCAGAGCACATCTGCCTGAGAGGCAAGGAACCAACGGTTGCATACACATTAAGTCAAATCTGTAAAATGAATGTGCACACAACACTCAGGTTCTGAAACAAGACCAGTGTCCAGAATTGGAGGAACAACCAGAACTTTCCGCTGGAGTTACAGTCAGTGAATGCAAAGAAGATTTCAGTCTTAGATATGGTAACCTGCAGAACTTGAGATTAATTACAATCATAATCATGTGCATTGCCATGGCGTCTGCCACCATAGGTCACTATATCACCAGTCTCAGATGAGGCCTGTGTTTTTATGGCCAAAACCTAGATGGAGTCTCTAGTTGGTGTGAGTTTTTAAGGATGTAAAGTGCAGAATCTGGAAATTGCTCATACAAATATGATATGATAGTAATAGTCGGCAATCATGTGTTTACTGTCTCACTCATTCTGTGTGTGGGGGGGGGGGGGCGGAATTAGATAGTATCTTCAGATGGTGAGTTACTTTTTAACACCTTTAACCCAAAAAGTTGCAAGCCAACACTTCTGGTTGGATCCAATTCCCCATAATTGTCACTCTTCTGTTCTGTTTACGGGACGCATAGTTAATGCTATTGGCTGTTTTCATGGCTGTGCAAACATTTTAGGAGGTCAGGATGTAAATAGCATTCTGGGGGTTCCCTTTGGGCCAACTAACTTTTTTTAAGCCAAGTTGACATCAGATTATCCTGCAAGCCTCAGTGATTGAGGTCACAGTATCACAGCATGAGTCACCCTATAGATGTTTTGTGTGTGTGTGTGTGCCCCAGGGGATGTATTTCATTTAATGTGTCACCCTGTTTGTGTTTATTTATTAATTACTCCCTTCATACACACATTTAGCTGAGCTTTTTTTTTCTTTTCAAAAATGATCTTGCCTCCCATGTCAACCTAGACTTCAATAGGTAAAGTCCTGGGAAGTAAAGGCTGCCATTGTCTTGTTGACCACATCACCCGCTTTAGAGGGCTGAGTGGTCTTGAGGCATGATGTCCGCCTCGAGTGCTGGAGGTTCCAGGTTTAAGTTCCTGTGAGGGCTGGGATTTTGTCATGTGGACTTGGATTTCTAGTAATTTCCCCTGGTCTCTAGGTAGTGAGATAACAAGATCGGACACCCATGTATATTGTTGTGCACGCAAAAAAAAATCCCTTGGCAGTTGGAAATCGAAAAGAGAAACCTAAGGGCGCTGCCCGGGCAAAATTTAGAGTTGAAAATCTACCAAAAGTATTTCAGGATCCTCGCCGGTGCTACAGAGTTGGTGCACTGTGCTGAGGTTCTTCGGACTCAGGTTTGTATAAGAAATATATTGGAGCACTTATGGGCTGCTACACTTGTGCCACGATGTAAATCCATTGTATAAACCATAAACCCACTAAGTGCTGACTCATCTATAAAATATATGTGTGGCCCTATATGCCCATTATTGCTGAGGTTAGAAAAAGGTTCATCACTTATTTACAAAGAGTTCCTAAGTAAGTACTAGTGATTTTGTTTCTGTTTACTGCATCAACTCTAGGCTGGTGATGCTGCATGTTTCTACGATGTGAAACTTGGACGTCGAAGGGTTGAGCACCATGACCATGCTGTCGTCAGCGGAAGGTTGGCTGGAGAGAACATGACAGGAGCTGCCAAACCTTACTGGCATCAGAGCATGTTTTGGTCTGTTCTTTCAAACTTTAGCATAGCTTAAAAATTGGCAGCTGCTAACTTCAAAAGTGTGATGCAGATTAATTTTAGCCCTAGAACCGGCACTAAACATTGGCTGACATTTTGATATAAGCATTAGTTGGGAGAATAGTATTAACTGCACTTTTAACATGCTTCCTGGATTGCTGAGTAATAAAGACTCATTGTTGAAATAGTTAATTTATGTGTTCTTTCATGTCTCTTGAAATTTTCAGGAAGCATTTTAAATCATGTCTTTTATATTAAACAGGTTCTTTCTCTACAGTTCCCTGTGTGGGTTTCGTTGGGGGGTGATAAACCCACTGTCCCAAAAAGCATGTCATAAAGGTTGACTAATCAGGGGTTTCTTTCAAAGTTTGAGTGCATCTGCCCGAGAGGCAAGGAACCCACAGTATTTGTACAGATAATAAGCGAGATTTGTAAAACAGATGTGCATGCAAAACTCACATTCTGGACCAAGACTGAGTGGACGAACAGCTAGAACTTTCCACCAGAGTTTACAGCGGGCGAACATGAAGAAGAATCTCCACATTGAAAGCTGACTGCAATGGACAACTCTGTTCCTCTTAGTCATTTTTTACTTCCTAAGACTTTTTTTTTCCCCCATTCCTATCACTGTTTTTCTTTTGCTGATGTACCTTCTGCTTCTCCCTCCCGTATGGCTTTTTTTAAAGTATGATGTCTTTTAATGTGGCTCAAGTAATTCACTTGTCTCTTTTTAATTTCTGTCAATAACTGTCTTTTCACTCCCAGCTTTTTCAGAACCTCTGTATTTGATTTAATTTTAATTTTTTTTTTTTTTTTAGTGACATACAACCTATTTTTGTATATGTCATTTCCAGAGACGCATTTCAACTTTCCAGCTGCTTCTTTTTACTGTCCATGTCTCTGCTTCAGATAATACGGTTGCATTAACATGTTTTGATCTCTCTATGTTTAGAAAATATATAGCTCATTCCTATTCCCATTTGACTTTTAATTTAAAGAGCCTGAAAATAATAGCAGATCATTTTCTCAGGTCTGATTTGGGTCCTGATGTCGGGTATGAAGCTATCGGTATTGTTGATTCCTCGCTGAAGACCGTTGCAGTATTTGCAAAAGCTTCTGAAGCTGATACTCCAAAGGCTGTGGTGGAAGCTACTGGAGATAACTTGCGATCCGAAGCCAAAGAGGTGAGCTGATAACGAATAACTGGTGAAAGTGCAGGCAGTTCAATGTCATAAAAATCTAATTGAAGATCGGTGAACTTATAACTGCAAGTATGTTACCAGGGTCAATTGGTTAAGTTTGAGTAATCTTCTTCTCCGTTCACCGGCTGTGAATTCTGGCGGAAGGTCCTAGTTAATCATCCGTTTGAACTTGTGGCTTTTACCTGGACCTGAGTTTTGCGTGTACAACTGTTTTACTGGCTTTTTCCATTCCCTGCCTCACGGGCAGATGTACTCCGACTTTGAGGGAGTTTGAGTAATAAGATTCTTACACATACCTGGGGCATTCACGTGAAAGGTGTTCTTGTCAAAACATTTACGTCCAACATGCTGTGGAAGTGAGATGCCCATTATTATAGGGAATTAAGAGTCTCAGTTCTGCAGACTGATTCCTTGGGCGAGGCTCGTACCAGAGTGCCATGTATCAGCTCTGCATTTATGGAAATAAATGAATGATGGGAAATGCCCAGGCTCTACTCCTGCATATTGCTTGCTGCTGTAGATAGGTTTTCTAGGACAACACATGTGGGACAGGGGATGACGAGGTCACCTCACATATGAGGATACAAATGTCCCGCGAAACCAACTGGGAAGCCAACCCGGATAATAAATAACTCAAACCTGATCAGGCAGATACACCTGTGTGATGTACATTGACAATCCTTTGACGGTTCCTCTTCTAAAGGACTCTTGACTCAAGGTAGATGCACCTCTTGGTAAAAGACTCCAGATCTCCCGTCTGCTAACCCAGCCTCTCAGTGAAGCATCACTGACTAACATCTAGTTAATTAGTCTCCGACACTCCCCCATCACAGTCCCACATTAATTGACTCGCACAAGCTCCCCAGCACCTTCCGTACATTTAAGGACACTGTTAACGAATGCCACATAGTCACAACCGTGTCGACCCCACACACCTGGCCGACACAAGTCCATTCTAGAAAATCACTGACATAATTTCGAAATATATTTCTGATCCACCAAAACCATTGGACAATTCACGTAAGCTCCACAGAATACAACTGTCATACCAAGTCCCTACATGCCCAAGACTTGAACAAAACGCGCACAATTGTCCACACAGACTGACCGAAGGCTACTGACTGATTGAAAGCTACTGACTCAAACTACCATAAATCTCACAGTCTCATCAGCACTCGGGGTTGCCAGCCCACTTGTGCTGTCGACCCACATGGATCACATAAATCTGTGATGTCTGCAAGACTCATGTCCTCAGTGGCTCACGCTCCACTGTCTTCCAGTCCCCTCAAATTTGTACATTCTCAACCCGCCATCAAAACATGCCCGTTTGTACCCTGCTTCACACAGCCCTGGCTTCCTTAACTCTTTATACATCACAGTAAATTTCACACACAACAGTAGTTTTTCTAAAATGAAACTGTTATATATATATTGTTTTTCAAATATAAAACTATACCAGTAAATGAGTTAGCAGACTGACCAAAAATTCGGAGAGAACAAACAATAAACATCCACAAGACCCCATCAGCAGACTCAACAGAAAGCAACATACAGCATTTTTCCGTCTACGAACAGGACACTGCAAGCTCAACTACCACATGCATAAAATAAAGACTGTACTATCCCCACAGTGTGCCTGTCAAACAGGACCACAAACACCTGAGCACATTTTGCAGACCTGCCCACTCTACCTACAACTTCAAAAAGACACCTGGCCTCAAGAGCAATGTGTACAAAGCAAGCTATGGGGAACCATGAAGGACCTGCTACTGACATGCGAGTTCACAGAGGCAACCCACCTGATGGTCTGATCTGAGTATACGAAACCGAACGCAAAGGAAAAAAAGATAAAACTTATACTTAATGCTGCTGATACTGTTTTATATAAGTATTATAATTTATTCTTAAATTGAATCTGTGATAAATCTTTTTTCTTTCTCGCAAACCCCTCCCACCACACACACCAGGTACCCTCAGTGCCAGGTGGTGCCCGAAAGTCACCCCTAGACACCGAGGACTATGGGAAAGGTGTTGTATTTTACCTAAACAACAAGAAAACAGTTGTGGGAATATTGCTGTGGAACACTTTCAACAAGATGTCCATAGCTCGACAGGTGAGTTCTACACGGTCGGTTTACATTATAGAGACATATTAACCGATTTTACCCATGTAGGTTCTGGGGCCCTGTTTGGGGGGGGGGGGGGGGGGGGGGGGTATAGACCCACTGCCTCCCAACAAGCATGTTATTACAACGACCAGTTAGCAATGTTTGAGTGCCCCTGACTCAAGGTTGCGTTGTTTTGACAAATTGAAACTATTACACAAAAAGTACATACAGTATTATGGGATAGAAAGTTTATGGCTGTCTGGAACTTTGAAGGTAAATTTGTGTGCATGAATCATTTAGAATAAGAGCCAATTGTGTAACAGCTGGTTCACTTTCCTGCCCGTCTAGGGTTCATAAAGGGGGGGGGGGGGAATAGATCCACTGCTCCCTAACAAGCATGTTATTCAAGATGACTAATTATGAATTTGCTGACATTGGATGTGTTGGGCTGAAAGCTTGAATCCTGTTCTCATGCATATCTGTTCGTGCCTTCTCACTGTTCACTCACTCCAAAAGGACCCTTATAACATCTAGCTTGTCATGCATCAGTTCACTAGCAAGTGGTGCAAAACCAGCCGGTTAGTCAGCCTGTTCATTTCCCACAGCTGATGGAAGCAAAGAAGAAGAGGAGGTAACTAAGGAGTATTGATGTGAAACTGGCTTCCTTGTCCTACAAGAATCTTTAACCACAAAATCCAGCTAATGATTAACAAGTCTATGAAGTTCTAAATTATTCCCTGTTTGGGTTCAATGGGTGGGGAGGGGGGTAGTTAGGCCTAACAAGCATGTTTTAAGAGGTGACTGATTAGGGGTTTCCTTTATAGTCTGAGTGCTTTTGCCTAAGAGGCGAGGAACTAACAGTCTGCATACACACACACACACACACACACACACACAAATCTGTAAAATGGACCTGTACGCAAAATTCAAGTTCTAAATCAAGATTTACATCCATAAGTGGGCACACAACCAAAATTTATCTGTCGGAGTTTACAGCTAGTGAACGAAAAAAAAAAAAAGGGTTAATAATGAGAGAGAGACAATATGAAAGCTTGGCAGGCAGTGTTATCATTATCTCATATTGGCTTTATGGAGGCTGAAGATGATCAACCTATCTTCATTTCGCAGTAAAGAAAAATATAGACTAAAGTTTGTCCTGAGAAGTCGTGACAAGGAACATGAAACTGAATACTCATAGAAACATTGTACCTGATTTATATTATAGAGTGGTGTATTTCTTCTGGTAAGCATGGGCAAAGAAATTTGTTGGACCCTTGAAATAAGTTTAAAACACCATTCTTACGGCACTGGCTCTAGACTCTAATTGGCACTCAGTGTGTAATGTGGTCAGTGCTGACTGCCTTAAATTCTCAAGATATTTTGTGCTACCCATTAAGGCTGGGTCGTATATATTGAACACAAAAATCTACCTTGATGCATTCAACCTCAAGACCTTCCGGCTGGCAGGCGGGTAGCAGTGACAGTCCCATGGCTTCCCCCCCCCCCCCCCCCCCCCCACAAAAAAAAGTTTATAAATACATGTGTATTCTAACACAGGTACTCAGGGATGGAGCAAGGAATGAAGATCTCTATGAGGTGGCCAAACTGTTCGATCTGTATGATACAGCAGCAGAAGCTGAAGAAGCGGCTGCAAGTACTTCTTCAAGTTGAGTTTTTCTGGTCACTCTGGTCAGCTGTGTTATCCAGCATTATAAAATACCAGTTGCCCTTTCACATTAAAAATGTATTTGGGAATGTTTTTTTAAACAGAATGCTAATTTATAGACATTTTATATGCAGAGGTAATTTTTCTTTTTTTTTATAAAAGTAATTTGAACATTTCATTTTGTTAGAGTAGCCAGAACCAAAAATGGCTTGAACTTTGACATCTTTGGAGCCATCCGGCCCAGTTTTAATTTACCAAGACATGTCTGTCTCTTTCAGTACCTGGTTTTACCATTGATGTACAAAGGGAAAAGGGCAGGGTGGTAACCACTGTAGAAAAAAGTTAAGTTCTGCAAGCATTACTTTTAAGAATACCAGATGAAAATGTTCAATAGGAAAGGCAAATTTATTTTGTGTGCTGTGGTTTATTAATTGTTAAAATTACAAGAACATGTTACCTAATAATTGCTATCAAAAGGCAGAACAAATCACATATATATTTTTTAGGACTGAAAGAGTTAATATTTCCTTTACATGGCATTTATTTTACCTCAACTGAATTATGAAGGTTTGCAAAGTATTCTGTATATTAAAATAGATTTTTCTTAAAAAGTCATATTATAAATAATATAAGATTGGACTAAGAAGCGTGAAGTATTGTTTTTAAAGACAAAAACATTTACAGTAGAGTAGGAAAACACATTCCTCTGTATGATTATTAATGTCAGATAAAAGCAGGACCAGAGAAACCATGCTCACAATTTGTTTTATCATTGCAAGAAGTTTGTGGTGTGAAGTCAGTAAGTATGGTTGTTTTCAATATGGTAATACTGTCTTGTTAAAGCAAGGCAGTTATTTGTTTTTATTCTCTGCATTCTGACATGTTACATTGTTCTTTCCAGTGTGCTTTCAGTTCAGTCATTAATACAAAATTATTAGTAGCAAAGTATCATCAAAACAGTTTAATCACAGTTACAGCTTCACAGGTCACCATACAGTTGCTCAAGGAATAAAAGACACCTTAGGTAGGAAAGTGAATGCGATGGGAGAGCTGTTGAGGAGCCGTGTGTGTTTTTTCAGGCAGACTGTGATGGGAGATGTGTTGTGTTAACGATCTGCTACATACTGGTGATGATAGATTAAACTTATGAAGTTATGTACTTAGCTTGCTAGCTATTATTCCATGGTTGTAACGTACTGTGTTTTCCCAGAAATATCCATATGCATGGTAGAGCGTAATTAGGAAAATGTTACTGTGTCATGGTGGGGGCTTCAAATAAAAATCCTAAAAGTGTGATAGTAATTACAGTAACCATGCCACTGACTTAGAACATGTCAGCGGTTAAGGATGTCAAGACTGTTAAGCACATGGCATCACATTGCAGAAAAACCCGGTGACATAAGGTGAGTAAGCCAGCAGTCTGCAGTTTTCCTGCATGAAGCCTTTAGTGGCTGCAATTGATTCTGGGGTGACTACTTGGTGTATTTAAGCCGGTCATGAACAGAAGTCACGCTGTTTTGAAACTCCTTCCTCACCTGTAGACTTTCTGGACTGAGAGGCATGCATCACCCTACTGGACTGTCACTTGCTGATGGTTTGTATAGATTTCACCCCCTCACAGTCATGCACAACAGAACACTGCTTCTCTTTGGTGCAGTCAGAAGTGGGGTGGCCATCTTTAAACTGTCAGTATGACATCACATCATATTAGCCTGCACCATGATATAAAATCCTTTATTACATTTGGGATTTCAGGACCATTGTTGTGAGCATGTTACACTCTTGACATCCTTTAAAAAAATATTAACTGGTTACAGGACAATGGAATGGTTATTGTGAATTATACCACTTTTAAGTTTTCCTTTAAAGCCACTTTGTACATATCTGCAATCTAACCTATTTAGTTGGAACATATTTGAATTACCATGCTAAGACAACAATGTTTTGATGAAATTCTCAAATCGCAGCTGGGTATTATAAGAGACTTTCTTGTCAGTCACGGTTGAACTTCAGTTAAATTGTTGACCACATAATTGCTCTGTTCCTTTGCCAGAAAAAAAAAATCACATCAAATTCTTATCCCAAAAATGTTGAATAAAAAGCGGTCTTGGTAACAGTATGCATAGACTGTTTGCATAAAATAGTCTTTATTTTGCAAATCGCTGCTTTTGCTTGAGCTACTACATGTTGAATTTATTTAAAACATCTGTCTGTCTGTTGTGACCGGGTACCTGAATACGTGAACATATCTAATTCTGTGGTTTGCTGGCATGATAACATTTGTATGCTACACATTTTTGGGGAGTATCATCATCATCATGTAGCAGGTCCTTTGCAGAACGTCGCTCTCATCACGGTCTGCCTGAAAGAAACTCAGTCTCTCCCCAGTTCTCCCACCTCATGTACTTTCATACCCAATTAGTCACTTATATCCTGTGCCCATCTTCGTGTCGGTCGGCCCCTGCCCCTCCTTTCTGGTACCATGCCTTCTGCTATAATTTTTTTCCAATCCGTCATGGCGCTTGATATGACCAAAATATTTCAGTTTCTGAGGCAGGGTGCTGTTTATTAGCCAATTTTCTTTGATGTTCAGATCTTTTAAGATGTCAGTATTGGGGAGTGAGTATACCTAACAGAAATAATGCAAATTACATCATGACATCAAATGTAATCAGATTTTTTAAAAACTATATGAGTATGCTAGAGTTCCTCTAAAAATCTGGTAAAGATAATTAGGATTTGCCTGTTTTGTTTTAGTGTTTTGACTGTTAAAGCTCAAATGCAAATATAAGCAGAAAACATTGATAGAACTACCAGCATTGAGTTACGATTGTAACTAGTGATACCATCGTTTCATTTTTTCACAATAAAATGGAAAATGTATTTTTCGTTTGTTGATCTTCTGATTGTTAGTTCGGCAGCAACAGATTTGTAGATAGAACAAATGTAAACAATTGACCATTTTTAGAAGTACACAGAAACATGGATTGCATGATAACTTTCAGCAAGGCCGCTGGTCTCCTGGTAGGTTTTCTAACCAAAGGATCAATGGAGAAGAACCAGTAGTGTTGAACTGCAACATTTACTTCTTCGTCCCTTTTTCCTGCCAGTGGAGCAAAGGCCCTCAACCATCTAAGGCTGTGCTGTCCTTGGCTGTCGCATGCAGCTCACCGCATATCCTCACGGTCTTTTTAACTTTACTCTCTAGTTCTCTTTTCCAACGTGTGTGTTTTTATTATTATTTTTTTTTTTTTGGTTTGCTTTTATTCTTTTGATTGTGTGGGTCCCTTTTCCACACACCTTTAGGCATTTAGGGCTAGACCTATATTTATATAGACCAATGGGCACAAGATGGGTGATCTGGTCAGCATCACGCAGGTCACCTTTATTTCCTGTGACTGCAACCGGTACCCACTCAAGGCTTGGTCAACCCAGGAGTCAAGGTAATTTGTGAAAAAAGTCAGGCTTCACCAGGGAGCAAACCCACGACTTTCGGATCGGCACGTGAGCATCTAGTGGCTACGCCACATCGACGACGTAGTGCAGTATTTTGCGCACTGTTGTTATTATTACCATCATTTCAGTGTTAAAAATTGCCTTCTTCTCAGCAAATGTTGAATTAAGAATCGACATCCCAGCACTTGGGACGCTTCCATAAGCACTCCGTCCCCATCTTCAGCAGCAAGCGAAGATGAATTCACATAAAGAAGAACAAAATAAAAACAGCAGTAACATTCTAAATTTATTTGTTACTAGCCAATATTTTTAAGTCAATACTTCAAAAACAAACAAATATTCATAAGACGGTACTGACATTCATCCAGTATCACCACAAACTACATGCCAAACTCATTCACTCAACACTGCAGATCCATCAAGATCCTGTCTTGTTCATCAGTCGCTTTGGAAACCAGCCTGGCCTGGGTTTTTCCATCTTCACAACAAATTTTCCCTCAGGAGCCTTCTCACTTTCGTAAACAAAATCCACCTCTGATCTGGGGATGTTGAAATGCAGATCATCCCCCATCTTTACCTGCATTTCTTTAGTCTCCTTCCGCACTTTATCATAACAGTGACCTGGAAAAAGATAAAAAGCAGAAAAATAGTTCTCATAAAAACAACTATTCTTTTAAAAATCACAAGCAAGGCATAATTATATTGCTAAGAGAAATCTGTAAACTCCAGCAGAAAGTTGTTGGCTGTTTATCCACTTTTAGGCTGTTTGTCCACTTCTGGGCTTTGGTCTTGCTCCAGAATTAAGTTTTGTGGACATATCCTTTTTACGGATCTGGCTTATGTGTGCAGACTGTTGGCCCCCCACCTCTCGGGCAGATGTGTTCTGACTTCAAAGTCATAAAGGATGTTCATCCGATAAACACTTAAACCAAATTTGTTATTTAGAGTGAACATCATAATATGTCATATTGGCAGGGCACATTTTTTATTTCCATGATTTACCCATGAATTGGAATTGGGTTGCTGTGTGCCAGGGTCTTTTCCACTTCATGGTTTATGATCATTTATTTCCCGTGTAAGTTGCAGGCCCCAAAAAAACAGACCGGCTGCCCCCTTAAAATAATAAGCATATCGTAAAAGTCACATAATTATGGGTGTTTCTTTCAAAGTCGGAGTGCATGTGCCTCAAGAGGCCAGGAAACAACAATAAAGGTCTGCACACAAATATGCCAGATCTGTAAAATTAATGTGCTTGAAATACTCAGGTTCTGGAACAAGACTAACGCCCAGAATGGATGAACAGCCAGAACTTTCCATCGAACTTACAGTCGGTGAATGCAAAGAAGATTATTACATCTCTGGGGACTGCCAACTCTAAGATCCTGATTAGCTCAGTTTAAGTCTGAGGGAGGATAGCAGGCATCTTGCATGAGGATCCATAAAATCATAGCCATGGCAATTGGCATCTGAGGTGAGGCACAGTGGTTATAATTTTCTCTGCTGGTAACTGCAATGACAATACAGTACTAGGATGATCATTTATCAAGTACCATTCTCCCAATTAAATGGACTGATGAAACGACATCCAGAAGAAACATTATGATGAATGCTGATGAGAGAGACCAAAGGTGCCGGACTGGATTCCATCCATGATACTGACAAAACTGCAACGTATAGAACAGAATTAAAGAATAAACTAGGAGCCCCATGCAACATTAAAAAAAAATACATTGGGATGACAATGATTATTCTCCAAACTTTAAAAAAAAATATACGAAAACCTGTTTCCACATGTTGAGGCATATGGTTCTAGCCACACACTATTTGGTTGTCTTTCCCTTTAGATGGTCAGTATCGCTTGATCAGTCTAACATGGATTCCCAGTCGGACGGGTCAAGGGATCTGATTCCTTTCTATGTCAGACGGGTTAAGGGGTAGGGACCATCTTATTCCTATCCATGTCAGATGGGTCAAGGGATTGGGACCATATGATTCCCATCCACATCAGATGGGTTAACAGACAGGGACCAAATGATTCCCATCCACATCAGATGGGTTAAGAGACGGACCAAATGATTCCCATCCATGTCATAAGGGTCAAGGGATAGTGACTTTCTGATTCCAATCCTTGTCAGAAAGGTCAAGGAATCTGATTCCTATCCATGTCAGATGGGTCAAGGGATAGGGACCATCTGAAATCCACCCATGTCAGACGGGTCAAGGAATAGGGACCATCTGATTTCTATCTACATCAAACAGGTCAAGGGATAGGGACCATCTGATTTCTATCTACATCAAACAGGTCAAGGGATAGGGACCATCTGATTTCTATCTACATCAAACAGGTCAAAGGATAGGGACCATCTGATTACTATCTACATCAAACAGGTCAAGGGATAGGGACCATCTGATTCCCATCCAGGTCAGATGGGTCAAGGAATGTGATTCCAATTCATATCAGACGGGTCAAGGGACAGGGACTATAAGGAGAGCAATAAAACCAACCAGCATTACCTCACCTATTCTACCATGGTGTGGTGGCTAGATGTCCGCCTGCAGATCTTAAGATTGTGGGTTCAAATCTGAACAGGGAGAGATTTTTTAAAAAGTATAACACATAAGCAGGAGTTGCTGTAGCGTAGTGTCTAGACGCCCGCGTGCGGATAGGAAGGTCGCGGGTTTGCTCCCTGATGAAGCCTTTTTTTTTTTTTAAATGACCTTGACTTCCAGGTCGACCCAGTCTGAGTGGGTAGCGGGTGCAGTCCCGGGAAGTAAAGGCAGCTGGCGTGATACTGACCACATAAGCCATCTTGTGCGGATTGGTCTATAAAAATATAGGTCTAGCCCTATATGTGGAAAAAGGACCTTTACTTTTTATATCACATAAGCTCCTCTACCACTTCAAGGTGAAGACACAGACGTAAGAAAAGTCAAGTCTGCACTTACCACAGAGATGTCCCTTCTCTTTAAAGTTCCCACATTCCAAGCATGGTATTATAGTATTCTTTGGCATAGCATGTTCCATAAATCCAGTAAACCGATGTTTTCTAAAAAGCCGTTTTTCGAGCGACCGTCTGTGCTTGGGAACGGCCAGCAGGATACCATTAAATATAGATGTCAGCGGGGACTCCGCTGAACTGTTGCTTTGTTGAGCAGGTAGTGCTGAAGGACAAGCTGCTAGAGCAAGCGCTGGTGGTGGACCTAGGAAGATAAAACAGTAGAATGTCAAATACTGCCAATGTCAGTAGTTATAAAAACAGATATTAGCTCTATCAATATTTGTAGCAGCTGCGATTGACTGAGTGGTTCGAAAGCAAGGGCTCTCACTCTGGAGACGTGGCTGCATCCCCTGTAGGGGGACGATTTCTTCATTTTTAAAA
The DNA here is from genome assembly GCA_905116865.2 of Candidula unifasciata. Taxonomy (NCBI): domain Eukaryota; kingdom Metazoa; phylum Mollusca; class Gastropoda; order Stylommatophora; family Geomitridae; genus Candidula; species Candidula unifasciata. The sequence goes on along the minus strand of CAJHNH020001302.1, from coordinate 549,719 downwards.
TTAATGTGACTATATTTCTATATTTGTTTAAAAATCTATTAGGTCTCATTTCCATGAACATAGTGATACATATGGTTGCTGAGGTTTCAACAATTTAAAGAAAAAAATTTTAGAATACGGTATATTTCGGTTTTTTTTTTAAGTGGCAAAAATGTGTTTTCTTCAATTTCCCAATTAAATATACACTCAGACATTCAATCATAATATTTCTGCTTGGAACAGAAGTAAAGACTTTGAAGAGCTTTCTAAGTATGATAGTTTCATTACTGAAAACAATCTTTTAAACATTGACTAATACACACTCATTTTATACAAGGACAGATTTTACAACATACTGCATGGCATATATTGATTATTATGTTATCTCGACAGACAATTGAATAGAACTCACAGAAACCAGCTTCAGGCCTCAGAAATGAGATATCTGAGAAAGGCTGTCCAAGTGACAAGAAGAGACAAAGTTTGCAGACAATACTTTAGGATCTCAAAACCCAGGCATTACAAACTTGAGTAGATCACAGTTACAATGGTTTGGACACATGCAGAATGGGACAGAAATGGTAGGCCAAGAACCAGTTAACCTGACCACCAGGGCAGCCCAGGGTTTGCTAGGAAGACAGTATCCGACAGTCCCTGACTGACAGAAGTTTGGTATGGAACAAAGCCAAAGAGAAAACTGCAGATAGCGAAGTCTGGTGATCTCTCTGGCAAATCTGACACCAAGGTAGAAGAGAGAAGAGGATCGATTAAAAAATTGTTAAGTGGCTGTGGATTTTACAAATACAGGTGGAATAATGGTAATTAACCATGTGATCTGTATGTCTGCCTCTTCACTCCGCACGACATGGTAATCATCTTGCCAGGCCCATTGGAAAATAACCATAAGTGTATACTGCATTTACTTCAAATTAGTGAGCTGGCAGACATTTCTATATGTTAATTAGGCCCATATTGTAACATATGTATTTAATAAATGCACAACAGTTAGGCATTGCGATTGCAATGATGTATCGTTGCTAGGGGGTTCATTAAAGTTATTGCCATAAAATGCTAATTTTGTTTTAGTAATTTTCATACGCTACATTTTATTTTTTTACTGGGCCACAGCCTGGAATCCATCTTTTGTCAGATTCAACTATAATTTGTTTTGAAAACCCAGCTTTGCTAAACAAAAAACCCAAGCAATACAAAGACAAAGAACAAACAAAAAAACCCAGATTGTTAAAATGTACAAAATGTCAAGTTACGAAACGAAACAATTACCACTTTTATATAAGGATATATTTTAAAAAAAAACCAGATTTCCCTGAGGCCTCTACATATTTGTTCCTCGGCAGAAAGTCCGACAATGGAAAGTGTCAACGGTCGCTATTATCGTCTGCTACTATCGTCTGCAGTGTTGCGTCTCTTAGAATTGTCAGGTAATCAGAAACAAGAAGAAACAGGTCCACAAGTAACATATCGCTGAGATGCTGTTAGAGCATTTGTTTTGTTATACAGAGCCGGCATATTTTTAATAGAACTGAGCCCCGAACGGATATTTCAGGCCGCCATAAAGCGGGGGTAGAAGTTCGGAAGAGAGCCAAATATATATTTACTGCTCTGCCAAAGAAAACAGGCACTTTAATTAATAATTATGAGAATAAGAAGCAAGATGAATCTAGTTAGTGAAGAATAGGGTGGATTTGTGGAAGGAAAAGGTACAAACAATGCCATATACTAAGGAGTTTAGTCAAAATTTATTTAATTTATTGTGTTTTTACTTTAAAACAACATCCTTGGGACTCTTTTGGAAAAGAGCTATAGAAGTAAAAACAAACAATCTTAACTTATGCTTCACTGACTACACGAAAGCATCTGACCGTGCAAAACATGAGGAAATAATCAAACTACTGGAAAAGCTAAGCTAAACATTGATGGAAAAGATGTATTTACTGTGTTATAAATTAATTATTATTCAATTATAAAGAACGATATTCATATTGAGCAGCCAACAGCAGCCATGAATGGGCTCTCCTTTCAACTACGGCCGGTAGACAACAGTAGACGGCCGGTTAGTCGGAGTTCTGTCCCATGGCTGCAGTGCAATTACAGACTAGAAAAGGCACAAATCAGAAAACACTGTGAGGTCGACATGCCTGGCAGACCCCGCGCTACGACTCAAATTAGCGACAGTGTTCAATTACCGCTTCTTGCGATGCAGTACGTTGTGGACTAAGGGAACAAAACAAGTGATATAATTATAAATTACTGTGTGTTGGCGATAGACAGCGTGCAGTGCCCTACTGTCATCATAGGGTTTGGGTTAAGTTTAGGGTTAAGGTTTGGGTTGCTACTATGATTTTGTGCGAAGACGAGATGCGGCGATACTAACCGTAACCCTAACCTACACCCTAAACCTCACCCTACCCCTAACCCAAACCGTATGATTATAGCAGGGCAGTGCACGCTGTCTGTCTATCACCAACACACAGTAATTATGTCATTTGTTTTGATCCGTCCTCTTCAGTCTGTAATTGCACTGCAGCCAGGGGACAGAACTCCGACTAACCGGCCGTCTACTGTTGTCTACCAGCCGTAGTTAAAAGAAGAGCCGAGTTAATAAATAACAATTAATTTGGGAATATTTCACAAAGTATAAAGAGGGAAGTACGACAACGATGTGTATTATTATCACCTGATTTGTTTTCATTGTACAATGAATATATAATGAGATCTATCATTATCACGGATATGCCAGGAATTTTGTTTTCATTTATATATGATAATCTGATTATATATAATCATATGATAACACAAGTGTTTAACACCAACAAAAAAAAAGAACTACAGTACAGAGTACAGGAGGCACAGGGGAATTCATTGATAGATAGATACGGCTACGGTGGAGTAACTAACTATACGCATGCAAACGAACATTACTTATTTTGAACAAAAAAGTTTAAAAAAAAATAATTTTACCGTTCCTCATCCACATATTAATTAGAGATTGTAAACCACTGGTGGAGATATTCCATTTCTGTGACAAGGACGAAAGGAAAGCTCTCACGATGGCAACCATTTTGAACTTATTTCAAACAACTTCCGCTGATGTTCCGAACTTCGTCTTTGGTTGTGGATCTTGGGTATGGCCCAAGGCCATCTTGAGGATATGAATATGCAGTCGGACGTGGTATGGCCAATGGGATTTTTTTTTAAAACCCAGCTTCGCTAAACAAAAACACAAGCAATACAAAGAACAAACAACAACAAAAAACCAGATTGTTAAAATGTACAAAATGTATAGTTACGAAACGAAACAATTACCACTTTTATATAAGGATATATTTAAAAAAAAAAAAACAGATTTCCCTGAGGTCTCTGAGAAAAACCCAGATCTGGGGGGGGGGGGGGGAGATCCAGCATTGGCAGCCCTGGGTATGGAGGAAGCGGAGGTTTGGAGAGAATTGTGGACCAGGAGATCAGGGTGAATCTCAACACTGAGAAGAAAAGTGAGACGGACCTACAGTCAGACTGCTACTGGTGCAACATGATGTTGGTTTTCAACTCATCCTTATCTTTGGAGACGAATAATGCTTTGCAATTTTCGACCACATAAAAAGATGTATAATGAGGTTTGAACAACGGATCAACATCACGGGTAGTTACCCATAAGTGCTCCGTTCTTCTTCCTTCTGAGTCCGAAGAAGCTAAGCATAGTGCACAGGCTCTGTAGCACCGGTGAGGATCCTGAAGTACTTTAGGTAGATTTTTAACTGCACATTTTGCCCGGATAGCGCGTTATACTACTCGTTTCTATTTTCAACTGCCAGTGGATTTTTTACGTGTGCAACAATACACACGGGCGTCCGATCTCACTTCCCAGAGACCAGGGAAATTACTAGTATTCCACGTGAACAGAAACAATCCCTGAACACATAAAAAATTAAAGCCATTGCACTTGTAACCGTGCCGGGGAGGAGGAAAGATAAAGTTGAATGTAAACGAACAAGAAGTAGACAACTGTGCAAGTGGAAAGAGCATGAAGCCAAGAACAGAAGTCTGATAAAGTGCACAGCCAGTGTGAGAGGCAGAGAGAATTGGAGTTGAGTCAAGAACTGACATCACAGCGCTCGGGGCATTCCAATAAGCACTCCATCCCACATCTTCAGCAGCCAGCGCAGTGTTCCACTACCAAAAGCAGTCTAGTTAAATGCCTTTTTTCTGAGCGCTGAGTATCGGCCAGATCCCCTCGTCACTTCTCGCTGCATCACTCTTACCAGACTGTGATGATCAATTTGCTATTCCGAATTTACACGTGTACAGTGTGATATTTAGAATATACATCTGATTGAAACTTGAATTGTTATTTTAATACAAAATTAGGTATAGGTATGTCTTGCTGCATTTGTGATAGTCTTTTTCTTCTTCTTCTTCTTCTTCTTCTTCATCATCATCATCATCATCTTCCTCTTCTTCAACATTCCGAGCCCTTGAGGTTCATTGCTGCAGATATCACTTGCCTACATTTATCTCTCCGGTTGGCATTCGGTTTCAATTTGGTTACATCAAGTGTTTGCAGAGCTGTCCGGATATTATCCTTCAATCATTTTCTTGTCTACCTCGTGATCTACAACCATTTATCTCCCTTGCAAATACAGTTAACCACGTCTGCCGTATCATGCATCAGTATGCTACCAATTTGTGTTGAGCCAAGTAATCTGTCTTTATTTCCCAACACACTGGCATTTCCTGGAGAAAAGATTCAGACAATGCTCTTAGCCTACGACCTCCGAAGCGAAGCATGCTATTCTGCACGAAACTTGGGTATCCTCACCTTCCTCAACTGGGACCCTTCCTTCTGTGTGACAGAGCAGGTAATTACAGGACGTGACCCACCGCAGGCTCTTCTCAAAGCTTGTTTTGATAGTACGAAAATATACGGGACATTTTTGTCCCTGTATAACAAGGGTAGCTGCAAGAGAATTTCAATTGGCCCGACATCTGCTGTTAAAGCAATTAATTCTGCGTGTCCTCGATTCAGTGTCTTAGTGGCTTCATTGACCCCTTTTTTCAGCTGCTTATCTTTGGAAGCCTGCTGTATAAGTTTCAAAAGCTGCCCATTCAATGTCTGATCTGCCAGGGGATATGCTTTATTGCTTATTTCTTCAGCCATGTTAAGTAGTCTTTAAATTTCATTCAGATGTATGTCTTTTTATTTCAACAATCTCTCTGTGAAAACACTTCGCTTCACTAAGTTGAGTTGAGTTGAATCAAAAATGGGCATCACAGCACTGGGGGCATTTTTATGCATGTCCGTCCTTATCTTCAGCATCTAGCGCAGAGTTCCAGTACTGATGGTACCGGTCACAATCTGGTTAAATGTCCGTCTTGCCTTTCCTCTGAGTGTTTTCAGCCGACCAACCCTCTGGTTACACCCAGTGCCTCATTCTCTCCAGGCCATAATTATCTTCTTTCTCTACCGATTCCGTTGCTTGTTCCCAAAGGGCCTTGACCACATCAGCCTTGTCATGTCATTCACCACCCAGTTTTACAGGTCCAGCCAATCTATCTGCCTGTTCATTACCCACCACGCCGGCGTGGCCTAGAGAAAAGATCAAAAGTATGCTAACTACCCCTGACCTTTCCAGTGAAGCTTGCCACTCTTCCCGAAGCATCCCTGCTTTCACTTTTTTCAGCATGCTTTCAGAGTCGATAAAATTACGACATGTGTATGCATCTCGTTCTCTAGCCACATGCGAGCTGTAATTACCGCCTTCACCTCCAGTCTTATGCTAGATATTGTGGTGTCATATGCTAGGCTGTCTTGCACTAAAGATTTTCCATTGGCTTTCGCTACGAACCCACAGGCACTTCTCTTTCTTCTTAGCACCGAACCACCTGTATCAATAATCAGATCACCTGGGCGTGATTTGTCGTGAATCAGCTGTTGGACTTCAACCTCTATTGCACCCGCTGGCAGAAACAAAGGCTCGGTGCTATATTAATTGGTCTGAATGAAGAGCCCAAAATGTTTCTCTTCTTTTTTTTTTTTTAATTGCTTTCCCAGGGACTGCATTCTGAATGATTGACGCCTAGCGCTTAAATGGCCACTCAGAAAGATCTTTACAGAGCACATTCCTATTACAGCCTATGTGAAAGAAACTCGATTACGATACGCCGTCCCAATCATCATCATCATCAGGTGCCTTGCCGACTGGCGTGGGCTATCATGCCTCTCCATAATCTGCGATTTCCTGCAGCATGTATCAGTTCGTGTGCCGACACACCTCCATGCCATGCAACAAGACTGTCAAGCATCTTCTCTCGTTGTCTTCCTCTATCCCTCCTTCCACAGATCTTTCCAGTGGTCACAACATGTTCTATTTTTCCCTCTTCTCATAACATGGCCGAAAAATGATGACTGTCTCCTTCTGATGTCTGTGATAAGTTGTCTTCGGGCTCCCGCCTCTTTCAAAATCTCTTGGTTGCTTTTTTTGGCTGTCCAATGTATTCTAAGCATTCTTCTGTAAAACCACGTCTCTGAGGCCTCTAAAAATTGTTTGGCCTGCCTACCGATTGTCCAGGACAATAGGGGACGATATTTTTTTAGATTTTTTTTTTAAAAACCCCACTCCAGCTGAGTGAGTGAGTGAGATTCAACCCCACCAGGACATCCAACAAGCGATAAATACCCGATAACACAAAGTACCATCATGCGGATGAGAATCACCCGGGAAGAGGTCACAAAAACCTCGTTCAACCCATTGGTTGAGTTATATTAGAGCCTCCGGCTACTGCCAGGGTGGGTGACTTGACTTGACTTTCTACCCCACTAGGACATCACACAAGCGATAAACACCCGATGACACAAAGTGTCACCATGTGGATGAGGATCGCCGTGGAGAGGTCCAAGAAACCGCGTTCAGACAATTGGCCATTCCATGGCCTGCCTATATTGCGGCCCCCGGCAAAAGCCAGAGTGGGGCTTCAAATAACAAAAGGGTCTTTAAAACAATAACAAATTGCCTCTGACACTGGGGCGCAGTGTGGTTTCAAGGGTACTGTTGCTATTGTCAGGAAACCAAATATAACCTAACTGTTGAACTGGGTTTCTAGGATTTGTACCCGAGTGATCCTCATCCGAATGGTGGCATTTTTTTGGGTCACCGGTGGACCTTTTGGGTTACTAATTAGCCAAAAGGGACGAGAGGGAGCTGCATTGTCTCGAGGTATAGAGTCCGGCTCGAGGTTCCGGGCTCAACCCCCGATAAAGGCTGGATTTTTTCACGTGGACTTGGACTTCTAGTAATTTCCCCTGGTCTCAGGGTAGTGAGATCAGACGCCCGTCTGCATTGTTTCGCACGTAAAAAATCGCTTGGCAGATGGAAATGGAAAGGAGTAGCCTGTGCAAAATTTAGAGTAAAAATATACCTAAAAGATTTCAGGATCATCGCCGGTGCTACAGAGCACTGTGCTGAGGTTTTTCGGACTCACACGAGTTAGAAGAGGAACGGAGCACTTATAGGTTACACGCGTGTGCCATGATGTTGATCCGTTGTTCAAAACTTCAAACAGGCGAGAATGTACTTTAAAGAGCGCAGAGTGGTTTGCATCACTTGATGAGACGCACACAAGTCGAATGTCATAAATTCTCTGCCCATGAAATTCATGTGTTCGGGGTAACGAGTAGGTTGATAGATTAGCCACATCCACGCCTATGGGCGGTGAGCTACTTTATGATAAAGCGGATGTATTGACGGCTCTCTGCGATCACGTGGTCGATGCAAAAGAACAGAGAATCCTTACAGTGACGGACTAAATTAATGGGGCTGGAAGAAGTTTGAGTTCTTGAAAAATATTTAACACTGAAGCAAAAACAGGCAGGCAGACTTTAAATTAGGTTGCAACTCGTACTATTAGCATAGTGCCAGTTCTTGTTGCATTCATTCATTTGTATTCATTCATTAATGAATTCATATTAGTGTTTAATTAGGAGAAGAGACCGAAAATATTTCTTTTTTAACTTTACTTCTACCATGGAATGTCTGATGTTTTTTCTGACGAAATATGAAATAGGAAAAATATACTCTGAAAACCCAATATACACTTTACATCACAATTATAATCCTGAGGGCTGAGCATTATATTTGTTATATGAAGATTACAGTGATTACTATTCTAGCAGATAATGTATTGCCAGACTGGCCATCTGAAGTAAGTTCTTCGCTTTTAAAATTTAAGCGATGCTCGCAAGGAAACTGTAAAACCATAGCTTTAAAAAGAGTTCCGTATATAAGGTTTATACGCAAGGAAAATAATTATATATGTGCTATCCTGATATTTGAATAATTGTTATTATTAAAAAAAGTGTTGCCAATTCGCCAAGTTGCATTTAAATGATACATTTAGCGCTGCCCTGGCTAATGTTTTCGAAGTGAAGGCGGTATCCTTGCAGATTGTTCACATCGTCTTCTTTCACATTATTTTGTCAATGGATGTAATTATAGGTAAATTTTAACTATCGTATTCTTCTTATTATTCATGCCGTGTAACGCCGATAATTATATATGGCTACATTTGTGATCAATTCAGATGAATTGAGTTGAATTTAAATTAAGAGCTGACATCACATTCACAACACTCAGGGCATTCCCATGCGTCGTGAACTGAACTCTGTCCTCATCTTCAGCAGCCAGCGCAGAGTTCCAATAAATACTGATGGTACCAGTCACAATCTGGTTATATGTCCGTCTTGCCTTTTAGTGAGCCGGCCAGACACTCTGGTTTCACCGAGGTGCCTCATTCTCTCCAGGCCAAAAATCTTGTTTCTCTACTGATTCCGATGCTTGTTCCCAAAAGTAAAAGTAAAAGGCCTTAACCACATCTGCCTTGTCATATATCAGTTCACTACCCAGTGGTGCAGATCCAGCCAATCTGTCTGTCTGTTCATTACCCACTATGGTGGCAGGGCCTGGAGAAAAGATCCAAAGTATGCTCACTACCCGTGACCTTTCCAGTGAAGTGAAGCTTGCCACTCTGCTCGAAGCATCCCTGTCTTCACCTTTCTCAGCATGCCTTCAGTCTGTTATAGTTATGACATGTATATGCATCTTGTTCTCTAGCCACAGAAGAGCTGCAGTTACCGCCTCCACCTCCATTCTCATGCTAGATGTTGTGGTGTCGTATGCTAGGTTGTCTTGCACAAAATTTTTTCTATTGGCTTTCGCTATGAGCCCCTAGTCACTTTTCTTTCCTCTCACCACTGAACCATCTGTATAGATAATCAGATAACCTGGACGGGAATTGTCGTGAATCAACTGTTGGACTTCCACCTCTATAGCACTCGCTGGCCACTCTCTGCACTCCCGGCAAAGTTCAGATGAAATGATGAACGAAAATCTTCATAATCTTCCATGATTGATGCCAAAAAGTGACAAACTGTCCCTTTCTGTTCTCTTCTTCTGTTCTCTTGTCTGCTCAGAGCTTCTAACTTGATAAATGATGATGTCTCCCTCTGTCTGTCTCTCTTCCTCATCCCCTGTAACAATATTTTTATACAGTAGTTTAGACCAGTGGTTACCAGCCAGTGCTCATAAAAGCCAAAATTCATAATGATTCAGCATGCACTTCCCAGGGGCTCAGCAGCCGCTGCAGGCAAAAAAATCATTATTAATTGAATTGAAAATTGCCATTCCATTGCTGCCTGCCTGCGTTTAATACGTTTTCTGTGTAGCCACACCAAAAAATGGTGGGGGAGGGGAGGGGTGGTGGTCTTCTCAGAGATGGTGCTTTCGTTAGCCACGGACCGTGCAGGTTAAGATTAATATTAAAAAAAAAAAAAAAAAAAAAAAAGAATTTAAGAAACAAAAAGAAGAATTTGCTGCTACTAGCTCCAAAATTATTTAAAAACAACAAAAAGAGTAAGCAGATCCGTCACATGCTCATTGTCATTATTATGGTTATTTTGAAAGTTATAAAATTTCACATTGGCACTCTGAGTGCAATTTCAACATTCAGGAAAATAGATTTCAAATTGTCTAAAATTATCTTTCTGCACTCTGCAGGGAGAGATTCACAATTTTAACTTAGAGCCACTTAGTGCTTGAGATGCTTATTCATTGAAAAAGTCATTATAATTTAGATCTTTGTGATACATACTAGCCCGATGTTCACACTTTTTCTTTAGTTCATCAGAAGCAGTGGTTTCTTAATATGTGAATAAGCCTCTGCACGTATTGTCAGTTCAGAGATTAGTGTCCACCTTGAACTTTTCGGTTTGAGTGTACCTCTTCACACAGCTCAGCTGATCCATCATATCTACTAAGACACAGACTTCGTTATCATTTCCGTTTTTTCCTATCACCGTAATCTGTATCTGGACACATACTCCTGGCTTTGAAATTATATTAACTAAATTGGTTCATAGTTTCCTGGAGATAGGTTTTAAAAACGCAAGAATCAGGTAAACGCAGTTTCAGCTTCATAGCAAATGGGTCACCCTTTAGTTGCTCCGTTCCTGCGCCAGTAAAAACCTCACAAAATATCCAACCCTTATCAGCAGCTCACAGTTTCACACTATACACTCAGCTCAGTGGCTGGGCAACGAAACTAGATTCAAGAAGATTTGTGGCAACAAGATGTTCACATCCTATGATTGGAGGATGCTTGTTTTATTTATGTATTCTAACGTGCCATTTCAAAGAATTGTGAGAACAGTTGTTTCCAATTTTCCACGTGCGTGTGTGGCTTAATCCCTTTGTTTCTCTCCTTGTATCTACCAGCTGTTCATTGTCAACTGATAGGAAATCCAGAGCATGTTTTATTTTCTCGAAACCCCCCATACAGAGCACCAACTATCCTGACTATCGTGTGTCAGATAAACACTTGACCACAAAATCTTTTCCTCAAAATGACGTCAGTACATTTCACAGATAAGTAGAACCAGCAAACAATTAATACAGATGCTGAATAAAGTCAAAGAATTTATATAGCCAACCATCTGCTGCTTTTACTTCCACCAAGTGTCCAGGATGTGCCCAGCTCAGGGGGGCATAGGTGAATCTGCGCTTGCAATTCAGTATATCGTCCAGACATATTTGAAGATTTATCATTTGACTGACCACAACAGTATTTTGATAGGGGAATTTTGTTCTCATTAAGAAAATTAACAATGTCAGTTGGATGCTTTACTCTGTGAGGAAACATGGGGAGCTTCTACTTCTTCTATGTTCACCAGCTGTAAGCCCTGGCGGAAAGTCCTAGTTATTGCCCATTTGGACTTTGGCTTTGTGCAAAGACTTGAGTTTTGTGTTTACATCCATTTTACGGGCTTATTTGTGTGCAGTTGGTTGTTTCCTTGCTGCTTGGGCAGATGCAATCTGACTTTGAAGGAAGCCGCCTCCCCCCAGTTAGTCGACATGCTTGCTGGTAAACCAGTCATTCTATTCTTGTTTTGCCTACAATGGGACCTGGAGAAAACATGGGGATGAACATCAAGAAATTTTCTATATTGGGGGGGAGGGGGGGGGGGGGTAATATATATTGGTTTCACATTACATATAATTAAGTGTCAAACATATTTTTATCTATGACATGTCATTTTGCACATACATATTAGCATGGGACCCATATATGCTTCTGGGCAAGTTCCCATGTGTTAAGACGGTCCTGTCCGGGAAGGCTAACCTGGTGATCAAATGCCTGATGAAGTTGGATGTCGGCCGAATGGAACAAATATCGCAGGTGTGCTGTAAACGGGTACTATTCAATTGTGTCGCATGGACGAACAAAAAGATGAAGAAAGTCATATGAGGCTGAAAGACGCACCCTGAACAGAACAGACCAAGTCACAGTTTTTAACTTACGCACTGGATGCCGCAGACTCATCTAACACTTAAACAAATTAGGTATGAGCCAAACAGCTCTGCCAGTGTCTTCTTGCTTAACAGACTCCAGAACATGTCCTGCAAGACTGTCCTGTCTTGGTGGAGCTGCAGAGCAACATGTGGCAACACCCAGTAGACCTGACAACTAAGCTTTCGGGGAAACCTTAGAGATCTTGAGATGACATCCCAGTTTATGGACCACAGTGGAATATGTGCATGACCAGAGATTGCTGAAGAAAAAGAAGAAGAAAGACGCACGCACACATTGCAGACTAGCTGTAAAACACAAAATAACAATCCAGCTGCTCTTTTAACGACGAATACAGAGGAATAATTTCTTTAGGAATTTTATTATTTCCTAAGAACTTTTTAAATGTTAAGAATTGTATAACAAGAAAAAAATGAATTTTTTTTTTCTCCAGATACAGAGAACCCTATCATGAACAACATACTTAAGTTTGCAGTAGCAGAAAATGTTTGTATAGAAATTGTAGACCAGCCCAGTTTGAACTCAGCTGGAGTCGCACTTGTGAGCAACAATATAGCAGGTAGTCTGCGTCCACTTTTGAGCAGCAAACTCAAGAAGGAAGCATTTTACTTTGTTAGTGGTAAACAGAAAGATACCTTGAATGAACATTTTAAATATGTAGATGTCTCCTGTACTACAGAACCATGTGATTTGGATGTAACTTCCAACTCAAATAGATCCAGTGTGACAGTTTCAGACGGCTGCAGCATGATTGGATCACCCCTGAAGCTCCAGCATATCGCAGATTTATCTTCCACAAAATCCTGTACATCAACACCTGTTTTTTCTGAACTGAACAAGTTCAAAAGTGCAGCTTCACCTATACCTCTTTGTGATGCCAAGAAGGTGCTAGTGAAATTCAACCAGGGAAATATGCAAGGATCGTCTGCGAACTTGATGGTCATTTTTTGTGACGGAAAGGATAATAAGAAAACCATTATTCTGGGAACACAAGTAGAAAAAGATAATGATGGAAGGATTGTCAAAACCTTCAGAGTAACTGCAGATACAGCAAAGCTTGCAGATCTAGATCAGGCCTCAGATACAAGAGGTAAGTCATCTGTTGTCATCTTCTGAAGCATAAACATTAAACATATGATATATTTCCCTAGGTGTGTTACAGCATGACCTTTTGTATAATTATCGTCATCAAGTGCCTTGCTGACTGACCAGGCGATAATGCCTCTCCACTTGTGATCTTCAACATGTATCAGTATTTGCATAGTAATCTTCTACTTCTTCATCGCATTCACCGGCTGTAAGTTCTGGTTATTTGCCAACTTCTGGACTTTAGTTTTGTTCCAGAATATGAGTATTACATGCATATCTGTTTTACAGGTCTGGTTAATTTATATGCAGACTGTTGGTTCCTTGCCTCTCTGGGAGACACACTCCAACTTTGAAGCAAACCCTCAGTTAGTTGACTCTTACCACATGCCTGATAAGAAGGCAGTGGGTCCCTACAATAGATCTCTGGAATCCACACAGGAAGCATAGTAATCAGTGCATAATATCCTCTTTCAGACATATTTGACGGTGCATTGATGCGTGCCCCATGAGCAGGGAGCTTCCATGTGCACAATGTGGCATTCCTTTCGGTGGGCTTTTTTACACCAGTTTTCTGTTTGGCATTACATCTGCCATAGAAAATACTTTGGATCTCTTCTCCAGGCTATGCTGGCGTGTTGGGTAATGAACAGGCAGACAGAGTGACTGGATCCGCACCACTGGGTAGTAAATTGATACATGACAAGGCAGATGTGGTCAAGGCCCTTTGGGAACAAGCAACGGAATCAGTAGAGAAAGAAGATTTTTATGGCCTGGAGAGAATGAGGCACCTGGGTGTAACCAGAAGGTCTGGCCGGCTCACTACACAGAGGAAAGGCAGGACGGACATTTAACCAGCTTGTGACCAGTGCCATCAGTATTGGAACTCTGCCCTGGCTGCTGAAGATGAAGACGGAGCATGCATGGGAATGCCCCTAGTGCTGTGATGTCAATTCTTGACTGAACTCAACTGCCATAGAGAATGCACACGACTGCCCTAGTGGAGTTCTCAAGAGACATCACCTGTGGATTAGAGAATGAGGAAGTAACCACACAAATGAGGCTACAGTGACATCAAATGTTTATAGGTCTATGTGGATATTATTTCTCCATCATCTTGGTCTGCCTTGTGGTCTACAACCATTCAGCTCTCTTTTGTAAAGTTTTTACCTCTCTGTCATCTGACATACTTTCAGTATGCCCCAGCCATTTCAGTCTGTTACCTTCATGATGCCAGTGATCAGTGGTGATCTAAATAGATTATAAATTTCTCTGTTGCTTAGGGGCTGCATGGTCTCGAGGCTTGGTGTTCGCCTTGCGTGCTAGAGGTTCCGGGTTCAATTCCCTGTAAGGGCTGGGATCTTCTCACGTGGACTTGGACTTCTAGTAATTCCCCCTGGTTTCTTGGTAGTGAGATCGAACGCCCATGTGCATTGTTGCGCACATGAAAAATCCCTTGGCAATTGGAAATCGCAAAGAGTAGCCTAACTGTGCTGCCTGGGCAAAATGTGGAGTTGAAAATCTACCAAAAGTATTTCAGGATCCTTGCCGGAGCTACAGAGCCTTTGCACTGTGCTGAGCTTCTTCGGACTCAGACTTGAGTAAGAAGAAGAACGGAGCACTTATGGGTTACTACCCGTGTGCCATGATGTTGATCCGTTGTTCAAAACCTCAAACCTCTATTGCTTTTCATTCTCCATTTCCTGCTTTTTTGCATTTCATGTGACTTTTTGTTAGTTAGGTATGTGTGTTGCTGCATGTGTTTTGCTCTCAATTTGTTTCATATTCCGTGTGACTTTCAGTAATTAGGTATGCATATTGTAGGTGTGTGTGTGTCATATTCATGCTCTCAACTTGTTTAACATTCCCTGCTCATCATGGTAAAGATTCAACACCACAACATTGAGGACAAACCCATATTAGCTCTACCTCCCTTCTCAACAGCCAGCGAAGAGTCTCCCTACTGATGGTACTCCTTATGTGGTTAACTATTTGTCTTGTCTTTCTTCCGAGTGGCGCCCAGAGCCCACAGACACTCCCCGCTGCAACATTCTCTCCAGGTGCTGATTTTAATATCTTAAGATTCTGTGTGACTTTGGTTACTCTTAGAAATAACCTGCTAAATCTTCTGCTACTCCCTCTGCTGCCACTTGGTGGTGTAGGACGAGGGATGTGAGCCTGAGGATTTTAGGTAGCCTGCCCAATGCAGTCGCAAGAACTGCCCAGCTTAAGATTCTTATTTTTGCACAAGAAAATATCAGAATCTTGCCGAGTTTTGAACCATGCTCTGTTATGGAAAGATTTTCACGTATTTGTTTCAGGGCTCCAAAATTGGGAAAACAAGACTAGACCCACTGCCTCCTTAACAAACATGTCATAAGAGTAGATTAATTATGGATTTCCTCTAAAGTCAGATTGCATCTGCCTAAGAGTCTAGGAAATAACAGTGCATACAAATAAGCCAGATCTGTTAAATGGATGTGCAGCACTCAAATTCTGCACAAGGCAAGTCCAGAAGTGGATGGACAACCAGAACTTTTCGTTCGAGTTTACAGTCGGTGAACGCAAAGAAGAGGCGGTCCAAGTGATAAGAAGGGGCAAAGTCCACAATCAGACAATACTACAAGATCTTGATACCCAGGCCTTACAAACCCGAATGGATCAGTCACAGTTACGATTGGTGGACATGTGTGCAGAATGGGAGAAAATTAGCTGCCATGACAGGCATGGAAGGCTCATAACCTGGGAACCAGACCCAGGGTCCACTGGGAAAACAACATCGACAGTCCCCAACTGACAGATGACTGGAACAAAGCCAGGAAGAAAACTGCTGATAGAGAAATCTGGCGATCTCTCTGGCAAACCTCTACACCTCAAGATAGTAAAGAAGCTACCAAGTAAGTAAGAAAGAAGAATACTTAAAGAACTAAAACAGTATTAGAGGTTTAATAAGGCATTTGTAACTCATCAGTAATCATTGTGTCTCAATACTCTTTCTGCTCAGGGCAAGGACATCAGCTATCTGCGCTTTATAAAATTATGGATAAAATAGATGGCCTGGGATCGCTTGTGCTGGAAGCTAGATGGTCAGATCGGTGCGGTAGAATAAAACCGAAACTTCAGTCAGCAGAATTTCTCTTACACATAGACATTGTTACAGGTAAGTGGTAATATTTGCTGTTGCTGGTAATTATTGCTTTTGCTAGAGGTAATAATGTATAAATGAATAAGTGTAATAGTAAATTACAATGGAACCTCAAATACGAGTTTTTCAGGATAGGAGGTCAAGCTCGCTAGTGTTTTTGCACCAGAATACGAGGCCAAATCCGAGATGCGAGCTGGAAAGACAAGAACTCTCTGCTTACCCGACAGAATCTAGATAACTTTAAAATAGGTCAAGTCACGTTGACATTGCTGAAGGATGACTTGAGGAGGACAGAGCACTTGATGATGATGGACTGGAACATCATGGTCAAAAGTAACCCCATTTTCTTCTGTCCGCAAAAAAAAAAAAAACAAGCTGTGCCACATTTTCCCCATTAGAGAAATGAAAATGTTGCTTTGAAGCTAATAGGGAGATTTTTTTTGGGGGAGAGCTGGAATGGATTTAAATTATTTACACAAATTTAAATGGGGGAAATTGTTTCAGGATACGAGCTCAGTCATGGAATAGATTAAACTCCTAAGTTTAATAGTATGCAGTCACACCCAATGAATAAAAGGTTAGATGATCTGGCATTAGGGCGTCTCAAACGTAGCAGCTTTGTCCATCGGGGGAAAAGACTTAGAAGACAGTACCAAGCTGATCTACCTATTAGAACAACACCGCTGAAACCTACCCTATACCCTGTACCTTGGGAGCAAGTCAGTGATACAATACAGATAATGACTTCAGTCAATGGATTCACAACTGGAGATGAGTCCAATGATCTTCAAAAACGAACAGCTGCTCTTAGCATGATTCATGAAAACTATCCCGAACAGTCATGGATACATATTTACACAGATGGATCAGCAACCAGCGCGGTTAAAAATGGGGGTGCTGGAGTCTTTATTACATACCCAGGCAACCACCGCCACACAAAGTGGATACCCACTGGTAAATTCTGTTCCAACTACACAGCAGAGATTGTAGCACTAGAGCAGGCTGCCGAAATGTTACACAACACCAGTTCTGACTGCCACCAAGTGGTTATATTCACAGATGCGCTTTCAGTGCTTCAAGCCCTCAAGAGTGGCAAACTCCCTCACTTGAGATCTAAACTTGGCAAGGTGGCTGCCTAAAAGTGTACTGTACTCCAGTGGGTGCCATCCCACTGTGGTATACCAGGAAACGAAACCGCAGATAAACTTGCTAAAAAAGGGGCAGAATGTGACCAAGAAGAGAATGCAGTAACATACTATGAGAAGAAAAGGGCCATCCAGGCTATCAGAAGTGAACAGAGTCTGGCCAGAGATGACTACCACTTACTTGACCGGCATGGGCAGGTCATTGTCCTACGTCTCAGGACAGGACATAACAAACTTAACCAGCATATGCACAGGCTTCGTCTAAGTAGTTCACCTTTTTGCCCTTGTGGGCTATGTGTGCAGACTACAGAACATGTCCTGCAAGACTGTCCCTTGTTCAGCCCATTAAGAAAGGAATACTGGCCCAGTGAGTCACCACTGTACACAAAGTTGTATGGGACTAAAAATGAACTCATTAAAACAGTCAAGTTTATCACAAGAACCTGTCTGTCGGTGTAAATCAGAAAGCGAACACAAGAAGAAGAAGAATTAAACTCCTATTCTGAGGTTCCACTATATATTGTCAAGTTCCTCTTCTTTTCTTCTTTTTCTCTTTCACTGACTCTAAACTCCGGCAGAAAGTTTTGGTTGTTCCTCCACTTCTGTACTCTAGTCCTGTTCCAGAATCTGAGTGTTGCGTGTACATCCGTTTCACAGGTCTAACTCATTTGCATGCAGATTGTTGGTTCCTTGCCTCTCAGGCAGATGTATTCCTACTTCGAAGGAAGCTCCCAATTAGTTGACTCCTACGACAGGCTTTTGGACAGGCAGTGGGTCTATTCTTGTTTTCCCCACAATGGGGCCCGGGAACCCACACAGTAAGTTCCTCTTCCGTATCTCAGCATTGTAGCGGGAAACGATTTTTTGGGGGGTTCCATTGACTCAAAGAGCTCTAGTGGAGGTTGCCTAGATATTGACCAGGTCTATCAGGTTGAAGTCGGTTGGTAGGAGTAAGCAAACTGTTGGGAAGCAGAGATGCTAAACCACACAAGATGGTGCACCAGGACCAGGGCTCATACTGGTCCAGATCTATCTTCACCTGTGTGGGGTCATCCTAGAAACAGGCATTTCCCCCTGGTACCTACTTCAAAGTTGGAGCGCATCTGAGTTAGTTAGTCGACAAAATATACTCATTGCACATCAAACCATTCAGCCCATAAATGCCCAGCTGACAACATGAAGTCCTGACTGGGTGATGTGCCTAAGGTAGCCATGTTAAACATGAAGTCCTGACTGGGTGATGTGCCTAAGGTAGCCAAGTTATACTTGAAGTCTTGACTGGGTGATGTGCCTAGGTAGCCATGTTAAACATGAAGTCCTGACTGGGTGATGTGCCTAAGGTAGCCATGTTAAACATGAATTGCTGCTCATTAAGGTAGCCATGTTTAACATGAAGTCCTGACTGGATGATGTGCCTAAGGTAGCCAAGTTATACTTGAAGTACTGACTGGGTTATGTGCCTAAGTTAGCGGTATTAAACTTGAAGTCCTGACTGGGTGATGTGCCTAAGGTAGTCGATTTAAACTTAAAGTCCTGACTGGGTGATGTGACTAAGGTAGCTGAGTTAAACATGAAGTCCTGACTGGATGATGTGACTAAGGTAGCTGTTAAACATGAAGTCATGACTGGGTGATGTGACTAACTCTTTAAATCCCAGGGGGGTTTAGCATCACAGGCCCAGGGGGTAGTAAAGAAATTAATAAAATTGGCGCTTCATGCGTTCGTTGGGCTTCTAGATAGGAACCTGTGAACGTATGATGCGTTCCTTGGGACTCAAAGAGCTATGGTAGCTGTGTTAAACATGAAGTCCTGACTGGGTGATGTGACTAAGGTAGCGTGTTGAACATGAAGTCCTGACGTGGTGTGACGTCCCGACTGGGTGATGTATCTAAGGTAGCCGTCAGTCCTCCACAGCTTGTCTTTCAGTAGCTTCTTTGGTCCAGACCTACAACCTCTGCTTGGAGTATATGGTTCTGCAGCACATGTTGGGGAGTCAGTCTGCTCCCTACTTACAGTTGGTGGCAGATTCTTTTTTGCCTCTTTAATATAGTTGTGCTCTGTGATCGCATCATCCTCTCCGAAGCCTACAAATTATTGGTCCTTTCTGTTGAGATTGTTTACGCTGTCACTCTCCGGTCTGCTTGTTTCATTAATTTCTCTTTATGGATCATATATTAAGTACTAATGAATTGTCTCTCAATGCTGCAGGTTCTGACCAGAGTCCAGTATTCAGCCATTACTGTCAGCTACAAAAGGTCAAGCTTCTTCTGGACGGGCTCAAGTCTAAAGAAATGTCTGAAGTTTGGTCCCAGAAAACGCAAAAAGCTGCAGCACAGTTGCAAGAGTGGTTGACTAAAATGAAGGTATGTCACTGATGATTGCAACTGAGATTTATAGCATTGACTAGGGAAAATCCACTAGACTTGCTGAAGACCGCAATTTTGTCTTTCTTAAATATGTAGATAACTATACAGATTCAATCTTGATGTACGGAAGTGAATCACGAACAGTCACCTATTTAGTGAGAAATTATGGGGAACCTGTGGTGTTCTAAATAAGGATAACACCACCGACAGATAAAAGATGACCGCACAAACAGTGGATTAAAATAGGACGACTGTAAATATGAATGATGGACTAAAACCCAGACTATTGTATATTCAGACAGGTGTACTAAAATGAGGCTGTTGGACTGCACAGACAAACAGTGGATTAAAATAAGGCGGTTAGACTGTACATGTAAAACATGGACTTAATCACGGCTGCTGGACTGCACAAACAAACAGTGGATCAAAAGAATACTGTTGGTCTGTACATATAAAACATGAGCTAAAAACAAGGCTTTTGGACTGTATACTCAAAAGGAGGACTAAAAGAAGACTTGAACTGTGTAATCATTTTGATAGACAAAAAAGACGCATTGCAGCTGGCTTTTATTCAAAATGGTAAAACAATCTGATATGATTCTGGATTCCATTTGTAGTTGGTTCACTTTCAATTATGCTTATGGCCTTGGTTTCTGTAACTTTTTCACTATTACACGCTTAGGTTATACAGAAAATATTAGAAGTGTTAATGTTTTTAGTCCCGAGCAGCACATCCTTTATAATAAGCTCTTCCTCTTGAATTTCCAACTATCAAGTAATGTGTTCTTGAAGATTTTATATTTGACCAAAGCATACTTAAGAAATCTGGCTTCCATAGTGACCTCTTCCACTGAGTATTTAGCCTCTCTGATCGTCGTGTAATTTTGTGTGATTTTTTCATAGCAGAATTTTTTCCTGGGAATCTCCTGGGAAGCATAGTGTGACTGAAAGAGTAAAATTATCTATATGTTCACTTGTTACTTGTTGCCCATATTAACATCCCAGCATAAGGATCTGACCAATTCTTGCTTTACCCTCTGATGCAGCAGCCAAATTAGTGTGTCTCGATGGTCAACGTACCCAGTAGAAGTTGATTGGCATATCTTCTTTCTTTGCTTCACAACCAGCTTTCACATTTGATACCCATTTCCAACAGGCCTGTGATCATCCACGTTTTCTGTAGTACAGTCATCAGCTTATGCCTGTAACTTAAGAACAAAATTGGTCTGTTCTATTACTATTAATAAACCCTCAAATAGCCAGTAACAAATGTCTCTTTTCTATGAAATTATGAAGAGATATAGTCTGTAATGCAATCATTAACCTAATACTCAAAGTAACTAGTGCACAATTGCTTTATTCTGTTAAAGTATGAAGAGATATATTCTGTAGTGCAGTCATTAACCTAATACTAAAGGTAACTAGTACACGATTGCTGTCTGATGAAGAAAAGAGACAAGTAAACTGAAGTGGTGTCATTAGGTGTACACCTTGTTAACAGGAGTTCTAAGGTACCAAAAAATCAAGAGTTAATGTTAACATTTTATTTTTGCAAACCAGGGACTGATGTATATATTATGAAAAATACTCCCTGCTGTGACCAAAATTGTTTTCATGTTAACCGAGTGTTCATCTTAAGCAAGTTAATTTTAGTGAGGTTTTACTGTATATCACCTGTAACTATATTAACTTCTTCTTCTTCTACTTCGCTGTCAGCAGCTGTAAACTCTGGTGGAAAGTGCGGGCTGTTCATCAACTTCTGGACATCTTATTTCAAAACTTATATTTTGCATGCACACCCATTTTACAGATCTTGCTTATTTTTGTGCCAACTGTTGGTTACTCACCTGGCGGAGTGGTGCACCCTGACATTGAAGAAAATGTCTCTGATTAGTCGACTCTTATGACATGCTTGTTGAAGGGCAGTGGGTCTATTCTTGCCCGCCTCCTCTCCTCTTTTTTCCCTCTCACCAAATGCAACCCTTGTTAAGTATAATAACAGAATGCTCTGTTCTTCTTTTAAAGGATGGAGAGACCGCTGGGAGTATGCTACCTTGTGAAGACAACAGAAGCACATCCATTGCTGGCATGTTGTGTGGGACAGCAAGGCAGTTGAATTTGGAACCCTCTGTGGAAGCTAATTTCACAGACATGATTTGGTATTTTGTTAGAAACTGCATTGACTTGAATGACTTGGTTCAGTGCTTTAATGTGACTTTTTGTTATCTGAGAAAAGGCAATCTGAAAGTTTTTGTTCATAAGGACAACGAAACTACAATAGCTAAACTTGTGAGACAGTCCTACTATGGAATGGCGTCATTTCCGTCACTGAACAGCCATCTTTCATTGCGTCTGGCTGTGGAGATTGGGCTAGAGAAGATCCGCAGAGAATACTATGCCATTTTTATCAACAATAATCTATGTACTTCCTGGCAGTGGGATTCATTTTTTCAGGCCCTGACTCCAACACAAGAAGAAAGCACGGACATGGAAGAAGTCAGCCTGCGTTCTTTGGAATCTCAGTTTTGTATTTTGAACAATCTGCACCACTGTTTAGATATAGTATCAGTGGTGGATTCTTTCACAGAACACCAGGACCTCCGGAGCATTACCAAGTATGCCATGGACTACTGTAAGACGGAAAAGTTAGCCACATCGAACCTGTCTGTTCCCATCACCGCTTTACAAGCATCGCCCATGATCAAGAAACATTCTTTAAGCTCAGTAAAAAGAGAAAGTGTCGATGCTGAGACAGGGGACTGTACTGTTATATCTCTGATGAGTGAGTTGCCAGAGGAGTTAGCTTTGCCTTCTGTGGCATCTTTGGTAGAGAGTGGAAATGTGTCATGTCTGGAGGATTCTAGAGAGTTTTATAGGTTTACCTGTCAAGAGCAGGCTGTGCACTTGGATACAGGGAATCCTGTATAGGTGTATTGAACCATGTATCTGTATAGTGAATTGTGTCTATGTATAGTGAATCATGTGAAAAAGGTCCTTTACTTCCCCCATCGGCAGGCTGAACACTGGAGGGTCCTCTGAGGCTGTGCGATGTTCCTTGCTTATGTCCTAGGCTGTTGTCTATGGGTGTGCTCTAACAGATGGTATAACCAACAAAGTACGTTGACACCTTTGTTATGAGCAAAGAGACATTTGCATGATAATGATGTTTATTGACAATAATTCACTCACAAAAATGTCCAGTCCTTGTCCCTAATCCTTCACCAAGTCCAACATTCAATCGCACCCGTATTTAGATGTCAACACCCAGAACATTTACGTACAAGCACTCAGTAGTTTTCCATCTTCCACTCCACATCTCTGGACAGGTGACTCATGTCGTTTCCCTCGAGGTCTCTCGCCACAGACTCTGTGTAGCTGCTGATTACCTGCGTAGCTGGTTCGTTGCTGAAGATGATATTTGAACTGTCGTCTTGAAGTGTTCTCTTTCGTCGTCAGGTATTCTTCACAATCATACGGAATCACAAAACACGTCCTCTCACTCTGACCGGCAAACACATAGTCTCTAATCAGAACGAGGTCTGATATTATAGCCAGGTGTTGGGCTCCATGTGGCAACACGTGGTCGTCTCCCCTCCTTGAGAACCTGGTTTTCTCCGAGTATTTGGCTTCTCTCAGTTTTCTGTCATACCTCGAGTTTTCCCCCTACCTTGTTAATCAGGGAATCCCCGTGTGAAAATATCCCACATTACAGGCTGGTTGACTCGGAATTCCTTCCAAGTACTTAACCAGTCTGTTCGTTTAATCTTTTATATTGATATGACTTTTTTATGGAACATTTGCAATCACTCACTTGGCTAATGTTATCCATCTTTATATTTATACACCCCCCCCCCTTCCCCTCCCCCAATGGTTCCAAATGTTTTGTTAACCCTGTTGCCCCAAGAAATCTCAAAACCATCACACCTGACTGGGTCCAGTTCCCTGAGAAAGACACTTAACTGACTTTTCTATAGTGATATATTTACAAGACTCATAAATAATTGCTATTGGCTGTGTCCTCAGTCATTTGAATAAAACAGATCATGTCACCTTGTTTCGTTTACACTTTGAACACTGTAAATAACTAATAATGTTAGCTGCGTATCCCTTACAGGACGTTGCAGAACTAACCCCAGCATTTTTTGGCTGTTGTGGTTTTTCTAGGAACATTTTATGTTCATTAGTTTGCCACTGCTTTCTGAATTGTCAGCTCACGGTACCACTGTCGAAACCAACACAAGACAAACCGTCTGCAGCTGGGATCAAACCCGGTAACCCGGCATTACAAAGCGCATTCGCAGCGCTTGAACCACAGATTACAACAGACAATTAATGCTCATATAAATTAAGTATAAGCCAAACAGTTTTCTGCCATTCATGCTGAACAGACTCCACAACATGTCTTTTAGGACTGTCCTCTCCTGGAAGAGCTGCCAAGCAACAACTAAGCTTTGAGGAAACCTAAGAGATCTCGAGCTGACATTCCAGTTTATGGCCCATGGTGGATTAAGCACATAACCAGAGATCACTGAAGAAGAAGAAGTACCTTTGAACATTTTAGGAGTTCAGGATGTTTTAAAATATACAGGAAGGTTTTTCTGTGAACCAAATAGGTTTTTTCTTTTTCAAGAGTTAGTTGACATCAAATTTATCTGTATGCCTTAATGATAGCGGCCATGGGTTGCGACATGTGTCACCCCATATGTTTATTTGTTTAGACCCAGAAGAATGTTTTCATGCTTCACTCTGTTTATGTTTTACTGATTACTCCTTTTATGTATCGTATGTATTTCAGAAGGATATAGCAAATTAAAAATTGTAGATAACAATTTAAAAAAAAATCTATTAATGTGGAAGTCATGGCAGCAACTAGAGCAACAGCCTGGCTAGAAACACAGACTTTCACATTTGCATGCTTCCTCAGCGACACAGTGAATATGCTAAAGAAGATCAAGAATGGTTGCATATGAAGACAATGGGTGGAGTCCCTGAATAGATCTAGACTTACCAAAATCAGTTTCATATTTGTTCCGGGGCATTCTGGTGTAAAGGGCAATGAACGAGTTGATAGACTTGCAAGTAATGCTCACGTAGGGAACGGACGAGCAGTGGACAGGGCTGATATACTGAATGCCCTCAGAGAGGCGGCTTGACTAAACAAATCAAGTAATGATTGTGAATCCGCAACACTGACGAGACTACACGAACATAACATCAAAAGAGGTGAAGCCAGACAAGAGCGCTACATAGGGGCTCAAAGAAGAATAGTAAACCAACACAGAACTGGTGTCATAAGCCACAACACGCTGAGGGAGATACTGAAGAGGTGATCTAAGCACTTATAGACTGAATGGTTTCGCTGTGCAATGATAATAATGTTGACTAATTAACTAACTTAAATCTTTGTCTCCAGTATGACTTTTAAAAGAGTGATACCTCTTTTAATGTAGCCAAAATATCTCAACTGTCTCTCTCTCTCTCTCTTCTACTTTTGTTGTTTAAAAAATAATAATCTTTTTATCAACTCTCTCTTTATTTCCTGTCTCATCAGAACCTCTGTGTTTGATTATTTTTGTCGCCATGAAATATGACCTGTTCTTCTAAAACATCTCCAGAGACAGTTCGATTTTCTAGTTGCTTGTTCATTGTCCAGGTGTTTGCACCATACAGTAGAGTTGAGTTTCTGTTTATGGCAACTGAAATTGCAATGACTAACATACTTGTCTGCCAGGCTTCCGGTCCGAAATGGCAGATCTCTGGCTGACCACTGACTCTCTTAAAAATTATTTCTAGCCACTGATGCAAATTCTGCATTTCTGGATTGGGAGTCCAAAGGTTCTGTCGCCCAGCTAGTGAGCTGAGTACTTGGTGCAACACTGAGCTGTGGATTTAATGTGAAATATGTTTTTTTGGGGTGTGTGTTTGTGTGTGTGTGTGTGTGTGTGAGACGTCTGTGTTGTGGACTACAATATAAATAGCGGGTGGCCGATTTACATAAGGAATGGAGAGAACTTATGCAGTATGCCTTGTACAATGTTGGCTTTCAGACACTACACTCAGAGAAAAGGCAAGATGGACACACAAAAAAAAAAACTGTTACTGGTACCATCAGAATTTGATGTCTTTTTTGGCACTGAAGATGAGGACGGCACATGTATGGGAGTGTCCCAAGTGCTGAGATGTCAATTCTCAACTCCACGCAGCCCAGCATGACAGTAAAATGTCTCTTTTCTAGGTGTTCTCACTACTGACAGACTAGGGGGCTGCGTGGTCTTGAGGCATGACATCCGCCTTGAGCGCTGGAGGTCCCGGATTCAAGCCCCAGTGAAGGCTGGGATTTTTTCACACAGACTTCTAGTAATTTCCCCTGGTCTCTGGGTAGTAAGACCGGACGCCTGTGTGTATTGTTGCACACGTAAAAAATGCCTTGGCAGTTGGGAATGAAAAAAAATAGCCCAACGGCGCTTCCGGGGCTAGATTTTGAGTTTAAAATCTACCCAAAGTATTTCAGGATCCTCACGGGTGCTACAGTTTGTGCACTGTGCTGAGATTCTTCAGACTCGGGCTTGAGTTAGAAGTATAACTTTAAGTTTAAAATCTACCTAAAGTATTTCAGGATCCTTGTCGGTGCTACAGAGTTCGTGCATTGCGCTGAGATTCTTTGGACTTGGGCTTGAGTTAGAAGTAGAACGGAGCACTTATAAGTTACTACCCTTGTGCCACGATGTTGATCCGTCGTCTAAACTAAACTAAACTATTGACAGACTGACTTGCCTCGAACAAACAAATGACAAAATAAAAGCGTTGGTGTGTGAGAAAAATGTATTCTTAACAAACATTTAGGAATACTCTTTTAAAAAAGCATCTTTTAAAGTTAGTTACATTTATTCTTCTTTATTTTTTAAAAATAGAGATCCAGGGAAAAGGAGGTGGGGGTGTCATAGCCTAGTTATACATCTCTCTAACTAAAACAATCAGTTGTAACTTATTGTATCAGTGTGTCATAGCCTAGTTATAGATCTCTCTAACTAAAAAATCAGTTGTAACTTATTGTATCAGTGTGTCATAGCCTAGTTATACATCTCTCTAACTAAACAATCAGTTGTAACTTATTGTATCAGTGTGTCATAGCCTAGTTATACATCTCTCTAACTAAACAATCAGTTGTAACTTATTGTATCAGTGTGTGGTTGTGATCCTCCTCTCAAAGATGACAAGAATATTCAAAAGTTATACACTGATGCATTGTGATCTTTATAAACAGTGAGCAAAATGGAAGAAAACTGCTGATATATAATATAAAAGATAAATAGTAAGCATGGGATATATATTAGAGAATTGTTATATATTCGTATTTAACAAAGAAGTTATATACACCTAAATATTTACATTGTTCATTGTGTGAACATGCATTATATCTAATTTTTAATAAATTTAAATTTTTCTTTGCTCGTACTTTGGAAATATTTGCTGAGATTAAAAGCAGCGAAATTATGAAATACTTTGATCTGAAAAAGACCCGTGCAAAATTTAACAAACAACACAAACTTCCATTACTTAAATGAAAAGGCACATAGGACAAGCTAAAGCTATTTTTATAAAAAGAAGAACATTTTTGCAGTACACCCATTTCACTGCAGGTTACAAACAGAATTCAAACGTGCTATACAGACCAAATTATAGAGATTATAACATATGTCTGTGAATCCTGGACAATTAATAAACAAGCCAAACAATTTTTTTTAGGTCTCTGAGATGTGGTTTTACAGAAGAATCTTTAGAATTCCTTGGACAATCAAAAAATAGCAACCCAGGTATTTTGAAAGAAAACATGTGTGGGGGTCATACTCTAAGCTGTAAACACACACAATTTGGTAAGGTCAAATAAACTGTCCAGCAGTTTACTCACAAGAACAGTACAGGGAACAAGAAAAGTGAAAGACCACAAATGTTCTGAAGCAATAGTACATGTAATAAACACATCTGGAGATAAAATGTGCTAAAGCAAAAATATGAAACATATGAATATACATTATCTGAAACAATAATATTAAATAAATATAAAATTTGCTTTCCTAACAATAATAAAGAAAAGTGCCACCTGAACAGTCAGACTTGTGTAGGAATCACATTGATCCGGCAATGCAGACTGATTGTAACTGACTCAGAAAGCATGCTGAGGAAGGTCAGGATGGGCATGCTTCGTGCAGTGTGGCAGGCTTCACTGCGGAGGACACAGGTGAGGAGTATTGTCTGGATTTTTACCTGGAACGCCAGTGTGTTAAGAAATGAACCGGAAGACACACTGGCTGGTTGTGCATAACTTGGTGGAATACTTATGCATGATAAGGCAGACGTTGTTAGTGCCTTATGGGAGAGCGTGTACAGTTCAGAGGAGCAGATGGATCACCACAGTCTGGTATAATTGATGCAGCAGGGAGTGACAGGAAGTTCTGGCAGACACTCGAGGCTCAGGACGGACGTTTAATCAGAATGCTACTGGCACCATTAGTATGAGAACTCTGCTGATGGGTACGGAGCGCTTATGGGAATGCCCTGAGTGCTGTGATGTCGGTTCTTGAATCAACTCAACTCAAAGTAACGCGGGAAAAAAAAAAAGTATCTGAAGCAATAATATTAAACAAATATCGACAAATGTGCTAAAGCAATATCAAACAAATCTGGACATAAAATTTACTGAAGCAATAATATTAAACAGATATCGACACAATTTTCTGAAGCAATATTATCAAACAAATAAGGACATAAAATGTAATGAAGCAATAATATTAATCTAATATCGAAAAAATGTTCTGAAGCAATATAAAACAAATCTGGACATAAAATGTAATGAAGCAATATTATCAAACAAATCTGGACATAAAATGTACTGAAGCAATAATATCAAACAAATCTGGACATAAAATGTAATGAAGCAATATTATCAAACAAATCTCTACATAAAATGTAATGAAGCAATATTAACAAACAAATCTGGACATAAAATGTAATGAAGCAATATTATCAAACAAATCTGGACATAAAATGTAATGAAGCAATATTATCAAACAAATCTGGACATAACATGTAATGAAGCAATATTATCAAACAAATCTCTGCATAAAATGTAATGAAGCAATATTATCAAACAAATCTCTACATAAAATGTAATGAAGCAATATTATCAAACAAATCTGGACTTAAAATGTACTCAAGCAATATTATCAAACAAATCTGGACATAAAATGTACTGAAGCAATAATATCAAACAAATCTGGACATAAAATGTAATGAAGCAATATTATCAAACAAATCTGGACATAAAATGTAATGAAGCAATATTATCAAACAAATCTGGACATAAAATGTAATGAAGCAATATTATCAAACAAATCTGGACAAAATGTAATGAAGCAATATTATCAAACAAATCTGGACATAAAATGTAATGAAGCAATATTATCAAACAAATCTGGACATAAAATGTAATGAAGCAATATTATCAAACAAATATGGATATTCAGTGCAGCTCACGTAACTCTTTGAGTCCCAAGGAACGCATCATACGTTCATAGGTTCCCGCCTAGAGGCCCAATGAACTCAAGATGCACCGATTTTACATCTCTCTTGACTACCCCTTGGGCCTTTGATGCTAAACCTTCTGGGACTCAGAGAGTTAAGGAAATCTTGGATGTGGTGAATTTCTGTTGTGAACAATATTTTTTCTAAGCAGTTTGTCTTGTTTGAACTCTTATGTGGAGAAGAGGAATTTCTGATAAGAACAACCATTTCTTGAGTCCCCGGTGTGTTCTCCTTATCAAGTCTGCACAGTAATATGTATTTGAAACTATTTTAAAATTGTTTTCTTCTTCAGCATTCCAAGACCTTAGGCTTCAATCAGTAGATATCATCTGCCTCCATTCTGCCTCCACATATGACTGGCTTTCTCTTTCTAGGCAGTTTAAAGAAACTTTGACATAAAATGTATTTGAAGCACTGACAGTAAACAAATATGGGCATAAAATGTGCTGGGAAAAAAAATTAATGACAGCAAAGGCTATTATTTATTAGACACACATGGAAACAGGATATTCAGGGAGATGTCAGAAGACAATTTTCTCTAAAGTTTTGTTTGTTTTTGTCCCTTTAAAACACAATATAGTCAATATAAAACATCAAAAGCATGGAAACTCAGTTTAAAACACGAAAATAAACAACTAATTGTCACAGTTAATATTTGCATTAATATTTGACTCTGTTCAGCCTCTGCTTTCATACATAATGACAGTTTATGCACAGGACAGACACTGACCTTTTTAAAGTTGTAATGAAAAAAAAAGTAAAGATCCCTTTTCACACCTTTTAGGCGCATTGGGCATATGGGAAGAGCACCCATATTTTTACAGACCATTCGGCACAAGGTGGGTATTTGGGTCAGCATTACGCCAGCCATCTTTACTTCCCCAGGACATACATCCTGGTACCCATTTTAGGCTAGGTCGACCTGCGATGCCCCATACCATGATAAAAATCCACGCAGACAGCAGTTGGTTTCGATCACGGTATGTTGGAATTATGAGTCGGACTGACAACGCCCAAGCCACGAACGCCGCAAAGTTGAAGAAGCATTGTAGTTACTGTGCTTTCATACCAAGAAAATGTTCGTGGTAATGACAGGATTTTGTTGTTGTTCATGAATAGTTGATCTAGCCTCCCAAAGTAGGTGCATCATTGAGAGCCCTGTCACTTACACATAATGGAAGCTATAGAGGTTTACCATGCAAACGATGGATAGATGGAATATCTAAGGCTGTAAAAATCGGCATTTACATAGCACATACCAAGGCACGTACTGGATGCCTTTTCAAAATATGACTGAAAGGCCTAATGGGACCAGAGAGGAAGAAGTTATCCTGCATGCTATCGCCTAGAATATGTGATAACCTAGCATTTATTATCCTTAAGGTAGTATCTGCCTTCAACTTGAGTCTCAGTGAAGTAAAGCAAATGTTCTCTCTACAAGAAAAAGATCCCAAAACTGTAAACCACATACCAGCGTGTTAACCACCATTTTGAGAGGGAATGTATAAGAAGAAGAAGAAACTTCTGTACTCAAATGGCCTAACTCTTTCAGTTCCAGAAGGTCGTAGCTGATGACCAACAGAACAACAATGATAACACCAAATTTATAGGTTACTGCTTCTTCTTCTTTTCTCTACTTCTGGAATCCCTCGGGGCATCAGGACAGGAAGAGATTTCTGGAATGGGCCCTTCTGTTCGCTTCGTATAAAGTACTCTTCAGTGTCTGATATTTCTGCAGCACATCTTCTGCATAGTCGACTCCTCTGGCTCTTTTACCGTTGTATCTGCATAAAATGCTCTCTGTGGTGCCCTGACTGATGTCAATTTTGTTACATGACCAAACTTTGATTTGTTGCCTGCCTATAAAGTTCAGTATTGGTTCTGTGCTGATTCTTCTCCTGATATCATTGTCCCTAAGTCGATCTTTTCTCATTACACCTAGCATAGTAGGTAAACATTTCATTTCTGTCGTCACTGTCGTCCATGTTTTACATTGATTGCATAGTGTTGGTAAGTGTTCATATTCACATGCTTGCATTTCAAAATTGGTGCCATTTGGCCTAAAACTTGATTGGCTTTATTGCATCTTTGTTGGATTTCTTTATTATTTCTCTGTCTTCTAAAAGAAATGCTCCCCAGATATGTTCAATCCTTAGCCCACTTTAATTGGTGTTCATCTACACAGGCTAAATACACCGCCACTGTAAGAAACAAGTATGTTCTTAGAGCAGTTTAGAATACCTGGCTATACATATTTTGCCCAAATAAATACAGAATATTAACTGGTGTGCATGAAAACGATCCAGTCACACATAAAGTATAGCCTGGGAGAGAGAGAGAGAGAGAGTTAACTTTTTTAGTAACAGACAATTCAAACATTTCTTAGTAATTCCAAAGGTAACATGATGTTCTTTTAGCTGTTTATAACATTCATTCATTCATTCATTCATTCATTCATTATCCTGTTGTGCATTATATATCACATAGAGCTTGCAGTCTATTTCTCCATTCTATCCTGTACAATCAGTTTAGAATCACAGACAGAATCTAGTCCAGCAGCTTTGGCCTCTCTCATCACCATTCGTCTTAGGGTTTCTTTTGGGCAGCTTTACTTCCATAAACCCTTTATTTCCCATTTTAATGCCTGTTTGGTGATTCTCTGCTGGTTTATTCTCAGGACGTGTCCAATGTAGAGCCATCTTCTCTGTCTCATAACTGTTGACGCTGGTGGTTGCCCAAAACATTTCTCTTGTTTCTTCACTCCTTTTGATTTTATCCCATTTTATTTTCATCATTTTCCCCAGACAATTTTTTAATGCAGTAACATCACAGATATATATTACATCAACTCTTTATATCTGAATTATTATTATAGTTACTCCTGCCCATGAGTATCTTTGTTACACTCTGTCAAGTTTAAGCGTTTATTGCTTTTAAGCTCAACTCCTTGAGATTCTTGGGAATGAGAGAGTTAAGAGAATAATTATGCAGATTGACTACTGCAAACTACAAAACTTGCTTTTCCTATCTTTCTTGCTTTCATCAATGTCAGTTCTTGCAATGTCTTGAGGCTTGGAAACAGAGACAGCAGCACCTGTGAATCCTGTGCTTTGTAATGTGGGAGCTGTGAAGGCTAACTGCCTGTCCTCAGAGGCCAGTGATTCACTTGGCAGTACATCCATAACTGGAGAAGTAATATTGTTGAGATAATGACAAAAATATGACAGTAAGAAAAGAATCCATTACATTGTTTAAATTACATATGTTATGTTATCAGAATCAACATCTTTGCACATTGGGCATTTGCAGCAGCAGCAGCCACTCCAAGGTACCTCTAGTGACTTCCCATGAGGAGTTGATTATAATGTCTCCTGTCTTTACCTCGAAGACGGCATAGTCGTACTCATCAAGCTTTACTCATTGGTCATGCAATCGTGTTAGCATTTACCATTTCCCCCTAATTCTTGAGTTAAACAGGATACAGAGGTGCATACCCACAGGTGGTGAAGGTGACCAGGACCAAGGTTAAGACTGGTCAAGATTTATCTCCACTCCTCTGTAGTCAGCCTAGAAACAGGTACACTACCGAGGGCTGGCTACTGTAGATAAGATTGATGTGTTCTTCAAAGTTGGACAATTCCAGCTCAGGTTACGTGATTATCTATTGCGATGATCCTCTTTTATCTTCTACTGGCTCGCCTCATCGCACGCTCGCTGCCATCTCACAAACCGACATCACTCGACGAGCAGAAAAAATGGACGACTGGAAAACAACACGATACTGTTCCAGTACTTTAATCTTCCACTCGCGGCTTACACTGCCGGCACATGAACTAGACAACTGTCCAGGCACACATTATAATGCAAGTGTCAACTATTACCTTCAAGCAGAAATCACAATCACACTAACATCTTGAACGAAACACAGCAGCTGTCCTGACAGACAAACTCAGACGACCCGCAGACATATTACTGGCCAGCTTTTTCGCCAAGTTGGACCGGAACAAATTCACTCACAAAAAACATCTGCTGAATCCACACATCATCCACCGCTGTCCATGCACACTGTTCCTAGGTCCAAAACGAGACTGCTCACAAACTTTTCTTTGCTATTATATAGCCCTCTGATCTATCCTGTTCTCGAATATTCTGGATTCATTCTCACGAATTTCCCACTGTTGAAAGTCGTGTCTGGCCCGTGATAATTCACATTTCACACAAATCCTGTGAACAATCATG